>JARHVA010002067.1:1365000-1725000 GCA_037957365.1 Torreya grandis
AATCTCATAGTGGAGGTGATTCATAATTAGCATGCTAAGGCTTAACAACTTAATAATATCCTCCCATCAATTTGTCCTCTCCTAGATGAAATGGAATCTTATTTAGTATCACATTATTTTAGGTAAACTAATAAACAAGAATATTTCCTTGCGAATTGGGGATAGACCAAGTGACCAATGTAGTGATGGATAATGTATATGATCGATGGTCAGGACTTGATTTGGTGGACCTTTGACATCACTTATGATATAAGGGACTTTCTAAAATTTTGTTATACTTGTTGCATTTAATTTTTCACATACTAGAGATTCAACATGTGTAAATGGATTTTCACTCACAGTTTCACATTAATCCCTTGGGTGTAATGTGTTTTGTCGTGATAGGTGACAACTCAGTCAAAGTAATTAAGTACCAATATTTGTATTTATTTATTGCATTCATTCTTGATTTTCTCCTCTAATTGGATTGCTTCTAATGTGAAGATGTATTATATTATGTCAAGCTTGGTCATTAGCTCCCATATTTTGTCACTCTATGTAGAGCATCATGAAATGGCTTTCGGAGATAGTGTCTCAGATCATAGACTCCATATGATATTTTGGTTTCAAAACATGGAGGTTTTGGACGTAATTTAGACTATTATTGGTAAGGATTACCTTCATGCTATCTAGTATAAAAAACCAATGTGAATGTGGCATCATGATTAGCTAGTAATTTGATTTGGGTGGTCTTGTTATTAGCCAAAATTGTACCCTAAGCTGAGCAAGGAGGTTATTTAGGTTCCCTCACTCAAACCTTGGTCAAACATGGGAATAACCCCAAGTTGTGGGTCACTTATGTTGGATTTTAACCTATAGAGTAGGCTAGCTTCCTCTTTGATGATCACCCAAAAATAAAACTAAGCCTAATGCTTCACAAAAAAAAGGTTAGAAAGAGAGTAAGGGCTCATAAGAAAGTTAACCAAGTGATGCACCAAACTTCAATAGAAAACTCCCACAAGCTCAAACCCACACTAGAACAACAAAAGATAGTGCTAGCTTATACAACCTTAAGATCATGATAATTTGCATAAGTATTTTATGGAAGAGGTTCAGAATAGAATACTAATTTAGACCTAAAAATAACATTGATAACTCCTTAAATAAATTTAGAAAAAATGACCATAGATGAGGAAGATTCTCCTTAACACAATACCATAATGCACAACTTGTCATACATAGATTCAAGGCAAAAGATAAGCAAATAAAGTCTTTTTACATTAAGTGGTAGTTCTTACAAATGCTTGATAGGGTCAAGCCTAATCAAGCTAAGTATAATTTGTAGTATCTCAAGGAATGTCCCATCTTTCATAAAGATAAAAGAAAGTCTAAAATATGAGGTCCCTTACAAAATAGAACGAAAGAGTTAAAATAGGAGAAGGGGGGAGAGGTGAGAGAGGAGGAGCACATTGTTCATGATAATTAATGAGCCATCAGCTCCAAGCGATGTTTTACTAGTCTTTTAGTCTAATCAGAACAGGTCATTATGAGCAACATATTTGTGATTTGCTCAGATAGCTCTTGAATCATTCTATTTTTAGCAAGCTGCACTAGAAGACAAGAGTTTTCCAAAAGTGGCAAGTCATGATCTAATTGGAAGTGAATGCTCTAATTTATTTTAAAATCCCCAAGTTTTGATCTACTTTGGATCCTCTATTAGATTTCCCTTATGAAGACAAAATCCCCATATCTTTAGCTTCCAAGGACACATCATGTCTGCTTTGAATGGTGGTTTATCAAGTGCCTAACTTGGGATGATCTTCTCATGAATCATATATCTACTATGTGCCTTAGATATTGGACCAAGATGATTATGGGTGAAAACCAAGCTTAGGATATTGGTTTTCCTATAGATCCATAACACTCTATTTGATGATTGGTCTCATCTAAGCCAGTTTAGAGCTCTCTTCCTTTACTTCTTCTACCAACTCAAGTTGGACTCGAGTTTAGGTTCCTTTGGATCTACTTATCGAGTTGGGTACATTTTGATTTATTGAATTTCAATAAAAATCTTGATTCATCTTCTTTACTACTGGCTATCAAAATCACCTCAGACTATTGACCCTTTTGACTTTATTTTACTCCATCGGATATTGAGATCTAATTAAATATGAACCATAGATCTTTGGGACCCACTAATTTGAGCTCAATTTCTCATTGGTCCCTAGTATTCATTGACCATTTAACTTATTTTGAGATATTGCACGCTTGACACTTGTCAATCACATGTTCCTTCTTAGGTTCTATTTAAGGATTTGGATCCAAATGATCACTTTGTGGGTCTTAAAAATGACGTTCACGTGGATGTCTATCATTTAATGACCAAATTTACAATTTTATAACTTGAATCTTAGGGATCATAGCAGCACCAAATTTATAGGGAATAGACTTAACACTAAAAGGAACAAACCCTTTTGATCTATTAGACTTTTGAGCTTTCCACATGCTTCTATAAAAATTTGAAATCGACTAGTTCATGTGATCTTACACAACATCTTAATGAAGATCTAGATTAAAATTGGCTAAGTATGGAAACTTAGCAAATTTTGTGTTAGGATCAAACTTTTCCCATGCATATCTCTTGTTATGTTGTAGTGCATGAGCTAAAACTTTGTGCATATAAACTAGGCTCTAAAATGAACAAACCCATGGGACTGTTTATTCTTGACTCATCCACACGTATAAGATTTAGTGCCATGAAAATGCCTACTTCAAATTTTCTTCCACTATAGCCAAGTGTATAGAAAATTTCTAGATGGTGAGTAGACTAGATGAATTTCATGAGCTTCCATGCTTATTCAAAATACTCCATAGGGTCTCTGTAACTTTGGACCAGTCCTCAAAATTAATAAATTACACTTAAAGTGAACCTAAAGTGTTTCAAAAGATTATGAGCTTCATGGCCTCTCTGGTCCACTCATTCCATCCATATATCATCCAACCATTTGATCAATTAATCAATCAGGAACTCTTCCTCAAGACATTTAATAACTGGGCACATGCTTGGTATGTGGGTCAAACATGGCTAACATATTTGGTGACTCACAAGGAAGCATGTTGGCTATGCTTGAGAACCTAAACCATTTAATAGTTTGATCTATTGAGCATAGAGTCATTTATTTGCAACTGAGCTGATCATGAAGATGGTGCAAGGTTGTATCCTTTTAGAACTTTCTCTTGAAACAATAAAGACCAAAACAAAACAACAAAGGCAAATACATGCAATCAAATATAGGAAATAAAAACAACTAAACTACTAAACAAAAGTGCACAAAAGAACTTAGAGAAAATCATAAAACCTACTCTAACCTATATACAAGTTTATAATTTACAAGTACTTCCCACTTGGATCAAATGGAAAGGATTTTGCATCACTTGTGATAAACTAGGGTAGAACATACCTTGAATTTTAGAGCTTATGGTATGTGAGCTAAAATTCTTGGCTATTGATTCCTTTGATGTACTATTAGGTGGATGAAAAGGGGAAAACATGTCTCTAGTGCAAACATATTAGTCAATTTCTTCAAGGCTTGCTCCAAATTGGATTGTATGAGCCCCTACAAATTCTTCTTTTGAATTGGCACTTGGTTGACTATCTAGACTTGGGAAAAAAATCTCTAAGTCATCCCAAAAGTTAGCTTCCTCTTGGTCATCTGAGACAATGCCAATTTCAACACCATCTATGCTATGTTTACTTTGGATGGGACCATATGGTATTTCATCAATCCATCCAAGGCCCAACATGTCATATCTTTTTGGTTTTGAATTTAACTACTCTCCTTCATTTTTTAAGGCATCAGTATTGCCTTCAAAGATTATTTCATCTTGAGAATGGTTAGCACCCTCCACTTGATGGGTGAGTTCCTCTTCATGCTCTATAGGAAGTATAGGTTGGTTTAAAACCTCTACCTAATCCATGAATTCATAGATAGTTGTTTCCATACTTCCTCTTAATCTTCTTTTTCCTTTATTTATTTCTCAAGCTCATTTATGACCTCTCTAACATGGTCAGCTGACTGATTGATCATATAAATCTCTACATCTTACTCATTTCCATCTATGGCCATACCAGATGGAAGCCCTTGGGACCAAACAAACTATCCCCTACCCTCAGCCATATCTTCAGGCTCTAAAATATCAAATCCATACCAAGGAGTCAAATCAAAACCTAACTCCTCTCATTCTAAAATAAGTGGACTGCCTATTATGACCTCTTCCTCATAGACACTTATGTTATCTTTTTAAGGTTGTTTCTGATAGAAGGAGGGAGAGTCTTGAAAATATTATATACCAATATCATTGAGTTGAGCTATGGTTATTTGATTCATCCCTAGTATAAATAATCCTTTTCCTATGAATACTATCTCCTGGGCCTTCTCGACTAGAATTTCCCTTTCCTATTTTGTACCCTCCTTGATTGATTTCCACAAGGGGAATGTGGTGCAAGATTTGGCCATCTCATCCCTTTCCCAAATGGGTGTGGGAGGGGGAGGGTTTCATAATAGAGGGTATGAAATAGTTTGGATCATTGATATAAGAGAGGATCCAAGATGGAAAGACTTCATGTTCCTCTGTTAATAGAGGTGAGGCTCGACAAGGTTGACTAGAGGGGAAAGTAGGTTGATATGAAGGTTAGGTAAGCTTGCTACAAGGCTGATAAGAATGAATATATGCCTACTTTACTAAACTTTGAGGACTACTTGAGGTAGAACTATGAACATTTATAATTTGATATGAATGATAAAGAATGAATGGGCATGCATTTTGATGAAATGGGTGGTGATTATATATAACAAATGATGGTGATTAGGCACCTGGGTTGCTCAAGCTAGCTGATGGATGTTTGGAGTCACCACTGATGTTTGTTAGAATGCCTCCAAAGGCTGATATCCAAAATATAACACCAAAAATTATTCCATTGCTTTAGACCTTAGTCCCACCAGGCATGTCAAAAATTGTTATCAACTAGAATTGCACCCTAAGTTAAGCAAGGAGGTTGTTCAAGCTCCCTCACTCAAACCTTGGTCAAACATGAGAATAACCTCAGGCTGTGGGTCACCTATATTGGAGGTGAACATCCAGAGTAGGTTGGCTCCCTCTTTGATGCTCGCTTAAAACTAAAACTAAGCCTAATACTTCATGGGAAAAGGGTTAAAAAGAGAGTAAGGGATCCTAAGAAAGTTAACCAGGTGATGCACCAAAATTAAAGGGAAAAATCCCACAAGATCAATCCTACACTAGATCAGCAAAGAATAGTGATAGCTTACACAACATTAAGATCAAGCTAATTTGCATATTTCATGGAAGAGGTTTAGAATAGAACACTAATCTAGACCTATAAACAACCTTGACAACTCCTTAAACAAAGTCATAAAGAAGGACCATAGATGAGGAAGATTCTACTTCACACAATGACATAGTGCACAACTTATCAAACATAGATTCAAGGCAAAAGATATGCAAAAAAAAGTCCTATTACATTAAGAGGTAGTTCATATAAATTGTTGACAAGGTCGAGCCTAATCAAGCTGAGTATACTTTGTAGTATCTCAAGGAATGTACCATCTCTCAAAAAGATAAAAGAAAGTCTAAAATTTGAGGTCACTTAAAAAATGGAAAGAAAGGGTTAAAATAGGAGAAGGGGGGAAAGGAGAGAGAAAAGGAGGAGCACATTGTTCATGACAATTAATGATCTATCAACTCTAAGAGATATTTTACCAAGATATTGGTCCAATCAAAACAAGTCATTATGAGTAAGATATTTATGATTTTCCCAGATAGCCCCTGAATCATTCCATCTTTAGTAGGCTACACTAGAAGATAAGATTTTTCCAAAAGTCACAAGTCATGATCCAGCTAGAAGTGAAAGTTCCAACTACTTTCCAAATCCCCAAGTTTTGATCTACTTTGGATCCTCTATTAGATTTCCTTTATGAAGATAAAATCCCCATATCCTCAACTACCAAGGACACATCATGTCTACTTTTAATGGTGGTTTTTCAAGGGCTTGACTTGGGATGATCTCCTCATTTTTCATGTATCTACTTTATGCCTTAGATCTTAGACCAAGATGACTATGGGTGAAAACCAATCTAAGGATATTGGTTTTCTTATAGATCTGTAGCACTCTATTCAATGGTTGGTTTCATCTAAGCTCATATAAATCTTTATTCCTTTACTTCTTCTACCAACCTGGGTTGTATTTGAGTTCGGGTTCCTTTGGCTCTACTTTTCAAGTCGGGTCTAGTTTTCTTTATCAATTTTTTTCAAACATCTCAACTCATCTTCTTTGCTATTGGCTATTAGAACTACCTCAGATTGTTGACCCTATTGAATTTATTTCATTTCATCACATTTTGAGATCCGATTAAAGATAGACCATAGATATTTGGGACCCACCACTTTGAGCTCAATTTATCATTAGTCCCTAGAATTTATTGACCATTTGAATTTCTTCGAGTTCTCACGTGCTTGACACTTGTCATCCATGTGTTCCTTCTCAGGTTCCCATCAAGGATTTAGATCCAAAAAATCACTTTATGGGTCTTAAAAATAATATTCACATGGACATTTATCATTTATTGACCAACTTTGTAATTTTATAACTTGAAGTGTAGGGATTATGGGGCACCAAATTTATAGGGAATAGACTTAACACTATAGGAATAAACCTTTTTGATTCACTGGCCATTCAAGCTTTCCACATGCTTCTACAAAAAGTTTAATTGACTAGTTCATGTGATCCTACATGATGTCTTGATGATGGTCTAGCCTAATTGGCTAAGTATGGAAATTTAACAAATTATACGTTAGAAGCCAGCTTTACCCATGCATATCTCTCATCACGTTGTATTACATGAGCTAAAACTTGGCACATGTAAATTAGGCTCTAAAATAAAAAAACCCATGGGATTATATATTATTGACTCATCTACATGTGAAAGATTTAATGCCATGAAAATGTCTACTTCAAATTTTCCTCCATTGTAGCTAAATGTTTGGACAAGTTCTAGATGGTGAGTGGACCAGATGAATTTCATGAGCTTCCATGCTTATTGAGAGTACTCCATATGGTCTTTACAACTTTGGACTAGTCCTTATAATTAAAAAATTACACTTCAAGTGAACCTTAAGTGTTTCAAAATCTTGTGAGATCCATGGCCTTCTGGTCCACTAATTCCATGCAAAGATCATCTAGCTATTTGATCAATTGATCAATCAGGAACTCTACCTCAAGACCTTTAGCAAATGGGCACATGATTGGTATGTGGGTCAAACATGGCCAATATGTCCAAAATAGGGAGGAATATTGTAGAGTGATAGAGGCATTTGTATGGAAGTAATTTTAGGTGGCCTCATTGGTTGGCTAGCTAGCTTTGAGGTGGTAATTGGGCTTACTTTACCTTTTTATAGTTCATACTATCTTGGTTCGATTCCTCTAAATGTATTTCAAGAAGTATAATCTCATTATGTTCAATTGCATGATCAATACATGCCAATGGTGGAGGGTACATAGGCTACTACCCCTTCTATGCATTCCTAGATAGAACCATTACCATCTCTACTCCCTTTCATCATAAAATTTGACTTGGATTCCCTCTTATCATCAGTGCTTTATTTGGTTGAATTTTACTTAAGCTAGGGTGTGGTGGATGCTTTAGATGCAAAAAATTCTAAGGCATAGGGTGGTGGTCACTATAGGGTTGCAATGTATATGGACCTAGTAAATGCAATAACTCAGTGAGTGGAAATCATAGACTTGTATGAAAAGTAGCATGATCAAATTCATTCCTGATATATAATGTCTTTTTAGATTTCTCTTTGTGATGTATGCTAATTGTTTCTATTTTTTCTCCGAGGTTATGCCTCAGTTATTTTTTCTCTCCCTTTTGGGACTTGTATTTTAGATTTCAGTGTCATAATGATGATAATTAGCATCATAATATCATATATTTATAATCCAATTTATTAAAAAAGATCTGTTCCCAAAGGGTTTGAAATAGTCCAATTTATTTGGAATATAGAAAAAATATTTTTGAATAAAAATTTCTCCACATCACTTTAGTGAGTATAAGTAAAAATTAATTGGAATATTCCAAATTATTTGGAATAGATCAAGTTATTCAAAATGATCTCTATCCAAATGGTTTGTGTTAACTACTAGACTTGCACCCTTATGAAGGTAATTTTAGGCTTTCACAATCTAAAGTAATATGGAGATAGTCCTATGCTATGGGTGGATTACTAGATGGATTGGATCTCTATATTTTAAGGGATATCTCCCCTTGATTTATCAGTTAGTATCCATACTCTACACTACCATCTTGCAAGGGAAAAGAAAAGAAAGTAAACTGGAAGTAAAAATATGTAACTGAGGTGATACATCAAAATGTGTCCTCCACTTATGTAGTATGCACTAAGAGGGTCAAATAATAACATAAAACTAATTACACTTCTCAAAATAAATCTTCCATACATCAATGTTTCACACAAAGGCTCAGGCTTGATACATGATCTAAGGTAGCTAGTCAATAGGTCTCTCAAAGTCACTAAAGAAAGCTCATACTTCCCATACATAAAATATGATTGAAGAAAATTATGAAACATGTAAGGATGATATAAAACTTTCAAATAGGTAAATATTAAAGTACAATATGAGAGGAAACATGCACTATCACTGTCATTCATTAACTAACCATTGGCATACACTAAACACAAGCTTTGAGGAGGCATGAATTCAAACTTATTCATTCAAAATAGGAAATTACAATTGTTTTTATGAGAATAAACTTTCCAAAACTTAGGTTAATTATTATTTTAAAATTACAAACATAGGATTACATATAGATAAAGTGAGAGATGACAAAGAAAGAGACAAGGTAGCCCCTAAAAAATAAGGAAATGTGACATTTATTTGGTCTTCTTCAAACCCAGTGTATCATTATTTGATTATTTTTTTTTATTCCTTCTCAAAAATTGGTGTAGGGGTTCATTTTTACTTGTCTTAGAAGCATGAATAAGTCTTGAAGAGGTCATCAGCCTTGATTGGTGGAGTTTGACCAATAACAATGCATAAATCCTTGCCAAGGAACCCTATATTCTTGGTTGAATACCTCTCTTAACTAGAAAATGTCATTTCCTTGAAAATAGGTCATCACGTATTCATTAAAACATTCATGAAGTCTTTCCACCTGGTTGAGGATGTTTAGGATCTCTTTAGTGCTTGTTTGACTCCTTCAACAAGCTAGGTGTTGGAAGGAAGGGGAGTGTGATTAGGAGTCTTTGAGAACCTTTAAACCTTTGAAAAATTCTCCAAAACTTGAATTTACTTCTTACACACTTTAATAGGAATATCATGGATAGATAATCATTAATAAATCCCTTAGAAAACTTTTATGCATCCATTACTTGTATTTGAACACTTGATTCATTCACATGAGCAAAACACAAAGGAGAAAGAAAGAAGAGTTTTGATTTTAAATAGATAAATTTAATTCATGGAATTATTTTCAACATGAATTTATATCTGGAAAAAATCATTTGGAACCATCAAGTATCCCAAAATATTCAATTTTTCTCATATAGTTTGCTTTAGCACCCATTCCTTCTATCCCTAAAAACCTGTAAAGTTTCCATTTACAAAAGATTTTACAAATAAAATTGGAAAAATGGGATTATTTTTGAGTATCATATATCCCCTTACATCCCCACACAAAATTTTATGATTAGAATCTAAGTGAAAGTACTCTTTTCCCTTCATTTTCTTCTCCAATTAGGTTTAATTAGCCCTTCTAGGCCTAGAAAGATAAATATCACTCTAAATATATCCCAAAAAATTTAAATAGCCCAAAATCATGTGATTCACTTTCCATATGATATCTCCAATGTCCATGAAAATTTTTGGGTCCTGAGACCTTGTGAAAGTATGCAAACCAAGAAATCACCTTGTCACCTACTCTCATTTTGAGTCTGTTTGAGATTGCTTTGGAAAATAGGCTTGGTTTGAACATATACAGATTCTCATGTGAATTTTTTTGTATTTTAAAATCTATAAAACATTAAAAATGACCTAATTAAATTATTTTTAAGTTCTCCCCTTCTTAGAATACATTTAAAACACCAAAACCATGCAAAAATAGAGTATTTATAGAAATTTATACAAGTGACATCAGCATAAAAATACATGTGGAGAATCTCCTTATAATATTAAAAAAAAACACACAATAGGTTTTAGGATAAAAATATAGCATTATTATGTGAATTTTAGGTCTATTTTCCTTGATTGGAAGCAGGGTTTTATAAGGGTTTAAGACTTATTTGGGGTCTTAATGATTGATCATAAAGAAAATAGCACCAAATGACCTCCTTCCAGTTGTAAAACCTTCTTGAATAACCTACTCAACTATAAAAAATGGCTCAAATCCTCATTAAAAGTTTGAGAGATGGTATGAGTATGTAAATTTTCTCTTTAAGTGGTATGCTTAGCTCTCTTTAGACTTGAGAGAGGCCTAATCTAAGTTTTGGGTCTCAAAACTCATTCTCACTACTAGGAGAGGTTCATAAACCTCCAAAAAAATCCTATCCATGATTATAAATTCATTTTCAATTCTCATCACTCCTTTTATGCATGTGGCATATTGGTCAAGGGTCTTGGGATTTAGGCTTGTCTCCTCTTTACCATCCCTCAAGGGAACTTGGATTGAAACCTGAGCTTTGGTGCCTCTTAAAAGTTTATGTAAAATTATTTATCACTTTTAATTATCTCAATGACCTTACATGAGGTTTGGCCTACTTTTTTTATGCCTTTGAGCTCAAATAGACCCCTTTATCTCAAGATTGGCACTTGCCAAAGAGTGAGCCAGGTCTGAGACAAAATAGTAGGTATATATATTATCTCTATGGATTTTAAATAACTATTATCATCTTTTTAAACTCATAAAAACCATTTTTACCAATTCTCAAGGTGTGTTTATTCCCATAGAACCTTTAAAGCTTCAATTTCCCTCAAGACTGGCAGTAGGCCTATGTATATTAAGGCGAAGAAGGTCATATTGGGTTTATGACCTCAAAACTTAACTTTTTATCAAATAAGGTTATTAAATATGTCTTTATTAATCCATGAAATTATTTATTATGAATATATATAAGAATTTATCTTTCATATAGGTCCTAAACATTGAGTTTCACCATCGAGGGTTTGTATGTAAATTGAGCATTGCTGACCTTAAAGGTCCATGAATATAACCTCTCCAATTTCATGGTGAAAATTACATAAGGTATTCATAATATCATCATCACTCATTCCTCTCACTATCATATTTACTCCTTTCAATAGGAAATGCACTCTTCATCCTTGAACTTATGAATGGCCTAAGGTTTGAATGGTCTTTCGGGTTCTTAAAGACTGTGTTTGTTGACTATGTATGGAATATTCATAGGCACTTCCCTCAGTGTAAATATATTACATTATACATTGTAATATTTTATTTTTAGATTCATTTCTAACACTCTCTCATCACCATCTCATGAGTGACTATTTGTTTACAATATTTAATCCTATCCTTGACTGCGTGTAGGTCATTAGATGATTGTAGGTGGAGATTTGATGCTCAATATGGTTAAATCCTCTTCAATTTTAACTTGGTTCCATACTGACCTATTGGTCTATCTAAGGTAGACCTTAGATTCCTCCATATGCATTTTCCCTTCCTTTTAGTCTCAAGACCATCTTGCTTCTCATTATATCTTATAGGTGCATTTTTGACTGTGTATAGGGGTTCCATGATCTCTCATCCATACCATTGATCTCTTCCATGGACTTTAACTTTTTTTTAGTATAAAATTGGGTTCAAACACCTCTCAATACCTCCACTAGCTTATCTTTTAGGTATGCACTTTGGACTATTTATTCCAAATAGGCCTGAAGGTGGCCCATTAGGGTCAAATTAACTATATGTGGAGATTTGATGCTCATTTTCTAAGTCAATCATTAGATTATAAGTGAAATAATTGCTTATTTTATGGGTTATGACATTGTCCTCACTCGAAATGAATTTAGTCTCTCCTTTAGATTGTTCTTACTAGACCTCAATGTTGGTTTGATCCATATTGAAGACCTACAAGCTTAGGGCCTGTAGGTCAATATTAGACTAATTAGGGATAAAAATCTAGATTTTGAGTTCCTTAAATCCTTTCCTACTTGTTAACTCCATGACACATCTTTTCACCCCTTCAAGGATCCACATAGCATATGACAAACATATGATTGTCAACTCACTTAACTCACAAGTACTATATCAAGCATATGATTGTAGGTGGAGGTTTTATTATACTTTTATGGTTGTAGGTTTATTTAAAGATGAAATAAGACCTATAAGGGTCTAATATATTTTCTTAAACCTCATGGTATCTCTTTAAAAGACACTAAACTCCATCGTCTCATAAAATGGATCTCACACACTAGCATATGACTAACTATTGTAGGTATACCATGGTTGTAAGTCAACATTAATGCTTGTACGGATTATATTTGATTGTCTTGATTTATCCTCAATTTGATAACCTTATTTAGTATTTAAGTAAGTCATTATTTCACCTTACATCATCTCAGCAAGTTATTTCATGAAAACTTGAGTGTGCTTCCACCTAGGTGACCATTTTGGTCTTTTGTATGTACTAGGGAAAGTGGAGTTATTTTGCCTTATTCACTAACCTTGATTATCACTTAGGTCTTGATGGCCCTAAAGAATTTATATATTCACATACTCACTCAAACACTATAAATAAATACACACAATTATTCCCAAACCCCTAATCAGACCTAATTGAGTATAACTACTCATAGTACAGCTATAGGTGATGATAGTATGGTTGTAAGTGTCAAGACTATATTTTGGAGTTTTAGAGTCTCTTTATCTCACATTAATCCATAAAAAATTTAATCATCTAAACCACTACCTCAACATACCTATTATGCCTTCTCCTTCAAAGTGAAATCTAATAGCCTCTTCAAGTAGGCCTGATTGTGTATACCAAGAAACACTTGGCTATAGATGGTGATTTTGATGTTTTTTGGACATGAAACTCGAGATCATTTCCTTATTCAAGTATATCATATACACCTTGATACATATTATAAAAAATTGAGGTTTTTACACATTCAACTTGATCTCTTGAATACCTATTAGCATCTTTGACCATACATAAGCAATTAGCCCTACCTGAAGGTTTGCATCCCTATGCTTTAAGCCTTATATTTTCCAAATTTTGGCCCCTTAAACCTTTGAGAACATTTTTTTAAAGTAATTTTTCATAAATATCATGGGTAATATATCATCATATATCTATAAAATTAAATATATACCTTTACTAACCACTTCTAGCAATAACCTCACAATACAGTCTTCTTAAGCATATTATATGTCATTTGGAGAAGGTGGCATATTGAGATGACCATCGGGGATCATGATGGAATTATAGATAATTAAGAGAAATTTAAAAATGTTATATAATTTTATAAACATATCCCAACCTATTAATAAACCTAAAATATTAAGAAACATTAATAATTGCCTTGCAACATATGCAAAAAAAACTTTCTTGACAAAATAGAGCTCACATGTGTCAAATAGGTTTGGAGAAACTATTGATATGATTTATTATACCTTATATATATCCTTAAATATTTATTAACCATTAAAACTACTCCAAACTAACAATTCAATGAAAAAAATGAGTATGTGGGGTTTCTAGTCAGTTTTGGACCACCCCAAGGTCTTAAAAATTATTCATAAAGGAGAGTGGATGAATCTGATGACCAATAAAATAAATATTAATATTATTATTACCCAATCCTCTATAAAAAATTTTAGGACCCAAATCTCTCTCCTCTATCCATACTAAGCACTTGAAAACTGCCCTTGTGAGCTTGTGAAGAGGGTGATGAAGGAGAAAAAGCAAGTTTTGAAATTTTAAGACATATGAGAGATTTAAACTCATATATCTGACCTTTTTAATACAAAAACACGCCTTGAAGTCATTTTTAAATGGAATTAGTCTCCTTAAGTCCATACAAATCCATAAAATTTCCTTTTTGAGCAAAAACTGTGTTGTTTTCATGAATAAACTATTGTTCTAAATTCATTATAACATTATTAAATTTAAAAATCCTTTTAAATCCTTTAAAATTTTAATGTTATGTATATTTCATCTTGATAATCTTATAATCCCCTTAAAATCATCTCCAAGTGTAAAGAAAGATAGTGTAAAAGAGATGATCTCATACAAAGTAATAATATCAGTCCCAGACCTTCTTTGACTTCAAATGACCTATTACCCATATGATTCAATGATACATGAAATAAATTTATTCTTGATAAGGCTCATATTAGTCAAAATGCAAACCTAGGTTTCTCCAAAAACCTTAAACTTTTTAAAAATACCTTAATTTCATGAAACAAGACTAATAGGATTCAAACCAAGTGACCAAGTGAGATAACTTCACTTGACAGACCATGTACCCTCTTGATATATTATGACATACTCCTGTGAGATACTAGATTGACTCTGAAGGCATTGAAAATCTTGTCTAAGACATTACCTTAAACAATGCTATAAATCATCATTTGAAGACTACCAAAGGCATCACAAGGTTGTGAACAGGGTTGTATAAGCATGACAAATGAAGTTTAGAATGATAGGGTTGAAAATTTTACCTATGAGGTCAAACTCATCAACATTTTGGTGACTCAGCTATGAAGCATGCCTATTATGCTTATGAACCAGTAAATTAACATCTCTTTTGGACTCAAAATATCACTCACACCTCTGAAAAACATGTGATCAGACCTTGACCAATGACTACAAGATCATTAACTTGAAACAAGACTACTACATATCCTCTAAAATAAGGAAAGAAAACACACAAAATAAAGTAAACTTACTAACAAAACACATGTGCTTAGCAAAGCACTTATTTGAAATTAAACAAAAGCAAACTAATGTGCTACGACAACACTAGCTAAACTAACTACAACTAACCTTTAAAAAATCCTCCTCCAATATCAAAAGGAATTTTTTTTTGATCACTTACTTCACATGATTAACAAGGGTATGAAACAAGATTCTTCTTATACTTTTGATTGATGGAACTCAACTGCTTTATGATTTCCAATCCTCTTGATAGACTTTCAAATAGAACATCAACATCAAACCAATCACCTATGAAGACATATTCATCTTGTACTTCAATATCTTTCTCATATTATTTGTCAAATACAACCTCATTAAGTGATACCTCATCTATGCATTGTATTTGAGTCTCTACAACATCTTAAGTGACCTCATCCTTCTTATCATCTATTAAAATTTCATTAATCTCTTTAGAAAGCTTTGAATATTCAATCCAATCTATATCATGATCTTCAAAACATGTTTTTTGATCAACCTTATCATGAGAATGCTCTCTAATGGGTAATGTATCCTTATAAAGGCCTTCAAAATCTTGTAGAGACTCAATGTACAACTACCAATCATCTTTTTATTCCTCACTTTGATCAACCTAAATGAGATAATCTTGAATGACATCTTGATCCTTCTCAAGTGGAGCTATAGGGTTGTCAATAATGTCAAATGTGCAATCATGATATGATTGGGAATAAACCTACTTAAGGTTAGCCTCTTGATCAATATGATATGTTTCAAATTCATTCATGACTTCATCTTGTACCATCTCATGGAGATCTTCCACATCAAGACCATCCTAAACTTGCACACTTGAAGTATTATGAGGAGTATTTGGCTGAATTTATATAGCATCAAGCTCTTGAAAATCATCAAGAGGTTCTACGAACACCTCCTATTAATCATCTATGAAATCTTTGTCATGGTCTTCAATCACACCAAAAAGGAGCTCTTGAAATAAATCAATGTCTCCTTTACCCCTACTACAACTTCTCCATCTTATTTGAAGGTCAAATTACCTTTTCTCTTACCAAGAGGAGTACCAATGAAAGTTTCCTCTTCATGCATACTTGAAACATCTTCTTCACATTCTCCTTGAAACTCAATTGTAGATGTAACTTCTTCATTTATCCTTCATATAATAGGCTCCTCTTTAAGAAGGGAGATGGTGGGAGGGCAATGTATTTACTCATGAGTTAGCTTGGTGATGGTGGGATCCTCTTTAAGTTTTAATGGGAAATGGGGCTTATATAGGCATAAGGTCATATTTAGGCTCAAACTCTATAACACTCACCTCCTCCTACTTCTCCTAAGATTTAACTACTTGGTTCTAAGGTAGAACTTTGAAACTAGTAGGTTCACTTGGAGGTTGAATTGGCTCTCTTGGCGGCTCCATCTGAGAATGATCAATGACTTCATGAGGATAAGGAACATAAGAGGGATGATATGGTAAATAAGAGGGTTATTGAAGAGTTATGAGAGGAGATTCATCTACAAGACTTGGCATGGAATAATCAAGAATCATAGCACAATAAAGCCTCCAAGATGGTATAAGCTTGTTTTATTGAGGAAGGGTAGGTGTAGCTGGAAGAAAACTTAGAACACAAGAAGTTTGATCAGGGGTAGGAAGAGATGGTTGGGATGCTTTAGATTGGATCCCTTGATTCTCCCATCTCACTAACCCATCTATCCACCATTAGATCATAGTTCTCATTTCACACAATTCATAAGTCATGACATATTGATTTTCTTCTCCAACTACTACCCACCTATCTTTCAACATTTGTACTATCTTTCTCATCTTCTCTATGAGGTGAAAAGGTATCACGTCCAAATCTCTATCCCACAATCTCATCACCCCTTCAAATTTTATCATATTTGGCCTGAACTCCATCAAGTATATGATAGATGAATCATGATTTTGAGTTGGAAATGGAGAAGGAGGAGGTGAGTATGATTGCTACAAGTCTTGATAAGGCTATTGAGATACATAATTAGGGTCATAATGGGGTTGATAAGGATCACTATAAAGTTGATAACCATTATATTCTTGGTAAGGTTCATCATTAGACTAATAAGGCTCATCATAAGGTTGATAAGGATTACCACACTATTGATAATGTCCATCAACTTACATGAATTTACCATTTTCTTCAAAGTGAGCCATACAAATTACATCATGATAGTGCAATGAAGATACACTTACTTAGAAAATGTGCCTAGGCTACTAGAACTAGTTGATATAACTTGAATATTCCATCAATGTTTTGAATGCATCCAAAGGCTGATTAGTAGAATAAAAACACCAATAAATCCTTCCACTACTTTGGACTGAGATCCCACTAGGCATGCCAAAAACTAATAACTACTAGACTTGCACCCTTGTGAAGGTAGTTTTAGGCCTTCACAGTCTAAATTAATAGGGAAGCAATACTAAGCTATGTTTGGCCTACTAAATGGATTGAATCTATATATTTAATGGATATCTCCCCTTGATGTATTGGTTAGGGTCCCTACTCTACACTACTAGCTTGCAAAGGAAAAGAGAAGGACAACTAAAAGGAAAACCTGTCTAACTAAGGTGATACACTAAAATGTGTCCTTCACTTATGTATTATGAAATAATAAGGCTGAATAAATAATTAAACCTGATTAAACTTTTCAAAATAAAGCTTCCATACATCAATGTTTCACACAGAGGCTCAGGCTTGATGCATGATCTAAGACAGCTAGTTTGTAGGTTTCTCAAAGGCACTAAGGAAAGCTCACACTTATCATACATACAAGATTATTTAATCACATTATTCAACCTATAAATATGATTTAACACCTTCAAATAGGTAAATATGAGATGAAACATGTATTATCACTGTAATTCATCAACTAACCATTAACATACACTAAACACAATCTTTGAGGAGGCATGAATTTAGTCTTATTCATTCAAAATAGGCAAGTACAAGTGTTTTTATGAGCATGTCCTTGACACAACTTAGGTTAAATATTATTTAAAATTCCAAACATAGGCTTACATATATATAAATTGTTAGAGGAGAGAGAAAGAGATAAGGTAGCACCCAAAAAACTAAGAAAAATAACATTCATTTGGTCTTGTTCAAACCTAATGTAGCATTCCTTGATTATCTATTTTATTCATTCTCAAAAATGACATATGGGTTCATGTTTAACTATATTAAAATCATGAATAAGTCTTGAATAGGTCATCAACCTTGATTGGTGGAGTTTGACCAATAACAATACCTATATCCTTGCCAAGGAACCCTATATTCTTGGTTGAATGCCTCTCTTGACTAGAAAAGGTCCTTTCATTAAAAATAGGTAATTATGTCTTAATTTATTATTCACTAAAATATTATTCTAAAAAAATCATGAATTCTCTCCACTTGGTTGAGGTTGTTTAGGAGCTCTTTAGTGCTTGTTTGTCTCCTTCAACAAGCTAGGTGTTGGAAGGAAGGGGAGTGTTATTAGGAGTCTTTGAGAACCTTTAAAAATTTGAAACCTTATCCCAAAATTTAATTGACTTATTCCACACATAAATAGGCATAGGAGGGAGAGAATCATCAATAAATCCCTTCTAAAACTTCTATGTATCCATTACTTGTATTTGAACACTTAATTCCTTCACATGAGCAAAAGGCATAGGAGAGAGATAGAAGAGTTTTGATTTTAACCAAAATAATTCCATCCATGGAAGGATTATAAACATTAATTAACACACTTAACAAATATTTTTTAACTATTAAGTATCCCAACAAATTCAATTTTGCTCATATAGCATGCTTTCACACCCATTCCTTGTAACCGTAAAAACCTATAAATCTCCTTATATAGAATATTTTACAAATAAAATTGAAAATTTTGAAATATTCTTGAGTTTAATATATCCCCTTACATATCCACACAAAATATCATGATCAGAATCCAAGTGGAAGTACTCTTTTCCTTTCATTTTCCTCTCCAATTAGTCATATTTAGCCCTTTTAGGCATAGAAAGAGAAATCTTGCTCCAAATATCTCCCACACATGTGGAATCACATAAAATTGTGTTATTAAATTTAAATATTATATCACAAACCTCCATGTCAATTTTGGGGTCCAAATATCCTGTGGAAGTATGCAAACCAAGAAATCAACTTGTCACCTAATCTCATTTTTAGCCTGTTTGAGACTGCCTTGGAAAATGGGCCTAGTTTGACAGCCTATAGAATCTAATGTAAAATTTTTTGTATTTAAAATATATTACACATCACAAAGTAACTCATTAAATTATTTTTAAGTTTTTCCCTTCTCATAACACTTATAAAACACCAAAACCATGCAAAAATAGGGTATTTGTAGCAATATGTATAAGTGACATCAACATAAAAATACATGTTTATAACCTTCTTGGAGTATTAAACAAAACCAAATATTTTTAAAGATAAAAATTTGGCATTATATGTTCATTTAAGGTTTGTTTCCCTTGACTAGTCATAATCAGGTTTTTATAAGGGTTTAAGACTTGTTTGGGGTCTTAACTATTGTTCATAAAGAATAAAGCACCAAAAAAACTCCTTTCACTTTTAAAAACTTATTTAATTACCTCCTCAACTATCCCAAATGTATCAAATACCCATGAAAATTTTGAGAGATAGTATGAGTATGTAAAGTTGCTCCTCGGGTGGCATGTTTAGCTCTCTTTAGAATTGAGAGAGGTCTAATCTGAGTTTTGGGTATCAAAACTAATTCTCGCTATATGGAGAGTTTAATAAACCTATAATAAAATCCTATCCATTATTATAAATTCATTTTCAATGCTCATCAATCTTTTGTATGCATTTGGTATACTGGTAATGGGTCTTGGGGTTTACGCTTAACTCCTCTTTGCCAACCCTTAAGGGCACTTGGATTAAAACATGAGATTTGGTCCCTCTTGAGAGTGTATTTAAACCTTTTTTTATCATTTTTAATTTCCTAAATTACCCTCCATGAGGTTTTTCCTACTTGTTTTATGCCTTTGAGCTCAAATAGACCCCTTTGTCTCAAAACTTCCCCTTACTAAAGAGTGGGTCAGGTTTGAGACAAAATAGTGGGTAAATCTAATATCTTTATGGATTTTAAATTAATATGATCATATTTATCAACTCATAAAAACCATATGTACCAATTATAAAGGTGTGTTTATGCCTATGGAACCTTCAAAGCTTTAATTTCCCTCAAAACTGGTAGTAAGCTTGTGTATGTTAAGGTGAGGAAGGTCATCTTGGGTTTAAGACCTCAAAACTTACCTTTTTGTAAAATAAGGTTCTTAAACATGTATTTATTAATCCATGAAATTATTTATGATGAATATATATAAGCATTTACCTTTCATATAGGTCCTAAACACTGAGTTTCACCACTAAGAGTTTGTATGCAAACTAAGCATTGTTGACCTTAAAGGTCCATGAATAAAACTTATTCTCCAATTTCACAATGAAAATTTCATAAGGTATTCATAATATCATCATCAATAAATCCTCTCACTTTCATATTTAATCATTTAAATGGGAAAGACATTCTTCATCCTTGAACCTATGAATGGCATGTAGGGTTGAATTGTCTACAAGATTCCTAAAGACTATGTTCGTTGACTATGTATGAAATATTTATAGGCACTTCCCTCATTGAAAATATATTCCATTCTACACTATCATATTTTATTTTTATCTTGATTTCTAACACTCTGTCATCAACATCTCATGAGTGACTCTTTGGCTACAACATTGAACCATGTCCTTGACTACATGTAGGTCACTAGATGACTGTAGGTGGAGATTTAATGCTCAGTTTGGTTCAATCCTCTTCAAGTTTTAATTGGTTTCATACTAACATATTGGTATGTTTGAGGTATACCTTAGAGTCCTCCATATGTATTTTCCCTTCTTTTTAGGTTCAAGACCAACCTATTTCTCATTATAGCCTGTAACTGCATTTTTAACTATGTATAGGGGTTTTAAGATCTCTCCTTCATACCACTAATATCCTCCATGGACTTAAACTTGTTTGCAGTCTCAACTTGGGTTTGAGCACCTCTCAATACCTATTCTATATTATCTTTTAGGTATGCACTTTGGACTATTTCATCCAAATAGGCATGTAGGTGGCCTATTAGGGTCAACTTGATTGTAGGTGGAGATTTGATGCTTAGATTCTAGGATTGTCAACAACTTGTAAGTGACCTAGTTGCTTATTTGATGGGTTATGGTAATTTCCTCACATAAAATGAAGTTAGGCTCTCTTTTAGATTATTATTGCTTTCCATCAATGTTGGTTTGATTTACAATGAAAACCTATAGGCTTAGGGCATGTAGGTCACTATTAAACTACTTAAGGATACAAAGCCACCTTTTGAGTTCCTTAGCGCATTTCATACTTGTCAACTCCATGACACTTACTTTCACTCTTTCAAGGATCCATTAAGTATATGAAAAACATATGACTATCAACTCACTTAACTCATAAGCATTATGACAAGAATATGACTATAGGTGGAGGTTTTATTAAACTTGTACAACTGTATGTGTATTTTAAGATGCAATGAGGCCTAGAAAGGTCTAAGATATTGACTTAAACCTCATAGTATCTCTTGCAATAAAACTAAAATCCATCATCTCATAAACAAGATCGCACACACTAGCATATGATTGACTATTGTAGGTAGACCATGGTTCTAGGTCAAAATTAATGATTATACAAACTATAGGTGACTATCTTGGTTTATCCTCACTTTGAAAACCATATTTAGTCTTGAGCTAAGTCACTATTGCACCTTACATCATCTGAGCAAGCTTTTGCATTAAAACTTTACTATGATTCCACCTATAAGGTTGTAAGTGGCCATTTTGGTCTTTTGTACAAACCTAGGGGAGAGTGGATTCACTTTGCCTTATTCACTAGCCTTGATTCTTCTTTAGGTCTTGCTGAGCCTAAATACTTTGTCTAGTCACCTACTCACTCAAACCCTCCAAATAAATACACACACTTACTCCCAAACCCTTAATCAGTCTTGATTAAGTTAACTACTCATAGTATATTTGTAGGTGATGATAGTATGGTTGTAGGTGTTGTAATCATAGGAATTTGATGTAGAGAGGAGGTTAGTATTGTGTTAGAACATAAAACAAATGAAATGAACACACTAACATGCTAACATCTCTATCCTAGATCATAGGGGGAGCATAATAAATAAAATCAAATGAAAATCATGACTAAAATGTAAAGAACAACAAGACCCTTACCTTAAATGCTCTAAATGATTTATCGTGTGGTTTGTTCAGTTTGTGCTCAAAGAGTCTTTGACAATGGAGTTTGTCTATCTCCTTTTTTCCTTGGCACCATGGCTTGTGGCTTGATGTTGGATTTGGATTGTGATTTTGGCATTATAACACTATATATTTCAATTTTGCTATAAAATAAGCATTATAAATTTACTCCATCCAAGTTCTCATAAATTCAATCGGCAATGCTTGTATTTATAGGTTTAGAAACTAACCCCAACTCAAGGTAAGTTAAGGTGTAGTTAAATCTTAGAATGGGTTCAAACCTAACCTAAGTGAGTTAATTAACCCTAGTAGAGTTAAAATATGTCAAAACCTCATGATTAGTAATGAATAGGCATGGGTGAGATATTTTGGAATATTTGCAAGGGATTGACAACTCACAAAAGGCAATCATGAAAACTTAGGATATTCTTGATTTTTGAATTTCATTAATTTCTCATGGATAATTCGGCTAGGCATTTAATTAAGTTTTGTATGTTAATTTTTTTTAGGATTTTTAGCATTTAAATATTTGATTTAAGTGTGTATTCACCCCACTTAAAAGGTTTATAGGCCAAATTGTATGTTGTAATGTCGTGGATGATTGGAGATGAATTTGTGAGAGGTTTTTGTTATTTATGATAGGATAACCCAATTAGGGATGTCTCAATGGGATTCTAAGCTTTGATAAGTGTTTTAAATGTGAATTTAGGATGCTTAGTGATTTATAGGCTAAATTTGTAATGGTTGGTAGAAATCAGTCTAAAGTTTGGTATGAATCCATTGGTGGTTAGTTTTAGGTGTCTACAGTTTTTCTCATGTTTGGGAAGATGTTGCAAGCTATAAGCATAGTAATGTCTTCTCAAAGAATGAAAAAGACCTGTATCCTTAAAAGAAAATTATGATTGAAGAAAAAGCTCCAAACAAGTTTGGGAAGCCTATAATGATGCCCCCTTTGTTAGGTTGTGGAGCTAAAAGCTTCACTGATGCAGACATGGAGGAGGTTGCAGAAGAGTTGCGGAGTGTCACAGACACCGGCGTCGGTCAGGCCAATTGACGACGACAGGTAGGAGACAGGAAGCAATCGACGTCAGTCAGAGATCGGTCGACGTCAGTGACCCCCAGGCAGATAGGGACCGACGTTGATCACCTGTGTGGTTCGACTACGAGTATATTACAGGCAGTCAGTTGACGAACCAAGTGTTTGCATGATGAGAGCTAATTTTAGACTGAGAGCTGCAGATCTAATTATTGTAATTAGATGTCTAATTATTGTTTAGATGAGATCTATATAATAGACTCATGGTTGTATTGGAAACTAGTGCTAGGGAGTAAGAGAGCAAATAGCTCCTTCAGAGAGAGGTAGAGCAATGGTGTGTTCCTCCTAGTGCCACAGTACCAGGTGTGGGTGTTGGATTGGAGAATCAGTAGGGTTCTTCATGTATGTATGATCTTGGTCATCAGGTGAGCATGGCCTTTATAGTAGATCTGCATGGTAAGTAAGATCGTTGATATGCAGGTGTATGTGTGTGCAAGGTCAAGGTTCACGGGTGTGCAGAACCAAGTTGATTTGTAGGTGTGCAAGATCAGATAGGACAACAACACAATAGGGAGTAGAATCAGGCAGGATCTACTTGGAGTATAGGTGTGTACTCGGATAGAGCAAAGAGGAAGGCAAGGGAGTTCCTTCCATAAGTAAGGTCTATTGAGGTGCAGGTTGTTACAGGTTCAGGGGAGATCTACTTGGAGTACGTGGAGTACTTGTGGAGTGTGTGGAGCACTTGTGGTGTGTGTGGAGCACGGGTATAAGGTGAACACCAACTCAGAGTTTGAGTTGGATGTTGGGACATAAGAGAGAGAGCTTTGAGGAGAGAAGTACTGTTCACTTGAGGTGTGGGAAGCCTCTGAAGAGGTGGTGGAGAAGAAGTGGCATCTTCTTTATTGTATTCTTTTCTTCAAGAGTTTTAATACAAGTTGTGTATTGTCTCTCATATCATGTGTTATTTCTGAATTCTAGTTACTTATGTATTTTGGTTTATTTCTGCATATTAAGTTGCTTAGTAATCAATTGTGTGCTTCTAGTTATTTATTCCCAACACGTGGTATCAGAGCTAAGGTTGCAGGGAGCAGGTTTTGTGTTTGGTTACAGGTCACTCTCAGGGGTTTCTGATCAAGTGGGAGTAGAGCAATGGCAGATCAAAGTAAGCTAAGAATGAAGGAGTTGAAAAGCATAGGTGGTCACCAATGGTCATATGGAAAGAAAGAGCAGGTAAAAGAATATTGTTTGTTGGTAGCAGATCAGCATGAAGGAACTGAAGATGCAGATGTTGCAAGTGTTGTTGCACAGGATGCTTTGGGAGGTTTCTTGGATAAAGTTGAATCTTGGATAAAAGATTCAGTTGCCTCTTTCCATGCAGCCCCAAGGAGAGGAGCTGGTGAGCCTTGCCAAAGAATTGGCAAAGGGGAAGTGAAGCTGAAATCACATGCGGCCAACACATGGGTGTTGAAGGAGGTCATGCAGGTCCCAGGTTTGGAGATATGGCTAATTTCTTCAGAAAGTTTGGGTAATGAGAGATGTACGAGAGCTCTCACAGCGGATGCACTTGAATTAGCCGGTGGTAAGAAAATAGGTACTCTTTATCTACTTGTTTATATTACTGATTCTTCTTTTGTTGCGAAGACGTGGCTTTGTAGGCTTGGTCACATGAGCAGGAAGGAGATGCATGTTCTTAAGCGGAAGACAAATATATTTGACAGGCTTAAGAACTTGAAAGCCTTGGTGTACTTGGAGGAGATGGCAGATAGAGACCAGTGGTTGGGGCTGGATACTTCTGAGCAGGGCAGTTTGGACATGGGGATTGATTCAAAGGAGCTCATGGGTAAAAAGTCATCACTCACAAGAAACACAGGTACCAGCATCGGTAGGAAAACCGATGTCATCAATAGGTAAGACTGACGTCGGTCACGAGGACCGATGTCGGCAGAAGGAGACACCGACATCGGTAGGGTTGGTAGTCAGGACAGGCACAGGAACCGATGTCAGTTGGATGCAGACTATGGGGTGACCGAGGTCAATTATTGTAACGGATTTTGGGTGGATAGCACGCTGTCAAGGAGTCTCAAACACCCATATGGAGGATTGAAGATGTAAGTAGGCCCTTAAATTTGTTGTTCCTCTTCTTTATACTCGTTGTTGATTGTAGAGCAGGAAGGATCCAGGAAATAGGTGGGAGCATGGCAGGGGTATATTGCAGAACCAAATAGGAGTTTTGGTAGGGTTGCCAGCGGGTGCAAAAGCATAGAGACGAATGGATACCTTAGTTGAAGAATAGAGAGAACGGATACGTGAGATGGAAGACCAGGTCATACGGTCTTGAGGAGCTGCAGGATAGTGGTACAGGTTTTGACAGGTGGAGGACGAGGCATAGCTTTAGTCAATGTCAGGTAACTACTGTGGTTTGCCTTACCAGGTGGATGATGAGTCATGACATTATTCTATAGCTGTATGTGGATGGTATATTTGCTAGCAGGATTATACATACAGGGTTTTGCTGAGCTAAGGGTAAGATTAGTTCAGTGTTTTGCTATGAAGAATTTGGAGCAGCAAAATTCTTTGGCATGGGAGACATGGAGATCACAGGTTGATTTTGTCTCCAGTGGGAGCTGATGTGAATCAGGTGTTGGTGAGATGCAGGATGCAGAATTGGAGCACACTAAGGACTGGACAGGTACAGTGTCTGAAATCACATGAGGTCTGGTATAGACCTGAGTATTCCCATGCAGTGGGAGCTGTCAGAGAGTTAGGAGCCAATTCGGGGAAGTGGGTTTCTCAGGTATTTGAGAGGGACTGACAGTAGGGATTCATGCTATGCAGGGTCAAGACTTCACTACATGTGTTTGTAGGTTCGGATGTGGCAGGGTACTCGGATGACAGGAGGTACACCATGGGATGTGTGGTGGGTTGTCTTCAGGATTGAGCTTAAAGAGGGATACAACCAGGAAATAGATTAGATGGAGTACAGGTAAAGGTATAGTGCAGCTATTTATCTCCAAGTGGGAGATTGTTAGGTTGTGGAGCTAAAAGCTTCACTGATGCAGACATGGAGGAGGTTTCAGAAGAGTTGCAGAGTGTCACAGACACCGGCGTCAGTCAAGCCAACTGACGACGGCAGGTAGGAGACAGGAAGCAACCGACATCGGTCAAAGATCGGCCAGCGTCGGCGACCCCCAGGCAGATAGGGACCGATGTCTGTCGCCTGTGTGGTTTGACTGCGAGTATATTACGGGCAGTCAGTTGACGAACCAAGTGTTTGCATGATGAGAGCTAATTTTAGACTGAGAGCTGTGGATCTAATTATTGTAATTAGATGTCTAATTATTGTTTGGATGCGATCTATATAATAGACTCATGGTTGTATTGGAAACTAGTGCTAGGGAGTAAGAGAGCAAACAGCTCCTTCAGAGAGAGGTAGAGCAATGGTGCGTTCCTCCTAGTGCCATAGTACCATGTGTGGGTGCTGGATTGGAGAATCAGCAGGGTTCTTCATGTATGTATGATCTTGTTCATCAGGTGAGCATGGCCTTTATAGGAGATCTGCATGGTAAGTAAGATCATTGATATGCAGGTGTATGTGTGTGCAAGGTCAAGGTTCACGGGTGTGCAGAACCAGGTTGATTTGCAGGTGTGCAAGATCAGATAGGACAGCAACACAACAGGGAGCAAAATCAGGCAGGATCTACTTGGAGTACAGGTGTGTACTCGGATAGAGTAAAGAGGAAGGCAAGGGATTTCCTTCCATAAGTAAGGTCTATTGAGGTGCAGGTTGTTGCAAGTTCAGGGGAGATCTAATTGGAGTACGTGGAGTACTTGTGGAGTGTGTGGAGCACTTGTGGTGTGCGTGGAGCATGGGTATAAGGTGAACACCAACTCAAAGTTTGAGTTGGATGTTGGGACCTAAGAGAGAGAGCTTTGAGGAGAGAAGTATTGTTCACTTGAGGTGTGGGAAGCCTCTGAAGAGGTGGTGGAGAAGAAGTGGCATCTTCTTTATTGTATTCTTTTCTTCAAGAGTTTTAATACAAGTTGTGTATTGTCTCTCATATCATGTGTTATTTCTGAATTCTAGTTACTTGTGTATTCTGGTTTATTTCCGCATATTAAGTTGCTTAGTAATCAATTGTGTGCTTCTGGTTATTTATTCCCAACACCCTTGAGGGAGTGGCCATCATTTGTTTGATGGATGATCCCTCAAAAATAAACAAAAAAAATAATGAAATTAACCCATGGGTAAGATTAATCCAATCACAAAAATGCTTGCATGAATTTATTTAAAAGTATTGATTTGTCCAAAGGTGGTTATAATCAATAACAAAGGTTGAGACACTGATTTGACCAAAGGTGGTTATAATCAATGGCAATGACATATGCCCTAGTTAGGGTTGATTAATCAAAATAATGATTTACCCATAGGGAATTATAATAATTAAGATACCTTGTATTGAATAATGATGTTTGATTATGCCCCAGTAAGGTAGTTTGGCAAGCATAACTCAAGGATATAACCTAGAATATAGATTAAAGATGAGCAAGTACAAATGTAGATGTAATGGTCTAATGGTTGAAGAAAGCAAAAATAACCAAGCATATGAGGATGCACAAAGTGATGAAAGATATGAATAGAAGAATAAGAATTGATCAATGAAAATGATTCAATTGTATCTAATGATGCAGAGATGCTCATCCTTATTATCATTGATACAACTAGAATGATTAATGGGTTAATTTGATCAAGATGGGTGGGAGGATTTTCCTAGGGTACCAAGGAGAAACTTCTATAGCTCCATTAGTTATAAAACTTCTTGAGATAATTTTTGATGTAGCACATGATGGTATACCTCATGATACGACACCATGAGAACTTTGTCAAAATATGCATAAAGATTGACTCTTGATCCAATAAATAATTGAAAATAATACACTAATGATAAATACCATGATGAAAATGTTGACGTATGAATATGGATGGACTCAAGAATAATGCACAAGGAATCACCTAATGAATGCATATAGATGGATTCGAGATAAAAATATTGAAATTAAATAAATAGGCAAGCAAAAAAATAAATAAGCAACACACAAAAATTAAACAAATAGGAATGCAAACAAATAAACATAAAATAAACACATAGAAACCCTGAAAGTAAAAGCAACAGAAAGCATCCAAATAATAGATTTGCCCTCGTAAGGCAAATCAAGGATGACTAACTAGGCTTAGACAAGACAAATGTTTTTGGATTTTGAAAATTTTGAATGTTTGTAGAATTTTCTAAGCATCTCAACCTGATTAGAAATTATGAGATACTAAATGATCTAACTTGAAAAATGGTGAGAGTGTTGGCTTAGGTTGCTCATAAAATGAAGAGAGCATTGGCTTAGGTTGTTCAAAAAATGGATGGCAAAGGAGGATTGAGCTGACCTCAATGTGAATTAAGCATGGCCTACATAGTGCCAAAATGACCTCAAGAAATAGTAGTTCTACCAACACAAAAGGTGAGGGGAACTTGACTAGGTCATAAAAAGTTCTCAAATTGAGGTAAATGGCTAGTCAAATAAGAATAATAATGGCAAGGTGATATGACAATGCAAGATAAAAGATGTTATTAATTTGTCCATAGGTGTTTATAATTAGGAAATGATGACATAGGTCTATGATACTAATTTGCTCATATGTGGTTATAATTAGTAACACAAGGTAGACTACTAATTTTCCCATAGATGGTTATAATCAATAGCACCAGTCAAATGTGAATGAAAGATAACTTACCAGCTTGACTGTCACACTACATTCATAGATTGTCATTTAAACATGGGATTCTAAAACTGCTAAAATTAGATCAGAATCCCCTTTTAGAATGTGTGAGAATAATCAAAGGAACCAAGATTAAAAGGGGTTGGGTAGGAGGGTAAAAATAGGCTTTGGCCTAATAGAGATGTCATGGTAGGATGGCATAAGGTATGACATAAGGAAGATGATGACATGATAATTGGATAAAATGGTAATAAGATTGCCCCAAAATGGGAAGGTGAGGTAAATGGTAGGTGTGAAATAGTGGCAAGGGAATGGAAAATGTAAATGTCAAGGTATATGGTAGGTATGAAATAATGGCAAGGGAATGGCAAATGGAAACAGCAAGGTATATGGCAAATGGTAATGGCATGGTAAATGTTTTTGGCTTAGGTATAGTAAATGATTTTTTTGTTCCTAATAATATGGAGATGCACATCCTAATCAACATATGACACAACCACAATAGTCAATCATGTAAATTGCTAGCCCACACCTCTTCTGAATAGTTTCTCTATCAAGAATTGGTTGCAGATTTAGATGTTGAGAATGTTGTTGTGATCTTTGTTGGTCATTGATTTTTTTTCCTTCAAACATCGAGACAAGGTATCTTTGTAGCCTCTATAAAGGAAAGTACAGCCAGGGATGGTAATTAGGGATAAAAAATAGATGATAGGTTTTATTTGATAATGTAAAGTTGGATGATAATGGAATGTGTAATGGTCGAGAAAAAATGAAGATCGAGGTTTTTAATCACACATAATGTTATTGATTCCAAATTCAACATAATTATGGTTATGGCAAGGCCAAAGACTTTTGATTATGCTCTCCATAAGACCACCAAATTTTTCTATTATTTAGGCCTAAGATTAGCTACCATTTGATTAGACTATAGAGTAGAAGCTATGTTGATTTCATCTTTGATTTTGTCTTCATCAAGCAGTGAAGGACTATTTTAATAAGCTATTGGCACCTCAAAGAGGTTTTCACCAATCAAGTTATATTGATTGTCTCATAGTACCTCCAATAAGATTTGGATAAGGAACGTTGGTCCCATTTATTTTGATTGTCTTATAGTGCCTTTGAAGAGGTTTCATTAGAAGATGATGAGTTTGAAATTTGATGGTCTCCTAGCACCTCTAAAAAGGTTTCACTGGGAGATTGTTCTTCTTCTACATGAATTTGGTCTCGGCCTCCCTGATGTTCTTCAACTGATATGTTGCCATGGATGCAGTTCAATAAGGTATGATTCTATCAGTCCCAATCGACACTTGTGGGAGGTAGAATGTCAATAAAATGGCTAGGTTAGTTGGTGGTAATGGCATTTAAAATTATAATAGAATGGCAAGAGGCTGCACAATCCTTGTAAAAGATACTAGGAGAACTTATGTCAAAGCTGAAGTAATAATCCTTAAAATAGTATAAGGATCATAAATGTATTCAAATTGATCTAAAATTTATGCATAACCAATGTTATAATAACCATGAATGTATTCTAATTTTGAATCTGAATCTAACTCAAGGGACTCTGAATCTGATGTTGAGACTAATGTTGATTCTAATTCTGATGCTAAATCTAATGTTGGTTCAAAAATAGAACCTGACTCTAATTTTGATTCTTCATCTGATGTGAACACTGTTAAAATGATGTCTTATTGAATGTTTGGTATGAGACAAGTTATGACCTATGATGGCATGATGGGCTCCATAGAGATTAGTTTATCAAAGTGAGACTCCTCAACAATGGGAAAAAGTTCAAGAAACAACTCTTGAGAGATTGGTTTGTCAAGGGGAGGCTCTTTAAAAATAGGCATATGATCGAGATGATGATTTTCTTAAAGGTTGTTATAATCATTAAGAAGTGACTCAACAAAGACTGGCTTGTCATAGTGAGATTTTTTGACACTGGGTATAGGATTAAGAGGTGATTCATCACAGGTGGACTTGTCACAAATGGTTGGTTCAACAAAAACATCATGGATTGGTTGGTTCTTTTGGCCTTAGTCTACAAGAAATTATAAAATACTATTTTTGAATATTTATTGATCTTCAAATGATTGGCTCAGTTACAGTGGTACTAATTGGATCAGTCAGGGCTGGATAATTGGTATTGTTTTCTAAAGTGGGGAATGGTAGGTAACAAATGAATAATGATTATTGGTAGGATAATGATATGGAATTGTGGAGATTTATTGATTTTAGAATCCAAATGACAAGGTCTGATAATGGTAATGGTAGGGCATTATGGAGCTCGATTGCTTGTAGAAGCCAAAGGATGAGGTTTGGTATAAAAATGGTAGGGCATTGTGGAGCTTGGTTACTCACACAAGCCAAAGGTTGAGGTCCTAGAATAGAAATGGTATGGAATTTTCAAGCTTGGTTGCTCACACAAGCTAAAGGATGAGGTCTTGGTATATAAATGGTAGGACATCATGGAGCTTGGTTGCTCTCACAAGCCAAAAGATGAGGTCATGGAATACAAATGGTAGGTTGTTGTGGAGAATGATTACTCATAAAAACCAAAGGATGAGGTCCTAGAATGGTAATGGTAGGTCATTATGGAGCATGATTTCTCACATAAGATAAAGGATGAGGTCTTGGAATGGTAATGGTAGGGTGTTATTGAGCTTGGTTGCTCACACAAGCCAAAGGATGAGGCCTTGTAATAGAAATGGTAGGGCATTATGGATACTTATTTCTCACACAAACCAAAGGATGAGGTCTTGATATGGTAATGGTTGGGCATTGTGGATCTTGGTTGCTTACACAAGCCAAATGATGAGGTCCTAGAATATAAATGGTAATCCTTGGATGCAGTGGAGCTTGGTGTCTTATGCAATCTAAAGGAGGGTTAATGGTATAGGTGGGGGAATGGGTGGTGACCAAAGGACAAGAATCATATGTCAACTTGCCAAAATAAGGTATCAATACATTTTTTTATTTATAATCTTGGCTTTGTTACTTATATTAAGGATTGTAAGGAGGATAGGAATCCGTCTCACAAACCACTTTTTTACCATAAGGGTCTTGAATAAAGATAATTTGTGTGGATATTTTATCATAACTTGGATTGTATACAACTCCATCATAACTATATCTAGACATATCCACATCAATAATGAAATCTCCATAAAAAGGCTTGGAGTTATAAAAACTCCTAAAAATATGTCCAAAGGATAAATGGTTTAAACTTGGTCTAACTTGGTCTAGGGGAGATGTATATCCAAAATGGTCTATGCTAAAACTTAGTATAAAATAGTCTAATGTCATATGTCTAATTTCAGATGTCTTACACACAAAAGGTCAAGTGGTTGAATAAAAACTGACATGTCAAACTCTATGTCCAAAGTGTTCCAAATAGGTTTAATGTAGGAAAAAGAAAGGTTGCTAGGTCTTTTGGCCAAATGCAACATCAAAAGCAAGGATCAAGCAAGGCATGTGATAGGAATTTCAACCAAAAATGACATCAAAAGATAGACTTAAAATGAAGGTGTGATTTATTCTAACAAACTTGGAACACTTTGGCATAGACTAGGTAGATGGAATTCAAACATGAACTTGGTCAATTGGCATAAGGCATAAGGCAAAAGGCATGTGGAGAGATAGGTTGTTTCTCCCAAATAAAGGCACAAATAATAATGAAAACTATGGTGCTTTGAAAAAATAATCTAGACAAAATTGAATGGCATAACGACACTTAGGCAAAGATCCAAGCAATAGTTTTCGAAGTTAGGTGAAGAATTAACCTAAGCTGTACAACCCAAAAAGAGAAAGATTAGTGTCTAATCCCCATTTAAGAAAGGCATAAACATAAATCAATCAATGTTTGAATTTGAACATGGTAAGGTTAATTAAAAACTCAACTTGGGAAACTAGGCATCTTCAAACAAATAAGCTAGACAAAATAGAACATAACGACAAAAGACAAATATTCAAAAGTCACGCATGGCATTGGTTCTGAAAAATGGCATTTGGCACAATGCAAGACAAGTCTATGAAACAATTTGAGCAATGTAATGACATTATCACTCTCTAAATATGTGACAATGGTTTGTTTCAAAGACTCTAAGGCATAAAATTGAAACGATTTGGGTAGCATAATATTACCCATTTCAATCAAGTGATACACACACAAACAAGTTTGGAAAAAAAAATTAAGGCAAAGGTGTGTGACAAAATGGCCAACATAATGTCTCTTCAAAAAAAAGAGTGGATTATAAACAAAATTTGATATGACATGGAACAAACAAACAAAGTTTTAGACTCAAAAATACCAAGCAATAAAAGGATGAAATAACATAACATCTAAATGTAACATCCTAGATCCTATAACTGACAAGGTTGGTCAAATGGAGTTGACTAAAACTGTAAATTTTGAGCATATAGATTGGTTCCAAGTGTGGCTAATGCTATAGATGCAACACATCAATTGAGTTCATATCAATTAACTTACTATGCAAGGGTTTTTGTCTTGGCATAGTGATTCCATCTATGGATTGATTAGTGAAATCCCCTAGTTAACCAAACTTGACTCGAATTTTCATTATGAAAAGAGAGGTTAGCCACTCAACCCCTTGGCTCTCACAATATGCATAATTTGATTAGTATGCCCCACTATGGACTGGGGTTGAAACACTGTTAAAGATGAAACCCTAGGTCAATGATTACCTAAAGAACTCATGAAGAGGTGATGAAATCCCCTCCACAATCCAAATTTCATGAAAATAAAACTAAGTGGAAAGACTTTAGAGGTTTCTTTTAGATCATCCAAAATATACGGTTTTTGAGGAGAGCCTAGACAACATTCTTTCCACACCTTGGACTAGACACAAATATAATAAAAATGTGCTTTTGGTCACCAATTTTCCTATAGGGGATGGGGAGAAACATACACACACTCTTCATTTTGTGTAAACACACAAACAAACATGGTATGAAATGAACATTTTCCAAAGCATGAACTAAGTGATTAAAATTTCACATTAAGGCACCAAAAATGAAATGTGTTGTGAAGTTTTTGGCACCCCTTAGCATTAGTTGAAGCTTACAAAAAATGTGAAAAACATCTAAGGCGTAAAAAATGAACTATGTTCTTTTTAAACATAAAAAAGATGAAGTGAGCAAGATTAAAGCACATTCAAATGAAGTTCCTTGGCCCCTCAACTTATTGGCAAAACATGCCACAAATTTCACAAAATAACTTTAACACAAATAACCTAGGTTCATTTTAAGCCCTAAAAACCAAATGTGCAAGACTTAGCCAAATTCATTTTAAACACCAAAATGAAGTGTTAAAAACCATTTAAACTTGAAAATTTGTGTTCCAATCACACCTTGGACCTTTAAGGGTTAGCGAGTCTGCTCCTGATTAGAATCACTTTTAATGATGAACAAACAATGTTTCAAAACATAGCTCTCAGGTTTATATTTTACAAACACAGTGACTGATGTTGGTTACTAGGTAACCGATGCTAGTTGGTGATAAACGATATCGATTGATAAGGAATAAGATCAGTTTCTTGTGAACTTGAAGATAAAACTAACATGAGATAAAAAATGTTAGTTAGCTCAAAAATAGACAAAATCTCTTTGAAAACTGCAACACAGTGATTAGACAGAGAGTTTAAAGGTCAAATAAATAAAGAAATAATAATTATGAGTGCCAAAAAGATTCAAAATCAAAGTTATGTAACCATGTTTTTCCCTACAACTTGACCGATGATGGTCACATAGATTATGCAGAACTGATGATGGTTAGAAAAAACCAATGTCAGTTATGCTTAACTGATGTCGGTCTCTGTGTAGATATGAGTTAGCACAAAAATAAAAAATACAGCAAAAACAATAACAAAATTTCAATTTTTGAAGATATTCAAGTGTTCATTTGATGATTTATGAGTTGTATCTTGGTCTCCTTGGTTCGTGGGGTGCTTCATGTCCCACCGGTCTTGCCATTTGTGATCATAGGAATTTGATGTAGAGAGGAGGTTAGTATTGTGTTAGAACATAACACAAATAAAATGAATACACTAACATACTAACATCTCTAGCCTAGATCATAGGGGGAGCATAATAAACAAAATAAAAGGAAAAACATAACTAAAACGTAAAGAATAATAAGATCTTTATCTTCCTTGAATGCTCCAAATGATTTGTCGTGTGGCTTTCTCGGCTTATGCTCAAAGAATATTTGGCAATGGAGCTTGGCTATCTCCTTGGCACCATAGCTTGTGGCTTGATATTGGCTTTGGATTGTGATTTTGGAATTATAACACTATAGATTTAAATCTTACCATAAAACCAACATTATAACTTTACTCTATCCAAGCTCTCATAAATTCAATAGGCAGTGCTTGTATTTATAGGTTTAGAAACCAACCCCAACTCAAGGTAAGTTAAGGTGTAGTTAAATCTTGGAATGGGTTAAAACCTAGCTTAAGTGAGTTAATCAACCCCAGTAGAGTTAAAAATGTCAAAACCTCATGATTAGAAATGAATAGGCATGGGTGAGATATTTTGGGATATTTGCAAAGGCTTGACAACTCATAAAAGGTAATCATGAAAACTTAAGATATTTTTGATTTTTGAATTTTTTTTCTAGAATTTCATTAATTGCTCATGGATAATTCAAATAGGTATTTTTGAATATTAATTAATTTTATTTAATCTTTTTAGCATTTCAAGATTTGATTTAAGTGTGCATTTACCCCACTTAATAGGTATATAGGCCAAATTGCATGTTGTAATGCCATGAAATGATTGGAGATGAATTAGTGAGAGGTTTTTGTTGTTTACGATAGGATACCCTAATTAGAGATGTTTCAATAAGATTATGAGCTTTGATGAGTGTTTCACAAGTGAATTTGGACGTTTAGTGATTTATAGGCTTAATTTGTAATAGCTGATAGAAATCGGTTTAAAGTCTGGTATGAAGCCATTGGTGGCCAGTTTTAGGTGTTTACAAGTGTCAAGATTGTATTTTAGATTTTTAGAGTCTTTTTATCTTAGATGACTCCATCAACTTGTTTATTCATCCAAACCACTAACTCCACATACCTATTATGCCTTCTCCTTCAAAGTGAAAGCTAATAGACTCTTCAAGTAGGCCTGATTGTGTATACCAAGAAACACTTGGTTGTAGAAGGTGATTTTGATTCTTTTTAGATATAAAACTCTAGATCATTTTATTCTTCAAGTATATCATAGACACATTGATACATATTATAAAACATTGAGGTTTTTCCACATTCAACTTGATCTCCGGAAGACCTATTAACATCTTTGACCATACATATGCAATTAGCCTTGCCTAAAGGTTTGCATCCCTATGATTTAATCCTTAAACTTTCCAAAGTGCGACCCCTTAAGCCTTTGAGAACCTATTTTAAATTATTTTTTTCAACACTCTAATTTGGAAGATATAATCATACATCTCTGTAATGAAATATATACCTTTACTAGCCACTTGTAGCAACAACCTCACAATACAGTCTTCTTAAGCATACTATATGTCATTTGGAGAAGGTGGCATATTGAGATGACCATAGGGGATCATGATGGAATTATAAATAATTAATATAAATGGAAATATGTTATATCATTTTATAAACATACTTCAACCTATTAAGAAACCTAAAACATCAAGAAACATTGACAAATGCCTTGTAACATATGCAAAAATGAAGCTTTCTTGAAAAAATAGAGCTCAAATGTGCCAAATAGGTTTTGATAAACTTTTTATATGATTTAATAGACCTTATACATCTCTTTAAATTTTCCTTAACCATTAAAACTTCTCCAAACTGCCAATTCAATGAAGAAAAATGAGTCTACGGTGTTTCTAGTCAGTTTTAGACCACCCCGAGGTCTTAAAGATTGTTCATAAATCAGAGAGCATTAATTTGATGAACAATGAAAAAAAGATTAATATTATTAGGACCCCCTAATATATAAAAAATTTAGGAACCAACTCTATCTCCTTTGTCTGCATCAAACACTTGAAAATTGCGTTTGTGAGCTTGTGAAGAAGGCGATGAAGGAGAAAAGGCAATTTTTATACTTTTAAGACCTATGAGAGATTGAAACTCATGTATATGACTTTTATAAGACCAAAACACACCTTTAAGTTATTTTTATCTGGAAGTGGGCTCTTCAAGTCCGTACAAACCCATAAATATACCTTTTTTGAGCAAAATTTGAGTTATTTTCATGAATAAACCATTGTTATGACTTCATTCTGACATTAGTACATTGAAAAATATTTTTAAAGCTTTGAAAAGTGTAATTATATGTATATTTAATATTAATAATATTATAATCCCCTTAAAAGCATCTCCAAGTGCAAAGAAAAATAGTGTAAAAGAGATGATCTCGTATAAAGTAACAATATCAGTCCTAGACCTTCTTTGACTTCAAATGAACTATTCTCCATATGATTCAATGATCCATGAAATAAATTCACCTTTATAAGGCTTAGATTAGTCACAATTAAAACCTAGATTTCTCCACTAAATCTTAGATTTTGCTAAAATACCTTATTTTAATTAAACAAGACTAATAGGCTTCAAACCAAGTGACCAAGTAAAATAATTTTCCTGATAGACCATGTACCCTCTTGACATAGTATGGCATACCCTTGTGAGCTACTGGATTGACTCTAAAGGCATTGGAAAGCTTGTCTAAGATATTACCTCAAAAAATGCTAACAAAGCTGACAAATCATCATTTGAAGACTACCAAAGGCATGACAACGTTGTGAACAAGATTTTAGAAGCATGACAAATTAAATTTTGAATGATAGGGGTGACAATTTGCCCTGTGAGGTGAAACTTGTCAATATTTTGTAATAGTCCAATTTATTTTAAAAATAAAATAAGTCCAAAATATTTGAAATAGTCCAAATTAGTCGACATAATTTATGCTCAAATGTTTTGAAATAGTCCAATTTATTTAGAATTTTAAAAATTCTCTCTTGGAAAAAAATTTCTCCAGCCCACTAAGTGTGTATAAGTCCAAATTATTTGAAATAGTCCAATTTATTCAAAATGATCTATGCCCAAATGATTTGAAATAGTCTATTTTTTTTGGATTATAAAAAACTTATTTTTAGAGAAAATTGTTTTCACTCCATTTAGTGGGTATAAGTCCAAATTCTTTAATATAGTCTAGTTTATTCAAAATGATCTGTGCCCAAATGGTTTGAAATAGTCCAGTTTATTTGGTATATAGAAAGAATATTTTTGAATAAAATTTTCTCCACTCCATTTTAGTGGGTATATATCCAAATCATTCAAAATAGTCCTTACAAATAGAATGAGTATAATAAACTAGAAAGAAAATTGTGCATATTTGTGACCTATTATCACTGATTTTGTATGCAAACCCTAAACCTTCATATGATTAGGGCATTTTATTGACACAAGTAGTAAACGTGTGGTGTTAGCTGGATAGACTGGACATCCTCAACTCCCTGCTATGATGAGAGTTGCCTACATACCAATACTTCGAGGAGGAATCAAGCTTAATATAATTCTTCCCACCTAAGTGTTGGTGCAAGTACAAGTGAAACTATTATGAATGTCATTTTGAGTGCTTTGAGTGAGACTTGAGACTGAAAATCTATGTATTCTAAGCTTAAGATGGTTGTAGATGAATGTATGCAGAAGTAGAGCATAATAGAGATCAATAACCTTGATTGTGCACTACTTGTTATATGTATTTGCATCTGATTTCCATCTAGTAGATAAAGAGCTAAAATTCATGTATCTATATTGATTTGGGACTTGTATGTGGTTTTAAATAGGTTTAGGCCGACCATAGGTGTCGTAAAAATTGAAAATATATTTGTTGGAGCTAAAAAGAGGGAAAATGACAATAGTGCCCAAATAGGACATTAGCATTGTGGTGCTAGTGTCCAGTTATGGCGCTAGTGTCCAGGGGATAGAACTTGAGGCACTAGGGGCCTGGATGCCTAAGGGAGGGTTTGGGACTGGTTTTAAGATGTCTAGGGATGTGTGTGGCCCGCATGAAAGCTGGATAAATGTCTAAATATGCCCTAATATAGGTCTAGAGCTAAACTAGGGATGGATGGTCTCACATAACACTCTTGGCACTCGAATGATATTTTAGATGACTGCATTTTGACTTATGACTAAACCCCAAGAAGTGTGGCATTAATTAACCAACCAACGCTGAAATAACATGACTTATGTTGTATTCTAACAACATTTACATCCATATATAGTTAAAACAAAGCAAAAAATTAAATCAATCTTTATAACATTTGAAATGTAGATACATGTGAACTAACATAACAAATGTATCCAATTTCTGTAAGTAACATTAGTTAAGGCATTCCCGTGAACAAGGTAGTGCCAAGACTTGTGGGGAGATTAATGGTTGACTTAAAGTGGCTATACAAGATCAAGGATGTAACGGATGGTAAGAATACAATGATATGTTTTGGGTTTGAGGATTCTATCAAAGGGATGGAAAGACTACGAGGAGACATTTTCTCAAGTAGCTAGGTATACTTATAATTAGTACATCATACATTTGCGTTTAAAACATAGTCAACAAGATGGGAATAAATCTTTGGAGATTAACAAAATTACATCGATTAGAGAGTTTTAGAGATTAGTTTAGGCATTGATAGGCCTCTAGGTGAAAGAAACTAATGTAAGCACTAATGAGATATCACAAAGTACAAATTAGTGTAACACTTTGGATGAAAAATACATGTGTAGTGTGTGTCCCCATGTGACCAAACTCCAAACAGTGTGTCATTGATTAATCAACCAATGCTAAAATAAAACAAATATTGTGTTGTTTTCTTATAACATTTTCACCCATATTGATGCAGGAGCATCTACAATAGCTTCTTGGAGGACTAGTTGAGGTCATCAAACATGCAAATTCAAATAATGTTCTAGCATGAAGTTGAATTCAATTTCAAATTCTTGTTTTCCCTCCAAACTGTGTTTAGATTTGAAACCTTTACCTTGAGAGTAAATGTAATTGTGAAAAGTGAAAAGGTAAAATTAGTTAAGAGAGAATCCCCATGTTGGAAGCCAATCTTGGCTTAAAGAACAAATGAGGGGAGTGGTTGAAATCTTTCAACCGTAAGATATTAGTGAGATAAATCTCCTTCAAATTAGTATATTGGTTGGATGGTAAATATTTCTTGTTGGTCTTAGTGCACAAGTTGGGCGTAGAGGTTAGGAAGGAGACCAGACGTGGAAAGTAACAAATGGTTCAAAATGCTTGAGGTGATTGTTGGGAAGTAAACGAAAAAATAGTTTGCACATCCACGGATTCATGGAATCCACAGCCTTCAGAAGAAGACTTGAAGGATGCAGATTAGTTTATATAATCGGATGTTTGATGTTGTTATATATATGGTTTTTCAGAAACTTTGAGGGCATTGAAGCTGAGATCGCCTTTAAAAAATAGTAGCTTTGTCTCTCTGTTACAAGAAGAAGCTGAATCTATGAATTTTTTTTGAAAGAAGATATACGTCTATTAAAAAAAGGCTTTGGAGCCTTAGATGTGGAGAGATCATGGCATGATCTTATGGTTTAGTTTGCACAATCCCATATGAAGAATGAAGGTACCTAAATGCAAGTTTGAGCCTATGAAGGGCAGATTTTCTTCTATTGATGGCCTTCAGCCATGGAATATGTAAATGGTTGTTTGAATACAGAAGACATGATCCAAAATGGAGGAGATTACACGTTCAAAGAAGCCGAATAAAGAAGCTTTCAGGCCATGGGTGAGTGACATATCTTCTGTTATAGAGTTCGATGGGAGGCAAAGTTGAGTATTGGTGAAAGACGTGACTGCATATTTATACAAGCATGCAGGACCCGAATATGGAAAGTGAATATGGCCTTTCTAGCGATGGAAGATAGTTACAGGTGCCTTTGATAGCCTGAGTTAAATTATTATGTTCTTCCTTTATTTTAATGTTGATAGCCTGTTGGTAAAGGTCGCCAGGCCATGACAAATCGGGCATAATGTTAAAAGGAATGTTGTCTACAAATACACAAATCCAAATGAGATTCTTTTACATGTTCTTCTATTTTGTTAAGGCTTTGAGTATATACATTGTCGGGTATATTTGTAATTATGCAGACCATTGAGTCTTTGCCTAACCCAGATGGTATTTTTAGAATAGCGCTTTTATCAATACCCCTGTTTGCAGTCAAATACAATACCCCTGTTTGTAGTCAATTACAATATAACAGTTGTGAGCTATGATTTCAAGCAGAAGCATTTTGCACACCTTCATCGATCGGCATTAAGATTTCCAGCTTTTCATTTCTTCTATGTTGGAACTCCTGCATCACCATCATCTGTACTTGTAGCATTGAGAGGTGAGGCATCGATAAGAGAGCAGTTTCAAAAAGACCCATATGGATGTTCCAGATCTTTACGTATGAAACAATTAGGTCGTGATCCTTTTTCACCGTTTAATTCCTTATCCTAATGGTTGTCTAGAGCTGGGTGGCTTATTTGAATACTGTGGAAGACTGTATTTGCTTCAATGGCGGGTAGTGGGCGCCATTACATTATTTTGGAAGGGTTATCTTGTGTTTAATTCTTTTTAAACGGGTGATTGTCCATCAGTTCAGTATATTGAAGAAGTGACATGTTGTAAAAGGTAACTTGAAGTGTACACAAGGTGAGGGTCTCATCATTTATGGTATCAAATCCTGAAGTTCTTGGGATTTGTTGAGAAAAGGTATGAGTAACTTTGATATCTGATTTGAATTTATTGTGTTGAGAAGCAAATAGGTGAAAAGGAAGGATTAAAGCCATTGAGGCTTGGCAAGAGAGAAGAGAAGCTTGGAAAGCTCAAAAGTAAGAGAGCATAGTGAATGCTCAAGAGGAAGATCCAAAGCAAGGTAAGCTTGGATTTATGAAATTATTGATATTTGTCATATTGCAGACCAATGACTCAGTGAGAAGTTGAATAAAGCTATTAAGGAGGATCAAAAGACTAGGATGCAAAAGGCCTAGGTGAGATCAAGGAGATTGTCAAAAGACCAGTCAAGGAGAAAGGCTTGGGTGAGACAAGTGGACCTGAAGGGATCAAGAGACCAAGGTGGAAAAGACTTGGGTGAAGATCTCAGAAATGGAAATATTGCTGAGAAAAGAGCAGAGCAGCAAGGTACATGAGGGCACCAAGAAGAAAACAAGAATCCAAAAGAAGAAAGGTATGGACAGTATTGCAATTGATAAAGAGATTGATAGTTTGAAAAGAGATTTAGCTAAGTTTGCAGATCGATATGAGTCTTGGATGCAAATGGACAAGCAAGCATGAATATGGCCAATGAAGAAGAGGTTGAAGTGGCCAATAGATCTCCTAATGAAGAGGAGAAGAAGGCAAAATGAGATTGCCAAGAAGAGAGAAGCCCATAGAGGCAAGAGGATAAGAAGGTTGCCAAGAGAGCAACAAAAAGAGAAAGAGATTGAGAATAAGGTTCTCATTGAAGAGAACAAGAGAAGAGAAGAAAGAAAAGATGAAGTGCTAGGAAGATCACTTGAAAAGATAAGAGTGTTGGTGAAGAGAGCACTCATAGGGACCTTGTGGTCTCTTGTTTTTATATCTAATGTTATCTTTGCATGGGTAATTGCAGGTATGAGCAGCCTTGTGAAGGTCAAAAGAAAGGCCTTGAAGAATGAAGAGATTGGTGCAAGAGAAGACACCAAGTGCATAAGTGAATGTGTAAGAGTAAAGAAAAAATATGTTGTTGTTAATAAAGAAGAAGAGATGCATTGGTTAATGCATGAGGGAGGTGTTGAGGAACCCCTACAAGCAAGAGAAGAGATAGAAGATGAGGATGACTTCCATGATGCCATTGAATGCCAAGAAGAAGCAAGAGAACAGCCAAGCACAAAGGGAGAGAAAGATTGCTCCATGGAACAAGCTATCAAAGAGGTAAATGAAGTGCTAAAATCTGATTTTGATCATTATTGTAAGCATGAAGCTGCTAATGTACAGGTGCAAGAGTTAAGGAAGATGATAGAGCCCTCAAAAAGAGAATTTAACCATGGATATGTGATGCCTAAATGGATGGTGAAGCACACAAGCAAGCAACAAGTAAGCAAGCATGCAAGTTTACCTTATAAGATTGGATTTTCTAATATTCCTAATATGAATGTAGGTGTGCAAGAAAATAAAAGGACAAACAAGGTTGGTTTTTTAGTATTGTCAAAAGAGCATGGTTACAGGATGCCTAAATGGCTTGTGAAGTCAATTGATAAGAGAAAGAATCAAATGTGGGTGCCTAAGAAGGCAAAAAGTGAAGAAGATGTGAGTGTTGAGACAGCAACACCAAGAAGTCAATGGAAGAGGATTGAAGGTGATTCAAGCAACCAAGAGAATGAAGGTGAGATGGTAAGTATGGAAGAGGCATTCCATGAAAAGGACGCTTGAGAGGTATACCAAAGAGGTAAAAGGTAAACAAATGGTTTATGATGGTGTTTTTGAATCCTTCAATGATATTTTCATGAGAAATGGAAAATGGAAAGTAGCTATGTGGACTAATATGCAGCAAGGAGAGAATTCCAAATGGATGGTTAATGAAGAAAGAGATGGGTGTACAACAAAGCAATGCCTCATTGAAAACAAAGAACAAACAAAATGGCTTCAAAGAGAAGTTGAAGAGAGTAAGGAAACACGAGGTAAGAGTTCTTCAATTGTATTTGATGAGTATATTGAAGAAGTTGGTTTGCATGAAGACAACTCAAGAAAGGATGAGATGAAGAGTAAGGCTAGTGAAGGACAAGTAATCCTTGTGAGTGATCAGCCCAAGTTTGATGAAGATGGTGAGATAGATGAGATCTCACTAAACGAAGAGTTGAAGATGTTGGAGGAGCTGTTTGGTCATTCAAGAGAGATGAATGAAGGTGCAAGCCATGGTGAAGACACCATTGGTAAGAATGAAGCAATAAAAGAGCAAACCCAAGAGGCAAGGACAGTTTTGGTCAAAGAGCAGAAAAGTGGAGGCAGCCAAGAGACTTTATTGTCTCAAGTTTTTACTTCTAACATTGCCTTTGATGTTTTGAATGCAGGTGTTAAAGTTGTGGAGATGAATGAAGTCCATAGTTCAATGGACAAATTTTTGAACCAAGAAGATCAAGAAGATCTTGAAGACATGTATGAGAATGAAGCATGGAGATGGGACATAACAACTGAAAAGGAGATGAGGAGAAGAACATACCAGAAAAGGAAGAAAAGCAAGAAAATGAAAGACAAAGACAATCAAAGACAAATACCAGCATTGGCATTCACAACAAGAACTTGGGATCCAGGCATATAATGAAGACTAATACATGGAGGAAGTAGTTGATTTGATGCAGGAGCAAATTGTTTCTAGAGGGAGAGTATGATGCAGGAGCATCTACAATAGCTTCTTGGAGGACTAGTTGAGGTCATCAAACATGCAAATTCAAATGATGTTCTAGCATGAAGTTGAATTCAATTTCAAATTCTTGTTTTCCCTCCAAATTGTGTTTAGATTTGAAACCTTTACCTTGAGAGTAAATGTAATTGTGAAAAGTGAAAAGGTAAAATTAGTTAAGAGAGAATCCCCATGTTGGAAGCCAATCTTGGCTTAAAGAACAAATGAGGGGAGTGGTTGAAATCTTTCAACCGTAAGATATTAGTGAGATAAATCTCCTTCAAATTAGTATATCGGTTGGATGGTAAATCTTTCTTGTTGGTCTTAGTGCCCAAGTTGGGCATAGAGATTAGGAAGGAGACCAGACGTGGAAAGTAACAAATGGTTCAAAATGCTTGAGGTGATTGTTGGGAAGTAAAAAAAATATATATATAGTTTGCACATCCACGGATTCATGGAATCCACAGCCTTCAGAAGAAGACTTGAAGGATGCAGATTAGTTTATATAATCGGACGTTTGATGTTGTTATATATATGGTTTTTCAGAAACTTTTGAGGGCATTGAAGCTGAGATCGCCTTTAACAAATAGTAGCTCTGTCTCTTTGTTCAAAGAAGAAGCCGAATCTATGAAAAGTTTTTGAAAGGAGATATACGTCTATTAAAAAAAGGCTTTGGAGCCTTAGATGTGGAGAGATCATGGCATGATCTTATGATTTAGTTTGCACAATCCCGTATGAAGAACAAAGGTGCCTAAATGCAAGGTCGAGCCTATGAAGGGTGGATTTTCTTTTATTGATGGCCTTCAGCCATGGAATATGTAAATGGTTGTTTGAATACAGAAGACACGATCCAGAATGGAGGAGATTACACGTTCAGAGAAGCCGAATAAAGAATCTTTCAGGCCATGGGTGAGTGACATATCTTCTGTTACACAGTTCGATGGGAGGCAGAGTTGAATATTGGTGAAAGACGCGACTACATATTTATACAAGCACACAGGACCCGAATATGGAAAGTGAATATGGCCTTTCTAGCAATGGAAGATAGTTACAGGTGCCTTTGATAGCATGAGTTAAATTATTATGTTTTTCCTTTATTTTAATGTTGATAGCCTGTTGGTAAAGGTCGCCAGGCCATGGCAAATCGGGCATAATGTTAAAAGGCATGTTGTCTACAAATACACAAATCCAAATGAGATTCCTTTACATGTTCTTCTATTTTGTTAAGGCTTTGAGTATATACATTGTTGGGTATATTTGTAATTATGCAGACCATTGAGTCTTTGCCTAACCCAGATGGTATTTTTAGAACAACGCTTTTATCAATACCCCTGTTTGCAGTCAAATACAATACCCCTGTTTGCAGTCAATTACAATATAACGATTGTGAGCTATGATTTCAAGCAGAAGCGTTTTGCACACCTTCATCGATTGGCATTAAGATTTCCAGCTTTTCGTTTCTTCTATGTTGGAACTCTTACATCACCATCATCTGTACTTGCAGCATTGAGGGTGAGGCATCTGTAAGAGAGCAGTTTCAAAAAGACCCATATGGATGTTCCGGATCTTTACGTATGAAACGATTAGGTCGTGATCCTTTTTCACCGTTCAATTCCTTATCCTAATGGTTGTCTAGAGCTGGGTGGCTTATTTGAATACTGTGGAAGACTGTATTTGCTTCAATGGCGGGTAGTGGGCGCCATTACATTCTTTTGGAAGGGTTATCTTGTGTTTAATTCTTTTTAAACGGGTGATTGCCCATCAGTTCAGTATATTGAAGAAGTGACATGTTGTAAAAGGTAACTTGAAGTGTACACAAGGTGATGGTCTCATCACATATATAGCTAAAACAAAACCAAAAATGATAATCAACCCTAATAACATATGAAGAGTGCATTCCCATAAACTAAGATAACGTCTCTACTTTCTGCAAGTATTATTAGCTAGGGTTATCATTGTGGAGAGCTTTCAAATAATGATACTAAAATGGCATGTATTGTAACAATACACAAAACAAATGGCCTAACTTTACTAAAGGCAACAATGGACACTTGAAACATCAAATGACTTGTTTTAATACTTACTGCAATCTCTAAAGTATTGTATCATTACTTATAAGGTCTCCATAACAAGTTTGATACTACAATTTCCATTTTTCATTTTCTCATCCTCTAGAATATTTACAAGGTCTCCACAATTATAGCCCTAGTTATTAATGGCAGAAGCCCTAGAGAAAATTCAGTGAATGATGACAGGGGCACCTAACAATATAATTAATTGTAGTTTTGAAATGAATCTCCGTAGTAGCATAAAGCAACTTCTCATTTTCTCTCTTTACTAGGGAAAACTCGGGCTTCTTTAACAACTTAGGCGCAACATAATCCAACATTGGTAGCGAGAATATTTTGATATTCAACAATGTAAACAATGCATCTCGTAAAATTAATTCGAGTTTTCATTAGGTACAACGTTGGGAGGTTGGAACCAGTTGAAGCTACAAAGTAGGAAAAGGCAAAAAGGGGTTCAATAAATATTATTTTTTTAGTACAAGGTTTAAGATTCAACAAAACCTTAAAATTAAAACAATGTTGCATATTCTCTTTTCAACATAAAGCTTGTAAGGGGCTTTAACAACTTACATGGTAAACATTTCAAACGAGGGTGAAGACGCGCTTGGTGGGCAACCAGGGAACTTGAATTCACACCTCTGCAAACTATAAGTTAGGTAATGGTGAGAAACTAATATGGAGGGGAGATAGAGCTCATGAAAGGGCATGAGATATGAAAATGATGATATAATATGCATTTAAATTTCCAAATTATTAAAGTTAATGCTTTGTGGGGCCCAACAAAGAGGGACAGGTTGGAATGAAACGCCAACAATCAAGGTAAATGCTAACGATTGAGGGAACTAACAGAGGCATTGAAGGTGACCAACCGAGGGTCAATGTCCAATGTGACAATTCACACAGAAGTACCCACTAGGTATGCTCAACAATCAATGATGCCTTCCACACATCACATAAATAAACAATTTCACGTAACTATCATACAATAACATAGGTCTTCCAAACAATCAAAACTCAACACATACGTTGAACGCCAATGAGTACCTCCACAAATCTCTACTAATGTTTTTATGCTGAAGAATCAATTTTGTTGACTCTCTAATGCCCAAGTGATGTTCCAAGTCAAACAATAAATGGCATAACTCTATATACATTAGCATTATTTCTCCAAATGATTTGAAACTTAACACAAAGGTCATGATATTGATATGTTGTGACTTCACAAAATCTCTCCAACCAATTTGTCTTTGTGTTGATTCATCTTTACCAAATGATTGTGATTAAAAAAATAATTCGATGATATAAGCATACATAAGATCTGTGCTCTCTCACACAATAATGAAACATTTTCATGACATTATTCTTTGAGGCTCATGAGCTTACTCAATCAAAGTAACAAAGAATACAAAACAAAGACTTAATTTAACATATTTTTGATTTATGCAAGATGACCCTTCACCTTGAATGCCTCCTAAATCATTACAATAAAAAATATTCTAAATGTAGTAATTAATGTTAAAATAAGTTTAAAAAAAAATTAAGACCAAAGTGAACAAAACCCCATAAAATCAAAACAAATTGACACTGCTCAAAATAATTGTTAATGCACTCTTCTAAAAGCGTGTGGTCATTTTTGGGGAAGTTCAGATTTTTTAAAATTGATTTGAAAATTTTCATCATTTACTTCAAAGCCCCAAAAACATTACAATTTTTCAAGTTTATGTCCATTCTTAAAAAAATGATCTCCTCTTTCAAAAACCTTGCATCATATCCCAAAAAAAAAAGAACGTACTCTAGACTCTATGTTATCCCTCAATTGTTATCGAGGCCATGGGTTAGGGTACAAATTCAACAAATAATGTTCAATGAATATCAAACACTATCTAATGAAACACTCAATCTAATGAATGCACGACTTAATCCTATATGATGTTTCACATTAACATTAATGCATGGAAAATAAATAAATGCTTTAAATTTTACTTAGATTATGCTCCAAATGTTCATATAAAGTTACCCTTGCACTTTAACAATAGATTCCTTCAATAAATACCTCTTACTTGAAGTATGCTCCACATGTTCATATAAAGTTACCCTTATACTTTAACAATAAATTCCTTTAATAAATACGTGATTATTATTTGTTTAAATTAATACGATATATTTTGACATGTAACAAATAAGAATGTTCAATAAATTAAGCATAAAGAAACAATACACTCAAAAACAAGGATCACATGGACCTACCCCCCAGCACCCATAGATCATTTAAAAAAAAGGGGGGGAGGAAACAAAATAAGGGTACAAATAAAAAAGTTGTAAATCATGATAATAAGAGCGTGTATATAAATTAATAATTATGCCCATGCCAAGTAAAGGATATATAAATTGATAATTGTCAAATACACAAGTACCCTAGAATAATTACGAATTCTAGGAGCACTCCTACCTACGGCGTACCTAAATTAGATATACAGTGCAATAACAAATAGCATGAATTGTGGAGTTTGCTGGGGTGCAAGAAACGGATTTTAAAACAAACAAAGAAACGAATTTGTCCATCGAAGACCTTATGCGCTTGATAAGTTCTGAAACAAAACAAGTAAATCTAAAGCTAGATTGCGCTAAATAATTTCTGAAACAAAACTTATGAACCTCAACCGTATAATTCACATACTTCTCTTCCGCTGTCAATAGTATTTCTGAGATTTTAGCAGTTGGAATAATTACATACATCACACCAAATCTTATATACAGTGAATGAAAACACGCCATTAATTCTCGACTGCGCGCAAGAGTGTGAGCAACGACATAAAAAGGTTGAGAATGTCCAAGTACAGGGCTGTTGCAGCCCATATATATTCGTCATATGAATACCGCTTAATCAAATTGTCAGTGTCATAAATGATGTAGCCGCTGAACAATATCGAAGCCAATGCCCCATATATCATCACCGACAGTCTTCCCAGTGGAATAATAATCTACAATACAACAAACACTGAATTAATACCCCCAAATCATAATGCTTGTTTTGAAAAATATCAAAATAGGTACCTGAATTAATATGAAAACCAGTAGGACCATGAATCCAGCAAAGAGAATGGGTCCAAGAAAACTGAAATCATGGCCTTTTCTTGCAGCCCAGAATGTATATGCCGTCAGACTCAACACCACCACAGCCGTTAAGATTGCCGACTCAAGTATCACCTTCCCTATAATCGTAAACCCCCAAAATCGCAGTTAATTTTCCCACAAGGTAAAAGGAAAAAACAAAAAGCATTTAAACCGCCAAGAACAAAACCCTTACCGCTGGTAAAAGCACAAGTTAATCCAACCGAAAAGCTTATGCAAAGCGTAAAAAGAGCCAGGAGAAAAAGATTTACAGGGTGATTCTGCGAGTAATAATACATTGGACATATCACTGCGAACAAAGATTTCAAAAAAAAAAAGGGAGGGGGTTAAAAAACATTTGTTACTGCAGCGAATTATTATATAAGATTTGACAGTTCAGCACTTACAGATCAGTGGAAAAATCATAAGAAATATGTATAACGCAAGACCGGGCCGAGTAGATACGAAGAAGTGTGCAACCGGGTGGACAAAAACAACAACGGCAGCCACGGCGATGGTGAGCAGCAACTGCAGGCTCAGAATTGTGTATATTTTCCTTATGAAAGCCCAACGTAGTGGGGTTTCGTACACCGGCTGGCCAGGGTAAAGACCTCCATTCCCTCCAATTTCCAGGTCTGCATATGGACTGTTCATGTTCTTCATCGCCATTCCGATTGTTTTTAATTCAGACGAAGCTAAGCAAAGTATGTAAAGTGTTGTGTATGGAGAGAAAAAATAAAATGGCAGAGGGTTTTATAGGGTGCCTGTCAGGGGGTGTTTGTTGTGTGGAGGATGATTAAAAAACAAAAGACTTAACTTGCCCTGCAATGCAGAGGAAAGGAAGGAATATGGTAAAGGAAGCAGTTGGGTCATTCTGGAAAATCCCAGTTGTGCGCGAGTGGAACATGTTATTATTATTATTATTACTGAAATAGCGTTTTGTGGACGAGTGGTACATCCATCCCTTCACATACCGCTTTATCGTGCTTTTTTAACTTCTTCCTGAGCGAGGATTTTAGACTCCAACTAGTAAGTAATGAGGCGGTGGCAACTGTTAGAGTACGGGATGTATGAGTAGCAACTCTTATCTCATTCATGGGTCAATTGAGGAAACTTTCCCTTCAATGGCCCTACTCAACCACATAAGATTGTAAAACTATCATCGGATGCAAACAAATAGTTTCATCACTATAAAATTCCTATAATTTGTAGAGGGCATGACTTTTGTATACAAACTCAAAATCAAGTGTCTTTTTAAAAAAGTGTATAATTTTTCCGGAGGAATCCATAAATCCATCACATTTGAATTTTGAGTAAGTTTACTATCTGTTTTAGTTTGATGAAGTAGTTAGTGTCTCTATCAAGGGTAACAATGGATAAAATTATAACTCATCAATTTCCCTCTGTTTTATTGATCATCCTAATATGTCATTGGATTCTAATTGAATTCTTGATGAATCTTATAGATCTGTTTTATCAAATTTTGGGAACTAGAAGAATGGTAGACCCTAATTAGACAAACTGTTGAGCAAAATTAGAATGCTGCAAATATAAAATAAATGACACAAACTAATTTGGAACTTACTAAATCTAGAAATATATTAAATATGGAAAATGCTAAGGAAAAATATAAACTTAGCTAGAAAACTAAGAGAGACTGTTTTTGGAATTGAAACTAACAGAGAGGTTGTGTTGATTGAGTGCAGATTAGGAACAAGAATTGACATAGAATTTGTATGCAATAGATTAAAATAGATCTACATTTTATCCTACTTAAAAAATCTAAGCTCGAAGAAGTAATCAACTAACATCTATTGTGATACTTTGTATATCAAGAGCATGACCAAATTGGATCCATTAAAGCTAACTAAGGGAGCACTTATCACACAACATCAAAGGAAAGGGTTACAAAGCTGATAGGTGAATAATATTATGCAATAACCCTAGCTAGCTATTTGAATGCATAAAATTAAATCTAATCTAGTGTTATCAAAGATTATAAGAAAAAGGGGGATGGTCTAAAACAAACAAGGGATCACCGTAGGCAAATAGAGGCCTAGATCACTTAAGGTGGAAGATGACAAACTTAGAAAACCCTATAGCTACACTAAGTTTAAGTGTAAAGGTAATCTAATCAAGGACTTATACAATCCAACCTATTAATTTGTGCAATATTTATGTATCAAATGAAATAGAAAAATTTAGAGATACTTACCTTTGGATGAACATGTTGAGTCTCAATCTCTCCCTTGGCCAATGGTGCTTTGTAAGAGATTTTTATGGCTTTGTAAGGATAACACTATAGTTGAAATCATCTCTAGGCTAAAATATTTCCTACTTGCATTCAAGATGTCCCACAAGAAAAGTTATCTTTTATCCAAGGAAAACCTTAAGCAATGGCTCCTTCAAATGTAGACATAACATAATTACGAGTTGTAATAATGCAAAAATGAATGTTCCTCTTATTAGATTGAAACAAAGGTTGTATTTATAGAAATGGGTAGGTCCTAACCTTATAAAAGTTTATCAACAAGGTTATCCTGCCAAGACCCAATTTTAAAAAGTTATTGTTTGGCCTCAAACTAGGTCAACTTAGGTTGACCTAGTCTCATAACATGTGTTGTAACTTTCACAACTGGGTTGACCAAGGTTGACCCAGTAGGAATAATGGGTTTTTGTTTAGTTAAGGGATATTAAGAGGATAATTTATTAGGGAGTTAGTTAAGTAGAATTTGTAGTGGGTTTAATATGATAGGTGTAATGAAATGTTACACCAAAACCTCAAGGCATTAATGAAATATGCCCATCAAAATCATAACATCCCACCACACTTCGAAGCCCAAACTCTACGCTAGATATTCACTCACACACCAGGATATCCTACATGTACGAGGCCCAAATGAACATTGCCATGCCGGTGTAGCCACCTGCTCCGTGACTTGAACTTGGGTGGAGGCTCTGATACCACTTGTAATAATATTAATTCACCAAATAAGTAGAATAACAACAAGATATCACAATGATATGGAAATATAATAGAAAATATGAATAATATATAAGCCACTTTGAGGGGAAAACCTCCCAAATGCTTGCAACAAGAAATGAATAATCTGATATGATGATAAACAACTACCCACTAACTCCTATATATAGTTTATGTAGGCCATGGTTACTCCATAGGCCGACCTACCAACCTAATGAAAGCATAGATAAATGTGATATAACATCAAAGAGGGATAAGTAAACCACAAATCATCTATTCCTATCCTGATATATGTAATAGGTTGGGGGCATAACATGCCCTTCCCCTTTGAACCAATATTGTCCTCAACATTGAACAACTATAGATGCTATTGCATTAAATTTTCACCCTCCCAAGTTGCATCTTCACTACTCAGGTTCTTCCACTTGATCATATATTTCTTAATCTCTCTGGTTCTCAACCTCTTAGTATGTGTTTGTAAGATCTTCTCTAGTTCCAAAATGACTCATCCTTCATCATCTAGTTCTATTAGCTCTATTTGGGCTGAAATTTTTTGTCCATTGACCTTCTTCAAGCAAAAAACATGAAATACTGGGTGTATGCGAGATGAATGAGGCAACTCTAGCTTGTAAGCCACACTTCCATTTTTTTGTAGAACTTGATAAGGGCCATAATACTTAGGAGTAAGTTTGTTGTATTTTTTTGTTGCTTAAAGGACATCTACTTGTAAGGTTACAAATGTACAAATACCCAATCACCCACATCAAAATGTCACTCATTATGGTGTTAATTTGCTTGTTGCTTCATCCTATTTTGTGTTGATGCTAAATTCTCTCTCAAACCAGCCAAAATCTCTTATTGATGATGAATGTGTTCCTCCACATCTCAAAACTTGGTTTACACCCTTAAGGAAGAAGTGATGGAAGGTGGACGGTAACCATATAGTGCTAGAAATGGGGACATTTTAGAAGAGGTATGGAAAGATATGTTATACTACCATTCTGCAAGTGGTAGTCATTTAACCCAACATTCTTGCTTATCTAATACAAAATAACGGAGATACCCCTCTAAACATTTCTTGACCAAATCTATTTGTCCATCAGATTAGGGGTGATGAGTTATGAGCTAGCTGAGTACCCAAACAGGAAAATAGTTTAATCCAAAAATTACTAGTGAAAATAGGATCCCGATCACTTACAATTATTTTTGGGGTTCCATGTAATTTTAAAACTACCTCCAGAAAAATAGTCGTTAATATACTTGTTGTAAATGGGTGTGAGAGGGAACAAAAATGTGCATATTTTATAATCCTATCCACAATTACCAAGATAAAATTCTTACCTTTAGAACAAGGCAACTTTGTGATGAAATCCATGAAAACCTCTTCCCACTTTTGACTAGGAATTGCTAAAGGTTGTAACATACCTGGGGTCTTATCTGTCTCACCTTTATTTTGTTGGCATATCAAGCATTCTGATACAAAATTTTGTACATCTCCCTTAAGTCCTTCCCAAAATACTTCTCACTTGATTCTATGATAAGTTTTCAGGAACCAAGAATGTCTCTCAATTGGATATGCATGCAACTCTACAATAATCTTATGCTTCAAATTTGAATCTTTGCACAAGTATAACATATCCTTATACCATAGGGCATCACATTTCCATTAAAATTTTTTAGAGGCTATAAAACCTTGCTGGATATTCTAAATCAAGACCTATGTATCCTTGTTCTATCTCCACTCTAACCTAGCTTCATCTATCCAATCTACCTACAACATGGATATTGCACAAAGTAATGATTATGTGGATGTATCTTATCTGGATAGTACATCTACTACTACATTAACTTTACCCTTATTGTATATGATTTCAAAATCGTAACCCAACATTTTTGTTACCCACTTTTATTGTTCTTCAGATGTTAATCTTTGCTCCAAATAGTATTTGAGACTATCATGATCCATTTTCACCTTAAAATGTTTACCCATCAGATAGGGCCTCCATTATTTTACTGCATAAAGAATAACCTTCAGTTTTTTTCTCATAGATAGGTTTTTTGAGATTCTTACCTTTGAATTAATGACTCTCAAATACAAGGGGTCTTCCTTCTTGCATTAGTATTGCTCCTAACCCTGATCCAGAAGCATCACATTCAATACTAAATGTATTAGAGAAGTCTAGAATAGCCAAAATTAGGGTGGTGTACATAGTTGATTTCAGTTTCTCAAATGCTTTAGTGGATACATCATTCTAGTGGAAGGTATCCTTCTTTAGCAATGCAGTGAGTGGAGTTTCTATGTTGAAATAACCTTTCACAAATCTTTGGTAGTGACCTGTTAGTCCTAGGAACCCTCGGAGGTTTTTGAGAGTTTTGGGCATTGGCCAATCCACCATAGCTTTGATCTTATGAAGATAAAATTTGATACCTTCATGGGATATAATGTGACCCAAGTACCCTGCTTCTTGTACTCCAAAAACACATTTGGATGGATTCACATAAAGATGATGTTTTTTCAAAACTATCAACCCTTGTTTCACATGTTGCAAGTGTTATTCCCATGTCTTATTGTAAACCAATGTGTCATCAAAGAAAACCAACACAAACTTCCTTAAAAAGGCCTAAAAATAGTGTTCATCAAGCTCTAAAAAGTAGATGGTGTATTTATAAGACCAAAGGGTATTACCAAAAAATCATAATGGCCTTCAAGAGTTATAAAATTGGTTTTATAAACATATTCATCCCTAATTCCAATTTGATGGTACCCCGAACGAAGATCCAATTTCATGAAATAAACAACACCATGTAATTCATCAAGTAAATCATCAATTACTGGAATATGAAACTTATCTTTGATGGTGTACTTGTTGATTTACCAGTAATTTGGGCACATCTTTTATGTGTCATCCTTCTTACACACCATGACCACTGGAGATGAATATACACTCTAGCTGTGCTTGATGATCCTTGCCTCCAGCATCTCATGGACCCTCTTTTTAAATTCACACTTTTATGCATATGGATATCTATATGGTATGATATTTAATGGTTGAATCCCTTGAAGTAGTTGCATAGAAGGATCATGTTCTCTTTTTGGTGGTAGTGCTTTTGGCATGGCCTCAAAAATAGATGGGTGGTCATCAAGAATCATCTATAGATCAGGTTGTGGAGATGATTTTATGGGTTGAAAATTTATGGAACATAATCATGTTATAAATCCTTTTGCCCCTTTTTTTAGTATTTTTATCATCTAATGTGAACTAACTGTAGAGTAAATTTTTACTCTACGTTGCTTTCAAATTTTTAGTCGAGCACTGCAATTTTGGTTCCTGCACACTTTGAGCGAAGCCGCAAAGTTTTGGAGCAGAGGATGGGTTCGTTTCTACCTAAGTGTTGAAGTGCAGCAGAAGCTGCCAAGTGTCGTCTTCAGAGCACGATCCCTTTTTGCCTCTCTTTTTCTTTTCATTTCAATTTTTGGCCTAAGTATTGGATTCAAGCAGAAGCGGCCATGTGTCAGCCTCCGAGAGACGAAGATGGATAGCTGGTGACTTTCGAGGACCTCGTTGTAGCCTTTGAGAGGATCACAGAATGCACCACATGTCAGCATCTGCGTCTCATAGAGGCAACCACATTTCATTCTACCTTGTTGACAAAGACTTTCAATGAGCTAAGCAACAGTGTAGCAGAAAATGCCAGGTGGAAGCAACGGAGGCCCTAAACTACCTTTTGAAGAAGCTCGGAGGTCACCACGCGTCGACATCTGAGGAAATTTGGTTCAATGCTTGGGTCCAATGCTTTCGTTCAACACATAAAGGCATCATTTCATTTTGCTCAAGTGCCATAAAGTAGCGGATGCTGACAAGTGTCACTCTCTGAGTTCCTTGCTTACTCCATCCCAGGAGAAGCGGATCGTGCCACGCATCTTCCCAGAGGCAGTGGAGGCTGCCACATGCCAATTCTCGAGAGATCATCTTTGAGTTTCATTGTTGAATAGAGGTTGTGGTGGGCCCTGGGTGTTACTTCAAGGTCTGTGGAAGTTTCCAGGTGTCACCATCTGCAAAAGTCTAATATATGTCCCAAATGATACTACAACAACCCAAGAAAAGTGGAGAGAGCCGTGTGTCTTCAATGAATCAGGTGGAAAGCGCCAAGTGTCATTTTTCGATGCCTTCTAGGTGATCAAGAGGATTTTTAGAAAATTGACTAAGGGTCTTCTCCCATTTCAAACATAACTGAGTGTTCCGTGTATCTGTTGCCGCAAGTGAAAAGGAGGGAAAATTAGCTGGAGTTAATTCGAGTAGATGAAACAGTTCATCGAGTAGATTTTTAGAGCCCCCCACAGCATTGAAGGCGCCGTCTGTTTGTCCCCTGTGAGCGAAGGGCAAAGAAGATTGCATGGGAAAGAAAGTGATCAAAGGAGACATCCAAGGCTATATAAGTAGGATTGTGAAATCTAAAAAAAGGGGGGGGAATTCTATAGTTTGGAGATTTTCTGTATTTTGACCAGTAATATCATTTGCTCTTGTCTTGATTTCCTAAAGTTGGTATAATCGTGCATGTTTCTGTGCCCTTTATGTGGCTGAATGAATTAAGGAAGTTTAAGCTCCATGCCTTGGTTGGTGTTATCTGTGTCATTTACATAGTAGTCTATGCTGTAGATTTTCTAGTGTTGTGATTGGAAATGTTATTTGCTTTTGTCTCATTTTTTGGAGTCTGAAGTTATACATAATTGTGCGTGACTTTTATGCCTCTTATGTGTTTAAAGGATTTTATTAAGAAGATTGAACACTATGCCTTCATTGACAATCCCTGTATCTCAGCAAAAGCCTCCCCTGTTGTGAGCCTCTATTTCTGTTATTCCAATCATTTACATTGATCATGCACCTGTCTGCTCTTGAATGTAATTGAATCATATAATAGTTTCTTTGTGCTCAGGTTAGGATTAGGATTACTCTTAGGTGCATCACCATAGTTAGGTTTTAATTCCTGCATTTTGCGTTTTTGTTTAGTCTCCTATCCCTTTTTCCCAACAACCATAAAATAGAAGAGACCAACTTCTTTAAAACTTGGAGGTCATTTCAAGCCACATTTGTCCAACTTGAAACTTCCCATTGTTGATTGGCTAAGACCTAGCACAATTTTACGCCGTCAATAGTTTCTGGCACGCCCGGTGGGACCGTCTTGATACTTCAAGACCGCATGATCCAAAGAGCTATGAGGAGTCAAAGCTATGGACCAATCACCAAATCACAATTTGCTACAAATCTAGGTATTCTTTTACCACCTCTGGTAGTTAGTCCAAGAAGAAGAAATAACCAGTTTCTACTAGTACCGAACATGGGAGCCAACGTCCCTCCAAGAAATTATGCGAGCTAGAACACTGGTAGCCCCTTAATCCTCCCAACACCCCCAACTATTTGGGACCCTATTCCAGGAAATGCTCTAAAGGCTCTGCCAAAATTTAGTGGGCTAGACTCAAAAACACTTATGGAACATCTTCAAGATGTATCAGACGTCTGTGCCATACATGGTGTCACAGAGCAAAATGTGGCCCTAAGATTGTTAGTAGCCTCATTCAAAGGGAAGGCTATAGAATGGTATCGATCTTTGACCCCAAATACCATTTCTACATGGGACCAACTTGGAGATCTATTTTTTGAGAGATTTGCAAAAAAGGGTGATAAGTCTTCCCTGTTACAGCAGTTGATCACTATCCAAAGGGGACCTCAAGAGGACATGACTGATTTCAATATCAGATTCCAAAAAACTTGGGACAAAATCCCTGTTGCAGCTAAGCCACCCCCTGGTATGGCCATAGTATTCTACCTCAAAGCTTTAAATTCAGATATATCTGTTATGATTCAGTCACTAGGAGGACACACTTTGCTAGCAACTTATGACCTTGCGGTCAGAGCTGAGAACCATTTAATTGATGCTGGAAAATTACCTCTAAGGCCTCCCATGCCTATGTTCTCAGAAATCTCTGTACCTTTACCTCAAGAGGTTCCTAAAGCTGTAAGCCCCCCTGTGTCTATGTATGCTTACCCTTCACCATCTGCGAAACAACCAGTCCCTGCTCAGTCATCCGAGATGGATGATATCAAAATTATACTAAGGACATTCTCCAATGAGCTAATTAATATGAAGAGGCAGCAAAACGCTTTCCCTAAGCCTCCTTATCAAGGCTATCAAGGGAATAGGTTTTTATCCCAGCCAAACCAGTATCAAGGCCCTCCAAGGCAAACCAACAATCAACCAGCAAATCAATTAGTTGTTGTTCCCACACCCTCACAGACCATTCCTCCCAACTCAAATAGGGAGATGGTTCTAGTTCAGAATAATTATGTGGATGATGCTAACGCTTGGTGTTTCCCTTGAAATAATGCTCACACCCCCAGAGATTGTCCTAGAGGCAATCTATAACAAAGAGTGGCTGACCAGAGAAGAATGGATGGTCAATTTGCCAGTACCAGTAGCAATCAAGCCTATCAATCTCCTGACATGCAGAATTTAGTACTAGTGGCTCAGATGCAGGGAATGTCCTTGCATCAAGAGGAAGAAATATCCCTAGAACATGCTTTGTTCTCATGGGTTGAGGATGAAGAAGCAATTTTTTTGAATGAAGCATCCACCTCGCAAAGGCCAATAGTGCAATCCGACTACTATACCAGATCAAAGAGGAGAATGGTGGAGCAACCCAAGATTGCAAGTGGTCAAATCAAGAATAATCCTTCATCTCAGGGGCAAAAGAATGCTACTGTTAGACAAGAAATACCTCAACTGGTACAAGATCAAGGGATCCCTGTCCAGATTCAAGAAAAGACAAGGTATCCATATTTCCAAAAAACTCAGTCCTTGGTGCCGGTCAATGTAGTGGACCAATTAAAGAGGACTCCAACACAAGTATCTATATGGGATATCTTGGCTATTCCTGAGTAAAATACATTACTGCAAGAAGCTCTGCAAGGGCAAATAGTTCTTAAAGGTGCTGTTACCAAGGGAGGATCTGCTGGAAAGGAAAAGCTCAAAAATCCAATTCCTCCAATGACGACAGCCTTCGTGAACAACGTAACACAAGTAAGTAAATCCAAGCCAGAGCCTTTCTATTTGACTCTGATAGTTGGAAGGAAACTCCTGCATAATGCATTGATAGATTCAAGAGCTAGCACAACTGTGATGCCTAAACAAATAACTGATGCCTTGAAAATAAATTATGAACCCCTCACAAAAGGAGTTATGCAGTTAGATGGAAAGATAGTGCAAACCATAGGGAGAATAAAACAACTCCCCCTGCAATTATTCACATGTCCCAACATAATTGTCAACCAAGATATAGTTGTCATAGATATACCTCCCGTCTTTGGTTTATGTTTATCCAGAGACTTTACAGCAAAAATAGGAGGGTATATGTCTCTTGACTGGTCTCACCTCATTCTGAGAACCAGGTATGGTTCAAAGATGAAAATTTTGTCTGAACCACTATCCAAAGACCACATCACCAACGAACCAAAAACAAGATTAGAAGCAAATCATGCCATGATGAATAAAGAAGAAAGAAATTTTGTCGAAGAACTAGGAGAATGGACTGAGCATGATCAAGAAGAAGAAAACATCCAGTTGTTGGCCATGATGCATAACGACCCATATGGGAACTATGACTCTACTGGTTTGGGCATGTATGCCATTTTTGATGAGGGTCAGGTGATCCCAAATGTTATAAGAAGAGAGGCACCTACTGCTCAAGATTCAGAGCTCTGGACTTTGAATTTTGACAGGGCCAAACGTAAACATGGTGCTGGAGCAGGGATTTATCTTACTGCTCCAAATGGTGATAGAATTTTAAGAGCTATCTGATTCCAATTTGCTTGCACTAATAATGATGCAGAATATGAATCTTTAGTACATGGGCTCCTGTTAGCCTAGAAAAAGGGAATAAAGAACCTAAGAGTAAAAAGAGATTCAGAACTAGTAGTGAAGCAAATACGAGAAAAGGCAGCAGCGAAGAATGTGAGAATGAGGTCCTACAGGCATAAGATTTGGGATTTGATAGAAGATTTTGATGCCTTCAACATTGAAATAATCCCTAGAAGTCAAAACACTGAGGGTGATAGGATGGCTCAAATTGGCTCATAGTTTAACCCAGCAACTGGCCTATTGGTTAACAATGAGTCAGTAAAAGTTATAGTGAGGCCGACCATCCTAGACAATGATGAAAATTGGCAAGTGTTTGAAAATGATGCTCAGGTAGTCTCCTTGCAGCAATCAAATGAGTTTGCGGATCAGTTGCAAACTAAAATTGAAGAGGCATATGGTGATCAGATTATTCAATTAAGGACCAATAAGCTCCCCAAAGGATTGATCACCTTAGAAAATTTGTTCGACCCAGAAGATGTGAGTCTGGGAAAGAAAAGGTTCCAGGTAGATAAGGCAGACTATTCTGAAGTGGAGGTGAGCAATGGGAAAAGACTAAAGGTCAAAAATTCTATAACTCCAGAAGAAAAGGAAATATTGATCGAGTTGTGCCAAAAGTATGACAGAGTCATAGCCTGGAGCTATGAAGACCTTCACAGATACAACAGAGACATTATCTATCATATGATAGAATTGACTGAGGGATCCAAACCCATCAAATAAAAACAGAGACCAGTAAATCCAAGGATTGAGCCTCTAATGGTAGATGAGTTGCATAAGCTTTTAGATTCAAAAATAATATTTCTAATCAAACACTCAACCTGGGTATCAAATCTAGTCCCAGTTAGGAAAAATAATGGAGACGTGAGACTGTGTGTAGATTTTAGAGATCTAAATAGAGCATCTCTAAAAGACCACTATCCCTTGCCCTCCATGGAACAAATTCTACAAACTATGGCTGGATCAAAGAGGTTTTATTTACTTGATGGTTTCTCTGGATATAATTAGATTTGGCTAGCTGAGGAAGACCAGTATAAAACTACTTTCACTACCAAATGGGGGACATTTTCCTACGCAAAGATGCCATTTGGCTTATCAAATGCAAGAGCCACCTTTCAACGAGTGACAAACATAGCCTTTGGTGAACTAATCAACAAAGTCATCCTGGTCTATCTGGATGACCTCACTATTTTCTCAAAAAATGCTAATGATCACCTTGATCATTTGGAATCTGTCTTCAAGAAATGTCAAGATTTTGGGATATCTTTGAATCCCAAGAAGTGTATTTTTGCTGTGCCTCAGGGTAAACTGTTGGGGCACATAGTATCCAAGGAAGGGGTTTCTATAGATCCTGAGAGGATCACAACTATAATGGACCTACCTCTCCCAGCCAATAAAAAGGCATCCAGTGCTTTTTAGGAAAAATCAATTTTGTCAGTAAATTCATATCTAATTTTGCAGGCTTGGTTAGACCAATGCCACTCTTGTTGAAAAAAGACTTGACCTTCAAGTGGTCAACAGAAGGAAAACAAGCTTTCAAAGGGATCAAGAGGGCTATCTCAGCAGCCCTAGTGCTCAAGAACCCAAATTTTTCCATGCCCTTCGTAATGTATGTCTATGGAGGGGAGTCAAGTATTGTTGTTGTCTTGACTCAAAAGAATGACAGGCTAGAGGGGGAGCACCCAATAGCCTTTTTCTCAAGAACCCTAAGAGATTATGAGACCAGGTATAATTTTGTGGAAAGACAAGCCTATGCCATGGTAAAAGCCCTCAAGAAATTTAGGCATCTAATATCAGGTAGCAAAATTTTGATACTTGTAGCTCACTCTAGTGTTAGGGAATACATCATGGAGGGGGAGATTACAGAGAAAAGAGCCAATTGGATCACTAAGATCCTTGAATATAATGTGGAGGTCAGACCCACCAAGCTAGTCAGAGGCAGGGGTTTATGCCAATACATAACCCAAGAGCTTGAAAAGCTATTACATGAGGGAGCAGATTCAGAAGAAGAGCCAGAGATGGTGCTAAACTTACAAGAGATTGATCAGGAATCCTGGGTCACAAATAGGATTCAATTTATGAAAAATGGGGTTTATCCAAGAGAACTCCCTCGAAACAAGATGAGATATTATAGGATACAGGGAGTCCATTTTTTTCTAATTGAACAAGTCCTTTTCAGAAGAAATTATGATGGGAAACTATTAAGATGTGTAGAACAGGCTGAAGCCAAAAGGATACTACATGAAATGCATTATGGAACATTAGGAGGAAATTTTTTTGCAAAGACCACAGCCATAAAGATAAGTGAGGCAAGATATTTTTGGCCTACTTTATTTGTAGATTGTTATCAGCTGGTTAGAAAATGTCAGTCCTGCCAGTATTATGCAGGGATGCGGAGGAATGCAGCCATGCCCCTTAGTCCAATAGTTGTGGATGAACCTTTTGCCCAGTGGGGTCTTGACTTCATCGGGATGATAAATCTAGTGTCCAACATGGGTCACAAATGGATATTAATTGCTACGAACTATTTCACCAGGTGGACCGAGGCAGTCCCACTTAAGGAAGCAATAGAGAATGTGATCCTAGATTTTCTAAGAGGTATCACTACTTGCTTTGGGGCTCCTCGCACCATCATTTTAGATAATGCTAAAGCATTCTTGGGGTATAAGGTATCTGACTTTGCCTTGAGACATGGAATATATCTAAAAACCTCATCTAACTATTACCCTCAAGGTAATGGTCTGGCAGAGTCAACCAACAAGAACTTAATAAGACTCATCACAAGAGTGGGGCCAAATCATCACAAAGAGTGGCACAAAGTGCTTAATCTAGAACTATGGGCTGATAGGATCACGCCCAAGTAGGTGATCAAAATGTCTCCATATGAATTAGTGTATGGAAAGTCTGCCATGATTCCCCTAAGTTTGAAAATCCCTGCTCTTTAACTGATCAAGCAAATCGTGATCGAAGAAAATGGCCCCATGCAGGTCAGACTCGTAGAACTTCTGGAAGTTCAGGAAAAGAGAGATATAGCCCATGATTCCATGATCAAGCATCAAGGAGTGGTTAAGGCTTGCTTTGATAAAAGGACTTTGAATCCTAATTTTGAAGTAGGATCGATTATTTTGAAATGGGATGCGAGGGCCGCCAAGCTGGGTCAGCACACCAAATTTGAAGCGCTATGGATTGGTCCATATAAAATTTGCTCATGCAGATAGGAGAGTTATTTTGAGCTAGATTCAATGGAAGGGGAACCTAAAAAGATTCCTATAAATGGAATTTATTTAAAACATTTCAATTGACTTAGATCTCTCATGTATTATAGTTAAATAGTTTCCCTTTCTTGTTTCCCATTGTTTTCCCCACTTTGCTTTTGAATAAGTGTTTTGAGCATATGTTGACAGCTTTTAAGTCGTAATTTTTTCAATTTTGATTTAGCGAGAGGTGGAGTTTATTTTTGAGCAAGCTCAAAAGTCTTGAGGGTCGCCAGTAACTATAGAGTAAATTTTTACTCTACGTTTCTTTCAAATTTTCAGTCGAGCACTACAATTTTGATTCCTGCGCACTTTGAGCAAAGCCGCAAAGTTTTGGAGCAGAGGACGGGTTCATTTCTACCTAAGTGTTGAAGTACAGTGGAAGCTACCAAGTGTCATCCTCAGAGCATGGTCCCTTTTTGGCTCTCTTGTTCTTTTCATTTCAATTTTTGGCCTAAGTATTGGATTCAAGTGGAAGCGGCCATGTGTCGGCCTTCGGGAGACGAAGATGGATAGCTGGTGACTTCTGAGGATCTCATTGTAGCCTTTTAGAGGATCACAAAATGTACCACATGTCAGCATCCACATCTCATAGAGGCACCTGCGTTTCATTCTACCTTGTCGACAAAGACTTTCAATGAGCTAAGCAGTAGTGTAGCAGAGAATGCCAGGTGGAAGCAGTAGAGGCCCTAAACTACCTTTTGAAGAAGCTCAGAGGTCACCACATGTCGACATCCAAGGAACTTTGGTTCAACGCCTAGGTCTAATGCTTTCATTCAACACATAAAGACGTCATTTCATTTTTCTCAAGTACCATAAAGTAGCGGATGCTGACAAGTGTCACTCTCTAAGTTCCTTGCTTACTCCATCCTGGGAGAAGTAGATCATGCCACACATCTTCCCAGAGGCAGTGGAGGTTGCCATGTGCCAATTCTTGAGAGATCATCTTTGAGTTTCATTGCTGAATAGAGATTGTGGTGGGCCTTGGGTGTTACTTCAAGGTCTGTGGAAGTTTCCAGGTGTCACCATCCACAAAAGTCTAATATATGTCCCAAATGATACTACAACAGCCCAAGAAAAGCAGAGAGAGCCGTGTGTCTTCAATGAATCAGGAAGAAAGCACCAAGTGTCATTTTTTAGTGCCTTCTAGGTGATCAAGAGGATTTTCAAAAAATTGACTAAGGGTCTTCTCCCATTTCAAACATAACAAAGTGTTTCGTGTATCCATTGCCGCAAGTGAAAAGGAGGGAAAATTGGCTAGAGTTAATTCGAGTAGATGAAACAGTTCATCGAGTAGATTTTTGGAGCCCCCCATAGCATTGAAGGTGCCGTCTATTTGTCCCCTATGAGAAGATTACGTGGGAAAGAAAGTGATCAAAGGAGACATCCAAGGCTATATAAGTAGGATTGTGAAATCTAAAAAAGGGGGGAGAATTCTATAGTTTGGAGATTTTTTGTATTTTGACCTGTAATATCATTTACTCTTGTCTTGATTTCCTAAAGTTGTAAAGTTGGTATAATCATGCATGTTTTTGTGCCCTTTATGTGGCTGAATGAATTAAGGAAGTTTAAGCTCCATGCCTTGGTTGGTGTTATCTGTGTCATTTACACAATAGTCTATGATGTAGATTTTCTAGTGTTGTGATTGGAAATGTTATTTGCTTTTATCTCATTTTCTGGAGTCTGAAGTTTTACATAACTGTGCATGACTTTTGCGCCTCTTATGTGATTGAAGGATTCTATTAAGAAGATTGAACACTATGCCTTCATTGACAATTGTTGTATCTCAGCAAAAGACTCCCCTGTTGTGAGCCTCTATTTTTGTTATTCCAATCATTTACATTGATCATGCACATGTCTGCTCTTGAATGTAATTGAATCATATAATAGTTTCTCTATTCTTAGGTTAGGATTAGGAATACTCTCAGGTGCATCACCATAGTTAGGTTTTAATTCCTGCATTTTGCGTTTCTGTTTAGTCTCCTATCCCTTTTTCCCAACAACCATAAAATAGAAGAGACTAGCTTCTTTAAAACCTGGAGGTTGTTTCAAGCCGCATTTGTCCCACAGATTGAAACTTCCCATTGTTGATTGGCTAAGACCTAGCGCAATTTTATGCCGTCAACACTAACCAATTGTGGAGTTTTTTCCCCATAATCCCTATAGTTTAATTTTTCTATCTTTAGAATGAAAGTGCATGAATAGTTCTTGGAATTTCATCTCAATTGTACCCAAGGTTGTGAGCCATTGGGCTCCCAAAATAATGTCTACACCACCCATGGGAATAACAAACATAGGAGAATCTAGATTATGCTCACCCATAGTAAGCTTAATACTATGGAATTTCCATTAACAATTAACTGTGCCACCATCTACAATCATGACCTAAAATTTTGGTGTTGGGTAAATGAAACAATTCAATCGAGTGACCAACTTATGGTTGATGAAATAATGTGTGTTCCCTAAGTCAATCAACAGTGTCACCATTTGTTTCTTGAGGAAACCCACCATCTTAAGTGATTAAGGAGTGATACTACTTGAAAGTGCATGACAAGAGATTATATGTTTAGAATATATAAGTACCTCCTCTATCTCTTGATCATCATCATTATAAGCATCATCCTCTTCATCATCTTTGTTGGATACCTCAATGTACAATAACTTATTCTCAGCACATCTATGTCTTTTTCTCCACTTGTTGTCATAGCTAAAACATAATCCTTTTGCATGCTCCTCTTCAATTTGTTGAGGGGTCAATCTGGTAGGTGGAATAAATGATGGTGTCAATATGCTACAATTTCTAAAGTGAGTGAATGGCTGCTTCTTTTTGGCTATAAATTTTTTATCAGTGCTGTGTGCCATGATAATAAAATTAGAAACCTTAAGTGGATTAAAAATGTGTACCTCATGTTGAATGTGGTCCTTGAGGCCTCCCAAAAATAGGTCATTCAAGTTCTCATCATAAATTATCTCCACACGTAAAGATAGGTTCTAAAAATTATGAATATAATCCTTGACTGAACTAGTCTGTCATAATTTTTCCAATTAGTTGAAGTAATTCTCTATCACACTATTGTTATAGTGTAATTGCATCTCCTCTATAATAATTGACTAGGTGACACTAAGAGTCATATTTTTCTTTTGAGTACAGAACCATCTCATAATAGATAGATAGAAGAGTTATGTTGATCTAAAGAGAATAACTAGGTAGTTTTTAGTAAGTGATAAAGTGTTCTTATGGATTAAGATATAAAAGAGCCTGATTAAATCTGGGAACTCAACAAAAAATTCACCAAGATATGTGGGACCCTTCAAGATTTTGGAGGTGGTCAATCTTATAGCGTATAGGCTTGCATTGCCACCAACCTTAGATCTATTGCATAATGTCTTCCATGTATCTTATCTTAAAAAGTATATATCTAATCCTTCACATGTTAGATTGGAATGCTTTGCAAGTTCTAAATTTTAGGGTGATCATGGTAGAACCAATCAGAGTAATTAACACTTTCAAACTTCATTTGCATAATAGAGAAGTGTCACAGTGCAAAGTCCTATGAGACCAATACTCTAAGGATAGTGCCACTTGAGAGGACTATGATGAGTGATACAAGCTATTTACACATTTTTTTGCTTGATTTGATGCTTCATATTATGCTATTTTTTCTACTGAATAATATTTTTAATTCATAACTAGTGCTTGAATAAGTGTCATTGGGATGATGACCAACTTTAAGGGGAAGGATGCCACATCCTAATTTATCACTAAGCTAATTTACCTAATTATCCATGGATTATTATGGTTGTTAAATTTATTAATTACTATTTAATTAAGTTATAAGTAATATGTTGTTATGGGATAGTTGTATGTTGATTATATTACATTATTATATTACTATGAGTTAGTTGTATTTATATATTCTTTACATTATGATCATGTTGTTAGTTTTTATAGAAATATTTTATGGATATATATCATGGTGTTATGGGCTAACTACCTTCTTGTCATGAGTTAGATGTAGGATAGATCCATCCCTCAGAGCATGATGGAGGGAGAGAATCATCAAAAATGATGGTGTAGATGGTGGTGTTAGGGGATGTTAAAGAAACAACTAGAACCCACACACACACCATGATAGTTAGCATTCTTTATATACATTGTTTGAATTGTTAACTATGGTATGTCATATTGTGTTAATTGAATTTGGTTGATTAATTATGTGTTTTAGTTACAAGTTAGTTTTCATTTAATATGTGGATCTAATTGTGTGATTGCATTATGACCATAGTACATATATTAAGTGCATAATACTATTGTATGATCATGTTGTGTTATCATATTCATGATTGTTAATGCTAATGTTTAATGAGTAAGTAATTTTGCATGTTTATTATTTACTTAATACCGCTTATGGACTTACCAAAATGTCTTTATAATGTCTTAATACATTAGCTAGTTATAATATGATATTGGGAACTATCATTATTTTGGCTTAATACCTTTGTGTATAAAATATAGTAAAGGTATTTGGATAGTCTATATAGTGGTATTGATAAATAAGTGAATAATATATAATATAATTGTGCTTGATATTATTATAACAATTGTTCAAATTTTTATTACATCAAAATCTTGTTATTAAATTATATTAGTCACTTTACTATTTGAAGTAATCCTTGCTTATATAGATTTAATGATAGCCTAGTTTATCCTATGATCTAACCTAAACTAATGGATCAAATATGTTGGCATTAGTATGAGTTGTGGTTTCTTTAGTTGGATATACTCGAGTTATAGACATAAATAACAATGATATTTTACGTGGAATTTATTAAGTCTATCCATGGGCATGCTAAGTCAAATGACCATGTGGATTTTGGATTAAAATAGTGATTAAAACTTTGGAACTTTTGAGTGAATTAGGGATTTTTGGTCTATGTTAACTGGAGTTTAACCATATCATTTGATTTACTAATTCTTCATGTGAGTTGATAGATTGTTAAACTATGGAGATATTCTCTCCATGCATAGTTCTGGTCTTGTTCTTGATCGAGTAAAATGGGAAAATTAGTGGAAATTGGGTGGAGAAGAAAAGAAATAAAAAGGAAAGAAGGGGGATGATATTTGACACAAAGAGAGAATGTGGAGAAAATAGTGGATAGAAAGAAGAAAAGGAAGAAGCTCAAATTGATACGGTTGTCAATAAAGAATTTTATGGAAGCTCTACCAGGTTGGTAATGCATTTGAATTCTTCTATGTGTGAGAGAGATTTCATAAAAAGGGTTAAATAATTATACTTGATAAAATATTTAAGTGGATAAAGATTGGGCCTTATGGATGGTTCGTCCATCCATAAAACACAATCTATATTCGAGGAACCTTGAAACCTAAACCTTAGGTTTATATGTAATTTTGGTAATGCAAATTTAAATTATGTGTATGAGGACGTGTGGAAAATTATAATGAATTTGGGTTATTTTTTAACTTAGTTTTAGTCTAAAATAAATATATGTGGGTATATATAGGGGTATGTATATATATACCCTATAGGCCTTTTATGACCTGGAGTATATATACATAACAAAGTATATATATACATGAAAAAGTTAGTGTATATATGTATAAACAATTTGAGTCAGGGTGCAATGATGAATGCCATTAGGGAATTAGATCCATTTTAAAACATGCCAAAGTATATTGTTTTAGATATACCCTATTTATATTAAAATGTGAACTAATGCTCGAGTCTAGTTAGACCACGATCTTATAGAAGCGCGTCTCTGAACATGTGTAAACCCACACCCTATTATTTATATAGGACTAAGTATTTTATCATTTAACATCAAAGAGAATATACATATATAGCTGAGTGTTAGTCATGAACACAAAAATAGACATTGGGAGTTAGTTGAGAATATGGTAGTAGATTGTGCCTTCATTAATTCATATGAATGAAATGGTATTTAGTTTCATACTGTACAAATTGTGTAAACCTCACACAATTCATAGGGGTCTTGTGAACCATTTAGGGGATATTATGACATTTTGTCAATTTACATGGATCTATTATATGGATCTAGAAATTCTGTTGCATATTAAATATGGACAAAATAGTTATAATAATTGAAATTTATTGATTCATAAACTATCAATAAAGGGAAATAATAAATTATAATGATTATGTCAACTTCATTATATGTTTTAATCTTGTTGATACAAACATGGAAATACTGTAGTAGAGTACTATATTTATAATTTAATACATTCGGGTTTGGTTATATTAAAGTTACTCATTTATTTGTATTTGGAGGTGGAGTTGATAGAAGTATGTCGTATACCATACATGTTTTTATTAGTTGATGATCAAGGATATGCATATACGGAATAGATAATTTAGTTAGCCATCAAAACCATTATATGTGTATACCCTATATATATATATATATATATTCATTCATTCATCAAATGAACAATACATAAATTAATATTGATGCATTTAGTCATCATGACTGTATTATTAGATATGTTTGAAAATTGATGTGACATTTTGAGTAAGTACAAATATTTATATATATGAAATATATTTATATAAATCAGTTAAATACTCATACTTGTATATAATTTATACCTGTATGATAGAATTATGTAATAATACATATATATTGCATATATATTATATATGATAAATATGCCTGTAAATATGGTAGATAATATATATGTAAAATGAGTTATCTAATCTATGATACAATATACCATAGTTAAATGCATACAACTTATATACGTGTAAAAAGTTAACATGAAAATTGGATTATTAATAATTCAGAGCCTTAAATTGAATTATGTCTGATTGTTGTATTTTGTAAGTTTTACATATAGAAAAGAATTGAGATAGATATTGATATCTTAGATAATTATATATTTAAGTTACTTTGATAATTAATAGCTTATAAACTAAGTTTAATTATACCTAGATGGTATGTCCTATTAGGACTGTACTTATTTACGTGTATTATTTTTGAAATAAATAATATGTTTGAGATTCATTGCATATGTTCGATGGACTAAATATACGTATATGATTATTTTCATACTTAGCATGTTTTATGCTTGTTGATAGGAAGTAATCTATTTAAATCTATTGGTTATGTTATAAATTAATCAAATCTCGCATTGCTGGTACTAAATAAGTGGTGAGATGGACTTCACTAACTTACTTAGCATCACCAATGCTAGATGAGGGTAATATGATCAAGTGGTATGTATGAATTTAACTGATCCTAGATATCATTAAATATTTGAAAACTCTGGCCAAAGTAATGTTTAGTTAAACATTGTCATTTCATATGTTTGATTTACATGCTTGTGAGCTATCATGTTATAACGTATATTATTTATGGTGCACATTATGTATTAGTTTTCTTTCTTGATGGTCTTCATGGGAGTGTGACATGTAAATAGAGTCATGGGAGCTGACTTAGGCATGATTGACCTTTGGATAGGCATGCATATGGTAAATTTAATCAACCGCCTCCTCCTTTGGCAATTATAATAGTGGAACATGGCTTATTTGACCTTCATGAGGCATTAATTACCCTACCTTCCCTTATTGCATGTCAATTAAGACTCAAAACTACCTTGAATTCCATAATGGTCATGAAAGAGTGATTCTTGCCTCAAATTAGTAGTTACAAATATATTTATGACCTTATTTATTCTTTGTGTAGCCTTCTATGCCACTCTTTTAGTTCTTAAAAACTTTCTCAAAGCACATTTCAACCATTTGAAACATTCTTTTTCTATATATATATATTAAAAAACCTACAAGGTGATATATAACCTTCATCATGAATTTTGAAGATCAAATACAGACTAGTGATTCATGAGAGCCTCCACAAACTCATAACATTCATGCTTGAAGCTAATCCTAATGGCACATTTGATATCTTATTATTGGTGTTGTATCCATCTCTTCATCTTGTAGTGGTTTTAATATTTTGGAGACAATAATTATGTACTATTCATGATTCAAATCATGCTCATCTTCTTGTAGATCATTAAAACCAGTTTCAAGAACTCCACTTCAACTATGTGAACCATGCCTTTCTCAACTGATTTGGAGACTTTGGATGAGATATGACTTTGAAAGCTAATCCCATGTTTTGATCATCCTTGGGGATTGTTTTCAAACTTTCATTCCTTGTTAACCATGAAAACCTTATATGTTTAAGGAGTGGCCTAGAAGAATCAGAGGTTTCATATGAAGACATGAAGTATGAACAAGATTTTCACAATGCTCAAACATTGCCTTGTCTTAAAAAAAGGACCCTAAAGGTGTTTGAGAGGATCATATGGATTCCAATGTATATAATTGTCTCCTTCATACATTTTTAAAAACTTATGCATGATCACCATCTTCTTTGTCTTAACTTGTAGTTTGGACTCTATCCAGAACAAGGGAAAACATGTTCTTCAAGTTGAATTGGCTTAATACCTCTATTTTTTTATTTTATTTAAGTATAAAACTTTAAGGTCTCTTTTATGGTCATCCTAATGGAAATATTCTTAAATTCCTCCCTCTATCCATTTTCAAACCTTTCAAATGAGTCAAAACTCAAAGTTAGTAGTTTTGGACTGTGTTCATATGGATTATAGTTATGGCAATTGAGATAACCACTATTTAGAGATAATATAACACATTTAAAATTTTCAAACCCTTATTATATATAAGCCACCAGCTCCCATCAAAATTTTATCCAATTTGGTCCATTTTTCCAAGTTTTATTCATTTATTACATTTAGGCCTCTTGATAGGGTTTTGAAAGAGTATACAGGCCTAAAAACATGGAAACTAAGATAAATATTCATATAAACAACCTAAAATAATGAAAAAACTTTTATGAGCTTCCAAAAATTTCCCCCTTTATACCCTAAAAACTTCATCCAATTTGAGTGGATAAAACAAGAGATGGATTTTTCAAGCTTCCTAAAAACCTTAGGTAGAATATTGTCCTACACAGGCCAAAAAGAATGAGATTTGAGTGTATTTATTGTTTGATAATTTTTTGAGGTATTGGTGGTGTTTGATGATCTCAAAAATATCTAACAAGATTTTTTTAACTACCTCTACCATTGGAACAAATTTACAAGATGGATCTTCCATGTTGACTATCCTAACATACCACATACAACTTTAGAAAATGGTGTCAATTCTAGTTTATCTTGAATAAGGACATACTTGGAATTATCTATTCATAATTTCCCCCTCATTAATCTTCATATAGGATTTAAAACTCTTTAAGTATCAATTTTTTTTTATAGATTTTGACTTGTTGGCTCACATATGTTCCTTGAGAGACACAGTCATAGTGAACATAACTGCAACTTGTTTAGAGGATTTAAAACCTTCATGGAACTTCATCATGGAGAATTATATCATACCCAAAAACCTATCACAGTCTCCCAAACCATTTTATAAATCAAATGGTGTTTTATGACTCTTAAGGAGTGAGATAACTCTCTTAGACCCTACCCCTGCTCTTTAGGTTAAAACATTACTTCATATTTCCCTTATCTTGGCTTGAAAACCTTCTTGATAGCTAATTAGATGTATTAAAGAGTTTCATGGTGTATTTATCCTTCATTTATAGTGAAAAAAATCTTTAAATAATCATCATTCATCAATATTTAACCCCTGAGCTGAGTACTTTGCAAAATAAGACTTCATGGACTTTACACTATTACCTTAGTCGATGCTAAAATACTTTGACTATTTATAAGAAAACTTAAATAATGATAAACTATAATATAGATGAAACCACATTATTGGTAGCTTATATGAACCCTAAAACCATATTATATCATATTGAGCCACTTGAAAGTTTCATTTTTATACTATATTGTGATCTTTAGTCCTCAGTATGTCTAGTTATAAAGACCCTCTATGAGCTTAGGAAGTTGCCCAACATAGTTGACATGAGGATATTTAAGGTTTTTCTTCTTGGTAGACATGTAGGCTTCATAATTGGATCCCATAGGACATGATAACATTAAATATTCATTAGGTAAACATGTATCTAATCATATTCATGACATTTTGATGCCCTACCATTCAAACTTACACTCATTACTGGCCATGATAACCCCCTTAACACACTTATAACATTTGGAGTTCTGATTGCCTTGCATTAATTTTAATTGGGCATGGGAAGAAACCTTTCCAAATAAGAAACTTGATCTTCACCTTATAATTATAACCTCACTTTGATCTCTCTTGAATAACATGGAAGGGAAGTTACTTTTTTATGCTTCAACCCTGTAGGTGGATTTTAGGAGCTCAACACTTGTGACTTACCTATTATAGGTTTATTGGAGTGTTATTATCTCTCAAAACCTTGATGACAATCCCTTATTTTGCATTAAAACATCACCAAAATAGCTCCATTTCTCATCACTAATTGTAGGTGTTGAATCCCATTGGGAAACTATTACCCTTCCATAAAATGTTATCACTACCCTTGTAGACCTTTGAGATAATCTGTAACTTGTTTAAAAAGTTTCTATATGCTTGAAAACCTTACCTCTACGTGACATGCATGTGTCTTGGCTATAAGGCTGAGATTTGAGTAAAAAACTCCTAAACTTATAGATTTAATGGGTTCAATAGTGTGATTGAAAGACCTTGGAGGGTGTGATGGGTTAACCTATTGAAATTAATTCATTTATTCATGAGAAGACCCCTGGTAATTAAATGAAAACATGAATTTTTCATAGACCTGCTAATTTGTCCCCTTTTCTTGATTTGGAGATAGAACACTAGAGGATGGTTCTAAAATTTTTCCTTCCATTCAAGACATTTGAATAAGTATTCAAAACATTATAATGAATTTATCTCTTAATTCATCCAATTTTAAAAGAATCCAATAACTTAAAATATGAATCATGATTATTTAGGGTTTAGAGGTAGTCTATCTATTGGCCAAGTTTGGCCCACATACGAAACTTTTGATTAGATGTAGTTTGGAGCTGAGCAAGGTTCTAATTAAAGAGTGATATGATATTACAATAAGCATATGGAATTTAGGAGAAGATAACTTATCATTGACAAGCTTTTGAAATAATTTAAGTAATCTTAAAGTGTGAACTTGGTGATTTTAAAGAGCCAGACTATCACAAGCATGTCACAAAGAAATAAATAGACCAGTTTGCTTGTGAATTTTATAAATATGCACAGGAAGCCTCTCAGAGCCAAAGAGTTGTATGGAAATAAATTTATTCATGTTAATATCATGCTCTACACTTTTGGTGCCTTGATGCAATTTCTATCTGTAAATATAAACCTTCAAAGTTAAGCAAGCAAAGTGAGACATTCACGGGGATGTAAATTTAAGACTACATGAAATATCCATTTAAATTAAAATATTCCAAAGTTTAATGGATAGTTGACAAGTGTCCAAATATTGGGATATAAGATTAAATCTAATGATGAGTGGTGATCTGATATATTTTAGTGGGTTCTAAAGATCTAATGGCGTATGTTTGATCATGTACCTAAGATCGATGGTGAGTATTAAGTAAAAAGGTCAGCATGAACATGCGGTTGATAAGTGGTAAGATTTAGGGTAATTAAGTAGAGATTCAATGGTGTGCATCAACTAACAATGTTAGTGGGCCCAAAAAAATCAACAAAGCACATTTAATCATACCAAACAGATTGATGGTGAGCAAGGGTCAAAGAGTCAAAGGATCTCAAGGATGAATGAGCTCCTTCCAAGTGTCACAACTATGAAAAATATTAGATATATCAAAAATACACATCTGAGCTATGCAAAATAAGATTAATGGTATATAGGGTAAGGAGCTTATATTGAATGTGAGGCCACCACATACTACAAGCATAGAAGTAGATAGACTAAAAACAAGATCCTAAAATATGAATGAAGAGCTACTAGTTGGCACATTTTGAGAAGCTCAGATCAAGATCAAGATCAAGGGACAATATCAAAATTCAAAGCTAAATTTGGTTGAAGTTGAATCAAAGTAAATGTTTCAAAGAAAATTTATGAGGGCAGACATGTTAGTTTCAATGGGTTCATCACCAAAGCCAAAAACATGATCATGACCCTTTTCTCCACTCTTGCATGCCAAGAATGAACTGATAAGGAAAAATCCATACCAGAACAAGATCAAAACCAACTAGTTAAGTTGTTCTAACTACATCAATATTGGAAGGAGAGTGTAAAATATCGATCCAGTTATTGTAACAGTTTCTATGCCAGAATTCATCTTGAAAATGACTTGATCCCACTATTATAATTATAAGAGGCATAAATGCAGACCAAAAATGGATTGAAAGGGACTGATATAGTTGATATATCCATTTTTTAGAAGTATTCTTAGATATCATGATCTTATGTAAGTGAATCAACATCGGATGATGAGAAATCTGGGTCATTATGCTCCATTATCTATCTTCCCATGCATGTTCCCCATTTATCTCATCCATTTTTTTTATAAATATAGGATTTAAAGCCTTGAAATGGATCCCTCTCTTTGGCATGACTAGACTCTACCAATATTGTATTGTGACACCTATTTGATGTAATAAAAGACCTAATTCCTCTATTTTTGTAAGCTGAGTTGAAGTGTATCTTTTGAATTCATTGATGTGGTCAAGTGAATGTATGTCTTCATTTCCTCTAAGTTTTCTCACCTTCATGTAGTGCTTTGGTATTTATCACATGTCATTGTAAGTACACATATAGTTTGTTGGTTAGTGTGGAAGTGGACAACTTCCCTCCCACACTAAGTTGATAGCTATTCAATGCCTTATTGTGAAATAATTATATAAGGGATGATAAAGGAGTGAGTGAAGTGACCCTTAATAGTCTTGAATGCATCCTATAGTGTGTCTTATGAAAGTATAAGGATCAAAAAATTTGGTGCATAACCTCTTTTTACATGCTTTTATCAATTATTATTAATCTATCTCCCTTTTCCTAATAAGAGCTATTAGGCTTAGTATAGGTGATACACCCAAAAAGAAGATGAACTTATCTAGAGGTCTGACCCAAGTTTAGGTGACCCATAGCCTAGGGCAAGTCTCATGTTGGACTAGGTTTGATCAAGAGGACCTAAACAATCCCCTTTCTCAGTTAGGGTGCAACCTAGGAACACCAACAATTTTAGCATGCTCAGTGGGACCCATTATCCTCAACATAGCTAAAATTTAGAGCTAAAGAGAAGCATTTATAGTAGTAAAGGAGATCCATCATCATCAGAGGCTGAATATTCTTCAAGTTTTAGAGTTCGTAGCACCATCTAGATAGCATTCTCATGCCAAAAGTTACTACAAGGTTAGCTAGTAAAGGTATTCCCCTTCAATTCATTGAGTTACCTACTATTTCATATAAGAGAGAAATATTTAATAGGATAAAATATTATCCCCAAAATCAATATTCATTTCCTGGTCATCTTATTGTTTCAATTAGTGTAATCCCCATACTCAAATGGCCATCAAAAATCAAGTATTTTTTCCATTCAATATAGGTAGTTCATTTAAATTAGCCTAGTATGATGATATTTTTATGTTTGCTCTTAAAATAATCCCATTATTTTTTGGAGAAGGTCAAATAATTTATATTTATCATATCCAAGATGTTGGCCAACCTTTGTTTAGTTCATAATATCATCCAAGATAATGTGGCTATCATACTACTTGTTTCTTCCTTCAAAGGAAAATCATTGGAATGGTATAGTAATCTTCCATTAAATTCTATTGCTATCTAGGATGAGCTAGGTGTAGCCTTAGTTAGACAATTTGAGGATAAATTTGATCACCTATCTTTAGTTAAATAGCTGATTAATATAAAGATAGCTCCTCATGAGTTCATATCTGATTTCAACGTTAGATTCTAAAAGACATGGACTAAAATACTTGCATTGATTATACCATCACTAGAATATGCCTTCTTGTATTATTTAAGAGCCCTTAATTTTGATATTAGTGTAATGATATAATCTATGGGTGGTAATACCTTACTAGATGCTTATGAGGTTACCATAAGAGTAGAAAATAGTTTGATACAAGTTGCTAAGCTATCTCCTGGGCCTCTAATGCCTATATTCTTAGATTTACAATCTATTCCACCCCTCAAGTTCCTTAGCTTCCATCATTAGCCCCTATTCCACCTCCTCAAGCTAAAGTTGTAGCCCCTTCTAGTTAGGCTAGGGAGATTGGAGAATTGAAAAGTCTATTACAATATTTTGGGAATGAAATAGTTCAACTCAAAAGACAACACTACTAGGGTAGGCCTTACCAACAATAAAATCAGACCTCATATCATCCTTTCAGAGATTAAAGGCCTCTTCAACAAAGATTCAGGGAAAATAGACCATCCTACCAATCATAAGGAGCCATAGTTATAGCTAAGCCATATGAAAATGTTGACCCTAATGTATCAACAAGTTCAAAAGCTATTGTTCCCACACCTAGGGTTCACTTTAAGAGGCCATGACGGAAACCCCCTAAGTTTTTTTAGGTGAATCAAATTCACTTCCTTGGCAAATCAAAGTGTGAAAAGGAGGTAGAAAATAACCCTATTTATTTTCCATAAAACTAAGCTGCCAGATGACATTATGCTATCGAGCATCATTATGCTTTTAGGTGGTAGTATACTATCAAGTAGTAACATGGTACCTAGAGATAACAAGCTGACAAGCAACAACATAAAACTAGGCAAAAACATAAGGCCAAGTGGTAGCACAATGCCACCTAGTAGCATGGTGCCACTTGATAGCATAGTGTTACACATAAACATATGGGCATGTGATAAAATATTGTCACATGAAAGCATACCAACACATGATAACATACCATCACATGACAACATGATATCACATGATAACATGCTATCGCATGATAACATGCTATCATGTGGTGATGCCATGCTATCACCTAACCTCTTACTTGCTCATAACCATGTACTATCATCTCCCATCAACATGTTTTCATGTAGTGTCAGGTTACCACACAGTGCCATAATACCACATGGTTTTATGATGTCATGTGTCACTAGATACCGAACACCCTACCATCGAGTAACAAATGTGCCTCACTTGTCATTGGTCATGCCAACTAGTTACTCTCGTTCCCCTCCTAGATTATAAATACCCCTAAAGTGCCCTCATTTTCACACTTTGCTTAATAGTTTTTCTCATCCTACCTAATTCAAACTTAAGTTTTTCTCATCTTACCTACCTAATTTAATTCCACACCAAACTTTCAATGGCTTCCACATCCATGAAAACTCAAAGTCAATCAGGGGGATCCATAACTTTATTTTCAAGAATCTATTGTCTAGATTTCTTATAGATGTTGGAGCGGCCAAAATCATTTGATGACTAGATTGTTCAATGTGAGCTCAAAGGCTTCATGTAGATGCCTTAATATGATATGACGATTAACAACAAATTGCTACGATCTTTGGTTTCATGTTTTAGTTATAGTGAGAGCCATTTTTATGTTTGATTTAATAATAAAACAATCTCATTTGACACCTCTATATTAGATATCCATAATTTAATAGGTGTTACACATTGCAATGCAAGTCTTGTTAGCACCAAGGTTGTCTTATCCGATGTCGATAAAAAATACTTGGAGTCGGTCTACAATGTGGCCATTGACCCAGTTGGTAAGTGTTAAATTTATTAATGAAATTAACATTTTTTAATTATACCTAAATCATTTGTTATAAATAGTTTGGCATCCTTATTACAATTACATGTTTTATATTTTCATTATAGATAGTCAAAATCAAAGGGGGATTCCTGTGGAAAAAATCACCAATTTATTTCTCAAATCTATTATCCATTTCTTTCAAGCAAAAATTGTTTTGCAGGGAAGACCATTGGACATTCTCTTTTGAGCTGTTTAATATATTCATTATTCTCTATCAGGTGTTGTATGTGATTGGTGCACAATTATTTCTGGTAAGATTAGGGTGGAGTTGAATTTTACATTTTTAAAGGACACTTGTACCATTTCATCTTCCAACTACATTCTAGGCTTATATTTTAAGGCCTTATATGAAATATAGAATACTATAATTCCCACTATCCTCCATCAAAAAATGAAAGATAGTGCTTTGTCTATCAAGAAATAGGAGGTAAGTTTAGTTTTCCTATGTCTCATTTTTTTACTTTATATATATTTCAAAATTTAACATTTTTTAGCCTGTTATTTGTTATAGATGATGGTGCATGCTTATGACACAAGAAAATAGGTGGAAATTAAAGGTTAGTGTGCTCCAAAGGGCTCTGGTGATACCCAGTCCATAGAGTCTTCATTTAATTCATTTCAAATTATGAAACACCGAAGAATTGATTATATTTCATCTCCGCTTCTAGGTCCCCCTAAATTTCCTTTAATGTTTTTTTCTTGTAGTATTCAATTTAAAAAAATAATTTTCATATTGGTTTTTATTTTTTTTGTAGTTGACTCTCGAAATGTTGCCTTTGAGGATTCTTCCACACAACATAATCAATGTTTTCCATTACAAATTTCTTTTTGATTTGGAATTTGTTAGAATTTTCTAGTTAATTAATTGGATAATTTACTCATTTTACAAGTGAGATCACCAATTTCTATCTCGTAAGCACAATGAGATAGCAAGAGTCAACTCCAACAAGGACAACAAAAGGGGAAGAGGAAAATCCATTAAGGATAATCAAAATGGAAGAGGCAATCACCCTAATAGGTGATAACATATTTAATTTAAATTTAAATTAATTTTATGTTTTTGAATTTACCTATTTTTAACAATTTTTTTTGCAGTCCACCCAACATTTGTCAGGAGATCAAGAAGTATGCCACCACCCCCACCACCCATATATATTTAGAGAAGAGGAAATAACATCTCCCTTCATGCACAAAGTAGAGTAAAACTATAAATTACTAATTTCCCAAATTTCTCTGTTGGTGGCCTTTCGAGTGCACAATGTCTTACATGTTTGTAGCAGATTGATCTGGATGAAGAGTTTATTAATATTGGAAGTAGGTCCCCATATTTTAGTGGATTAAATCCACATGATTTTATTCAAGTTGTTAATGTTATTTCACAATTTCCTTCTATGGATTCTTCTTCCCAAACTACCTCACCCCACATTGATAATTTAAATGTCTCTGATGATTCCCTTACTAATATTTTATTGGAAAATCTTGTTTCAAAAAATCTACTTGCCAATTTGAGGGAAGGTGTTATTGAAGAATCCAATGATTTAAAACAATGGGAGATAAGGTAAAAAACACTCATAAAATAAATCAATGCCGTTATCACAACCAATCTCAAAGAGTGAATTTATTTTCTCTTGTTCAAAATGAACCCTCAAAGATTGACACTTTAACAATCTTAATTTGGATTAATCTCTGTTGAAAATGTTTACAATGATAAGATTTTAGAGATTATGATAAGAAAATTGGAAAATTTAAATGGATAATCCCAATCATATTTCAATAAATGGGCTAAAGATATCAACCTTTAACATTATCTATAACATGTATTTTGATTATTAACCTTTGTATGTGGTTGACACTTATATATTATTTGTTGATTGAAAGAAAAATGTAAAAATTTGAAGTAAAAATCACTTATTTTAATTTGAATTTAAAAAACATCCACAAATGTATCTCCTCAATGATTGTATTGAAGGAAAAGCTTCTTCTATTAAATAAATAGAACAACACTTTAGAGAAAATGATTAAAGAGCATGGTATAGATCCAAGCATTTTATTGAAGCAAAAAATAGATGTGGATCCTACAATTATTTCAATAGGAAATGAAATGAATGAGGAGAGGGTGATTCTTGCACAAATGAATTCTGCTACAGAGTATCTTCAGAAGGAAGGAGTGATAATGGAGGATCCACAGGTATGTCACGACAAAAAAGTTTTTATGGGGGGGGGGATGGCAAGAAGCAAGGGGGAGGAGAGTCTCAACTATAAAAATGTTAATTTATTTGAGTTTATATTGTTCAAAATGATAGTTTATATTTTTTAAAATAGTTTATATCATGTTTGTTTAAAAAACACTCATTTTATTAAATGAAATTTTATAGTTATTCTAAATACTCTAGCTATATAGTTTATATATATATATATATATATATTGTGGTCAAGTTTGTATATTGTATAGAGAAAAAGTAGAGTAAATATTCTATAGAATTCTACTGTTCTAGTAGTTGTAGTATTTGAATGCATTGTTATACTATTATATTGTTCTAGTAGTTGTCTATTTGAACGCATTTTTATATTTTTCTAGTAGCCGTAGTATTGAATGCATTGTTATAGTGTTATATTATTCTAGTAGTTGTATATTTGAAGGCATTATTATGCCATTATAGTAGTTTTTGCATTTGAATTCATGGCTATACTATTCTATTGGTTGTAGCATTGAATGCATTGATTGTGGTGGAATTTGGAAATATGAGAACCCAACTATAGGAAAAACATTTTTAGTAGTTGTAGTATTTGAATATTGTAGTAGTTGTAGGAAAAATAACCTATTATAGAGTAAATATTCTATGAAATTATATTATTCTAATAGTTGTAGTATTTAAATGCATTGTTATACTATTCTAGTAGTTGTAGATTTGAATGCATTGTTATATTGTTCTATTCATTGTAGTATTGAATGCATTGTTATAGTGTTATATTGTTCTAGTAGTTGTAGATTTGAATTAATTATTAAAATGTTCTAATAGTTTTAGCATTGAATGCATTGATTGTGGTGGAATTTGGAAATATGCGACCCCAAGTTCCAACTATAGAAAAAATATTTATTATATATTTGTGTAATGGTACTAATGTAAACGTGCAATAAAATAATTATTATTACATTGTTATGAATGTAGTAAATATATGTATATTCTCTTCAAATTACTTTGATAGACAATTAAGATAATGAAAAATAATAAATCTTAATAATTGGAGTTTTAATGGCAAGAGAAATGGTGTCCTAAGGTGCACTATGCATGTCTAGACATAAGACTTGTATGCTTTAATTAATGCTATAAGGAAATGCTTTGTACAATGTTAATTAGAACTATGATTTTTACCTAATGGATTACATGCATTACAAAGATATAGTAATATTTGAAATACACAGAATTGTAATAGGATAAAAAATTTATTAATTCCATTGTGGTGAATAAGATTCATAATTAAAACATGCAGGAAATAGATTATAAAATTTAATGTATTTATAGATGAAAGAGTCATAAATATTTCAAAAAATAGTAATTGATATACTTATCAAATTAAAATTTGGATAAATGAAACAATCCTTGAGAAAATTCCTCATCGTAAGTGTGATTTGCATCTACCATGCTAGTGACGTATTTAGTCTTGGTATTCTCATCTTGTATATTGGTCATTGTATTAGTCATGCCTCTTATTTCAACTAGATAACTCCATGTTGCCATTGCTATATCATATGGAAATTTTTCCACAAAATAACGTGAAACATATAGTCTCAATCAAGTCTATATTTTTATCCAATCTATTTATAAGTTTTGAATTTACTAAGGATAATGCATTAAACACTCGCTCATCTTCCACAAAACCCAAAATCATTATTTAAACAATTTCATACAATCTAAAATATTCACTAATACTTTCTTGTAATACGCTATTTGGATATTTTTTTTCCATAGACGTGTAATGACACCATTTTCTGTTGGGTTACTTAAACACTAAAATTGATCCATCATTGTAATCCCAAACTATGTTAATTGAGATGTCAGTAATTGTTTATCTAAAATACCATTAATCTAAACTCCATCCACATCTATAGATTTATAGAAATGCATAACAATTGTACCGATGTATTTGTGAAATAATGTGTTGATTTGTTCTTGACTGTTAACACTGTTTTAAAAAATAGGTATCACAACTCCCATACCCTCCAACAACTCATCCCTTTAAAAACATTCTATAATATCAATGGATAAAATTTGTGAGATTTTGATTAATTTAATTCATGTTTTAGACAAAATAGTATCATATAGTAAATGTGTCACAGGTACATCTGCAGGTTCAGCTCCCACAATTTCAAGTCTTCTAGAGTATGTGTGCATTGGGATCTCAAAGGCATTTACCATGACATAAAGATGATCATGTATATTAAATTTCAATTAACTCTCTAGATTTGAAAATCTATCAAAATTTGATAGGTTATAAAAATAGGTCCATGAAAGCTTTCATTTGATGTGTATAATATATCTAAACATTGATATACACATTTTCTCAAACGTATGAAGTCAACAATATAGATAGATCTCTCTTGGGTATGTTTTATTAAACAATTGATTTCCTTCAACATTGGAAAAATACCACATAATGTGAGTAAAGTTTCTAAATCTATTAAATGACACAATAAATCTTTTGCTTTGTCAACTTCCCTATGATATTTATACATAAACCATGTCAATGATGGATATTCTTCAAAAATTCTACAGGCAAATTCATACATGGAAATCCATCTAGTTTCAACATATTTCAGTAGTTTTTTACCATCTATCACCCCAGTTGAAAATATATAGAACTCTATAAATATTTTTAGGCTGCTTGACATATAAGAATGCAAGTCACGAGTAAGCTCTTCCACTTTTGTGATATTACTGAATGTGCTAAGAATTTTATATGTAAGATTCATCATATGTGCCATGCAATGGATTGGAATCATAAATGGAGAAATTGTTGTTTAAAGGTGAACATAACGACCCTTTCTATGCCCATACATCACTAATGCACCATTAGTTCCAATACACACCAACTTCATAGCTATGGCATAATCATCTATCCTAGCTCTCTCTCTTAAATTAGATACAACCAATTTATGGTTCTACCATTTTATGGATAGCTAAAAGATGAGATTTCCTTGAATAGTTTTCAAAGGTATACACATGCATGCAAACCCACGCTATGTTGTCAAATGTAGTGACCTTATCAATGGAAAAAGAGATAAATAGTGATCTCTTAACACTTTCTTTCAAATCTTCCTTTTCAACAATGGCAAGATATTTTGCCATTTTTATAGCACTATTATTTGACCAATGTGACTGTAGAATATACATAAACCCATTATGTTGAAACAAAATTTTTTAATCTAAAAAATTAGAAATGGGTCTTCCCTTTTTTTAATTGTGGAAAATAGTAGAGAACTGTACATATTTTTCCTTAAGATTGGACTACATAACATTTAGAAATTATGCTTTGATTGTTCCCCTTTCTTAATAAGATGCTTTTGTCATTTATAATCATTTTTCATATTCACATTCATATCTTACATACATGCATTCTTATCCATTTTCCCATCTGTGTGTTCTTATTATCTATCCATCTGGGTGTTTCTCAATTGTGTTTAATTTAAGTTACATCTATGTTCTTTTCCAAGTTTCCAACTACAAATGGTACATCTACATTCTGTTGGAGGTTCACTACCATTTTACAGTTCTATAAGTTCTATAAATGGATATTTTGTAGCCTAGTCAAATTGAAAAGACCTTATTATCTATGTACTTCTCTTCCTTCATAGACTTTTTTGACTGGAATTTTCAATTAAATTTAGTGTCTAAAAAGAATTGCAATTCTCTTGTGAAGTGCCCAGAGGAGTATGTTCTAGTGAAGTGCCCATATGAGTGTCTTATAGGGGTGGAATTTCATTAATAAAATATTTGAGTGGTGAGAAATTATTGGGATTAATTCTTTCTAATAAAATAGTGTCAATATCCATGTTGATTTTTGCATTGAAATAGTTTTACAATTATTCTAAAATGAAAAAAATTAATTGATATATTTTTAAAAAGTTTTAGAATTACTTGTATTCATAGCACCTAATTTTTGTGATGTCCTCTTTCATATATTTATAAAATAAAACATGATGTTGGATCTTTTTGGTATTTAATGTGGTTCTTTACACTTGCCATTACCTCTTGATGCCACAACTTTATTGCTAGGTGATTTAGTGCTATCAAATTCTTGTCTGCTATAGGCATCAAGATACAGTCGCACAACATAGTGTTGTAAGGTGGCAAGATGATGCTACATGGTACAATGCTATGGGGCATCAATCTATGACTATATGATAAATCATTGTTAGATGCCACATTATCATCATGTGACACATGGCTATCAGGTGATAGGTTACCATTGTGTAGTGCATCGTTATCAGGCATTAGGTTGCCATTGCATGACACATTAACATCAAGTAACATGTTGCCACTACATGACACATTACTACCAGGCATCAGCTTGCTACCATGCAAGACATTAAAGTTAAGTGTTAGATTATCATCATGCACCATAGTGCTACTAGAAGCCATGTTGCTATCAATGACACAGTACCGTTGGGCATCTAATTTGCATCATGTGACATAATGTTACTAGATGTCAGGTTGATTTTGAGTGGTGTATTTATTCCATATGGTTCATTTGCTACTGAAAGTAGTTGAGCAGTAGAGTCCAACCTCAATTCTCAAGATCTTTGTAATCTAATAAAGAAAGATTCTTTGGTGGTAAGTTTGTGACCTCTGGGAACATATTACTATAAATATGGTGAATTACATGAATAACCCCATAATTATTATAAATCATTGATGAATCAACCCTTAAAAAAATGACACCCCTAAAATTTAGGTGAAAAGGTCATATGCTACACCTAAAAAAATTGCCAGATTCAAATTCCCCAAACTAGAATATTTATGAATTAACAAATATTCACCACAAAAATTTACCCGACCCACACCTCCTCAAAACAATTTGATGCATGACCCAAATTGGCAGCCCTCCAACCTTAATGATGTTTAGAACCAAGCATTGGTATCACAAAACATTATTATGCCACAAATAACACAAGAAGATTTTTCTTTTCGAGGAGGTCAGTACCAAGAGACAAATTTGGTACCCCAAGGAGAGGTTCAACAAATTCAAGGGAATCCTGATGCCTTTAATGTAACTTGGCAAATGGATGATTATGTTTCTTTCAATCATAGTGGTAAGACTAACAGTTCAAGTGGTCAAGTTGCTATTGTAACTAGAGCTAAAAGAAGAGCCATTGACGGGGCCCAAAATGTGAATAATGATTCAAGTGCCCATAATGTTTTTTCTAAAAGTACTCAAGATTAATTTACTGCCCCTAAAACACAAAATAATTAGAATGTAGAGGTTGGGAAGGTCCTTCAAATATATTTGGTCTGTGAATGACCAATGGTTCAAAAGGTGTAGCCAAATGTTAGTGGAGCTTCATTCTATATAGTGGATCAAATGAAGAGACCTAATTTCATCATTATCATGTGGGTGAATGACCAATGGTTCAAAAGGTGTAACCAAATGTTAGTGGAGCTTCATTATATATAGTGGATCAAATGAAGAGATCTAATTTCATCATTATCATGTGGGATTCCATTTCTATTCCAAGACAAAAAGATATGCTCATCTAAGAGCTTTCAACTCTCAAGGTGTCTCTAGAACCAATTGAGAAACAAGGAGCTATCCTAACTAATTTAGACCAACCAATGAAGCATCAAGTACAATAGGCACACCAAGTGGTAAAGGGGGACAAATATGAGATAAATTAAATTAAAAATCCTCCTTTATACCTCTCTCTAATAGTTGGTGACTATTTAGTTCATAACTATATGGTGGATAGTGGAGCCAATAACACTATCATGCCTAAGCAAATTGTATATAAACTTTAACTTGTCTATGTTCCAAATACTAAGGGTGTGTTGTAACTAGATGGGTCACTAATAAAAATAGTGGGCATTATAAAAGATCTAAAGTTAACACTACATGCTTTCCTCGATATCACCATTTAACAGGATGTAGTTATGGTGGACTTACATCCCTATTTTTCCATGTGTCTGTCAAGGAACTTTACCTCAAATATTAGAGGATAATTATCAGATGATTGGAAATATTTGATGTTTAAGACCATGTATGGAACCAAGGTAACCATAAATTTTTAACCTATTACATGGTTTCATTTGAAACCATATATGCCAAGTGTTGTGAACACCAATTACCTCATTTTAGATGATGTAATAGAATATAGTGTAGAGGAAACTGAATCACTTTTATATAAGATTACAAATTTTTTCCTTAGTGAGTGGGCCTCTATTTCACATGAATATGATACTTATAAAATAATAAAATAATAAAATAATAATGACTTAGTGTGTATTTCCTCAATGAGAAGGATGCACCAATCCTAGCCTTGATGAAGGATGATGAGCCTGTTAATGGTATTTGAAAATTGTAATTTAATGGATTAAGGAATAAGCATGGTACTAGGGATAGAGTGATGTTGATTTCTCCAAAAAAGAAAAGGTACTTCTCATATATTAAGTTTCAATTTGGTTGTTCAAATAATGCTGTAGAATATGAGGCACTAGTTCAAGGTTTATAATGAGTGAGGAAGATGAAAGTCAATACCTTACAAGTCTTTGGTGATAGTGAACTTGTAGTTCACCAAGTAAGAGGTCTTAATTTATGCAAAAACCCATTGATTAAATAATATAAGCATAGGGTATGGGACTTGAATAATTTTAGGCCCTCAACATTTAGGCAATACCATGAGATGAGAAAAAACATGTAGATAGTTTGGTTACCATTAGAGAATAATTTAGTAACCTAGCTGATGTAAGAAGTGAAAAGGTATAGTCACACATTAAGGTGATTGTAAGGTCTTCTATTCTAGATAATAATGATAATTGGTAAGTGTTTAAAGATGACAATTAGATTGTCAAATTTTTATAAGAGGAAGCTAAATTTTACTCAAGAAATCAGTCAAAGTACTTGTAATAATATGGTGATTATACTGTGTAACTGAAAATAAATAAGTCACCCAAGGGAATAGTCACACTTCAGAACATATTCAGTGGTGATGATGAACTGAGGAAAGAAAAGGAAACTTTGTTAACAAAAGAATAACACTATGCCAATGTGGAAGTTACACCTCGTAAAAACCCAAAGTTGGGTAAGGTATACACATATTTAGAAAAGGAAGATTTCATTAAGTTAATGAAAGTTTTCCTAATGTATTTTCATGGAAATATAGTGATCTCAAGGGATTTAACCTAAGTTTAGCTCAACACACCATTGAGATAGAAGATGAATCCAATCTAGTAAGACAAAGACAATGGGCCTATTAATCCTAAGTTTGAGCCTTTGATGAGAGTTAAGCTTCATAAGCTCATTGAGTCAGCTATTATATTTCCAATCAAACAATCAACCTGGGTAGCAAACCTTATTCCAATACAGAAGAAGAATGGTGAAATTAGACTATGTGTTAACTTCCATGACTTGAATAAGGCTTCCCTTAAAGACCTCTATCCAATGCCATTTATGAAATAGATTTTACAGCTAGTTATAGGTTTATAAAGGTTCTCCTTGTTGGATGGATATAGTGGTTACAATAAAATTTTGGTCAAGGAAGAAGACCAATTAAATATAGCCTTCACCATAAAGTGGGGGACATTTTCATGTAGAAAGATACCGTTTGGTTTATCTAATACTGGAGTAAATTTTTGGAGAGCCATGGATATGTCATTCCAGGGTCTTCTTAACAAATCTGTGCTAGTCTATTTAGATAATATAACAATGTTTTCAAAGAATTCAAGTGAGCACATAGTTCACCTTGAGAAAGTGTTTGAAAGGTTTAGTAAATTTGGGGTATCCTTGAATCCTAAAAAGTATGTCTTCTTAGTTCATGAAGGTAAGCTCCTTGGACATATAGTTTCAAATCATGTTTTAAGCATAGATCCTAAGAGAATAGATTCAATTCTTGAAATTTCCTTGCCCAAACACAAAAGGGCTTTGTAAAGTTTCTTCAGGGAGATCATTTTTATTAGTAGATACATCTCAAATTTTACCACTTTGGCTAAGCCAATAACAACCATGCTAAAGAAGAATCAAAGCTTCAATTTGTCTAAAGAAGGAGTACAAAGTTTTGAGGAAATTAATAAATCCATGGCTAGAGCTCCTACACTCATGAACCTATATTTCTCAAAGGACTTAATATTGTACACCTATACTAATGTTGACACCATTTCAAGCATTCTTATGTAGAAGAACCATGAGGCCTTAGAGCAACTAATAGCCTTATTCAATAAAGGCTTTGAAGAATATGAAACATGATACTCTTTTATAAAAAATCATGTATTTTTTGTTATTAGGTCTCTCAAGAAGTTTAGATACTTGTTGTCAAATAACAAGATACATTTGATGGTTTCCCATCCAAGTATTAAAGAATTTATTTTGAACAAGGATATAAATGAGCAAAGAGGTATTTGGATAAAAAAATTAATGTAGTATGATGTGGAGATCAAGGTCACAAAGTTGATCAAAGGAAAATTTATTTGTGAGCATCTATCCCAAGACTTACATAAAGCCAATGAGGTGGTTATGGTATCAACTGATGAATAAGTTACAACTGATCATACCTCACCTTCTATCCAGTATTATGATTTGGTAAGATATGTCCAAGATGGTATTTATCCCTCTCACCTGACTCCTTCAAAAAGAAGATATTTTAGATTACAATCCATTCCATTTCTTCTTATTGATGGTGTTTTATTCAAGAAAGATATCAATGACATGTTGTTAAGATGCATTAAACAACATCAAAAGGAAAGGCTAATTGAAGAATTCCATGATGGACATAGTGGAGGGCATTATTCAGCAAGGACCAAAATCCATAAAATCATGAGAGGTGGGTATTATTGGCCAAGCTTATTTGGTGATTGTCATGAATTGGTTAGGAGATGCATATAATGTGCTATGCTTGTAGGAAAGGTGAAAATTGTAGCCTTACCTCCCAACCAATTATATTGGATCATCCCTTTGTCTAATGGGGATTGGAATCTATTGGTCTCATTAACCCCCCTTTCAAGCTAAGGTCATAAATGGATATGAACTACCACAAATTTCTTCACTAGATGGATAAAAGTAGTGGCATTGATCGAAGCAAATGAGACCAATTTTCTAGATTTCTATGAAGGTTTTCTTACTAGATTTGGAGTCCATTTAACCATTATTTATGATAATGCTATGGCCTTTGTGGCATCTAAAATTATTCAATGGGTAGTTCAAAATGGTATTTATCTCAACACTTTATCAAACTACTATCCCCAAGGAAATGGTCTTACTGAGTCAACTAATAAAAACCTATTGAAGATCATAAGAAGGACTATTGAAGATCAGAGGTCATGGCATCTCAAATTGAAGTCATCTTTGTAGGTTGATAGGATCACCTATAAGAAGTCAATATCCAATTTTTCATACAATTTGGCATATAGTAAGGAAACAAGAATACCTATTTCTCTTGAATTTCCTACCCTAAAACTGATGCATCAACTTGATTTATTGTAGAAAGAACCTATGGAGATTAGATATGGTGAGATTATAGATATGGAAGAGACAAGACATTAGTCCATGCTATCCATAGAAATCCATGAAGTAAAAGTGAAGAGAGATTTTGACAAAGGATTTTCTTTAAAAAGTTTCAAAGATGGAGATTTGGTCCTCAAGTGGGATGAGGATAGAGCTAAGCCAAGAAGGCATACAAAGTTTGACTCTCTTTGAAGTTGTCCATGCAAAATATTTAGCTGCAAATCCCACAATGCCTTCCAACTTGTAAAGATGGATGGTGAGGAGATTCTTATCATAGTTAATGGGATACATTTGAAACATTACTATTAAGGAAGTTGAGTTCCTTGTATATAGTTAGTTTGTTTTGTTTTCCTCCAAGTGTTGTCCTAGCACATTAGTTTGTTGGCTTTTGATTTGTTTAGTTAGCTTCCCCATTTTGTTTGTTTCCTTCTCTATTTTTTTGGAATTCATTATCTTTATAAGCCAAAAGGTTCTTGTAGTCATGAATTATATTTATCATTATTGATTAATATAAGAGTCATGTAAATGATCTAAGTTCGAAAGCATGTTACCTAGCCAAGTCACCAAAGATGTTGGCCAAGTTTGGCCCATATAAGAAAATTTTGACTAGATGTAGTTTAGAGCTGATCAGGGTCTTAATTAAAGAGTGATCTGATGTTACAATAATAATATGGACTTCAAGAGAAGATCACTTGTCATTGGTAAGATTTTGAAATACTTTAAGCAAGATTAAAGTGTGAACTTGGTGATTTTAAAGAGCCAGACCATCACAAGCATGTCATAGATAAATGAATAGACCAATTTGCTTATGCATTTTATAATTATGCTTAGGAAGCCTCCCAGAGCCAAAGAGTTATATGGACATGAAGTTATTCATGATAAGATCATGATCCACAAGTTTGGTGCCTTGGTGAAATTTCTATCTACAAATATAGCCTTCAAATTCAAGCAAGTAGAGTGAGATGTTCATGGGGACACCACGTTAAGGTTTCATGAAATAGCTATTTGAATTCAAAATTTCCCAATTTTAATATGTAGTTGACAAGTGTCCAAATATTGGGAGCTAAGATCAAATCTAATGATAAGAAAAAATTTGATAGATGTTAGTGGGTCTAAAGATCTAATGATGTGCATTTGATTATGAGCCTAAAATCGATGGTGAGAATCAAGTCAAAATGTTAACATGAATGCACAATTGATATGTGTTAAGATCTTGAGTACCTGAGTAGAGATATAAAGGTGTGCATTGACTGACAATGTCAATGGGCCCAAGAAAATTAATGGAACACGTTTAATCATACCAAATAGATTGATGGTGATCAAGGGTCAAAATTTCAAAAGATCTCAAGGATGAATGAGATCATACCAAGTGTCACAACCATAATAAATATTAAAAATATCAATGATATGCATTTGAGCCATGCAAAGGATGATCAACGGTGCATATGACAAGAATCTTAGATGAAATGCAAGGCCACCATGTGGTACAAGTGTAGAAGTAGATATACTAATATTAGGATCCTATGAGATGAATGAAAGATATCAATTGGCACATTATGAGAAGCTCTAATCAAGATAAAGGCTCAATATCAAAAATTGAAGCCAAATTTAGTTAAAGTCAAACCAGAGGAAATGTTTCAAAGAAAAGCTACATGGGCATACATGTTCATTTTAATGGGTTTGTCACCAAACCTAATAGTATGATCATGACCCTCTTCTCCACTCTTACACACCAAGAATGAAATAATAAGGAAAAATCCACACCAGATCAAGATCGAAATAGATTGGTTAAACTATTCTAACTACATCAACATTGGAAAGAGATTGTAAAAGATTGATCTAGCTATTGTAATAGCTTCTACATTAGAATTCATATTGAAAATGACTTGATCCTATCATTATAACTATAAGAAGCATCAATGCAAACCAAAAATTTATTGAAAGGGACTGATACAATTGATGTATCCATTTTATATAAGTAGTCTTAGACATCATGATCTTTTATAACTGAATCAATGATGGATGATGAGAAATCTGGGTCATTATGCTCCCTTTACCATCTTCCCATACATGTTACCCATATCTCTCATCCCTTTTTGCTATAAATACATGCTTCTAATCCTTGAAATGGATCCCTTTATTTGGCATGACTTGACTCTACCAAGATTGTACTATGACACCTCTTTGATGTAATAAAAGATTGAATTCCTCCATTTTTGCAAGTTGAGTTGAAGTGTGTCTTATGAATTCATTAATGTGGTCAAGTGAATATATGTATTATTCCCTATATCTAAGTTTTCTCATCTTCATGTAGTGTTTTGGTAGTTCTCACAGGTTATTATAAGTGCATGTATAGTCTGTTGGTCAGTGTGGAAGTGGATAACTGCCCTCTCAAGCCAGGTTGATAACTAGTCAATGCCTTATTATGAAATACTTATGTGAGGGCTGATCAAGGAGTGAGTGAAGTGAACCCTAGTAGTCTTAAATTAATCTTATAGTGTGTCTTGTGTAATTATAAGGATTAAAACATTTGGTGCATCACCTTTTTTAACATGTTTTTATGAATTGTTGTCAATCTCTCTCCTTTTCCAAGGAAGACCTAGTTTAGGTGATAGACCCAAAAGGAATCTGAAATTATCTATAGGTCTAACCAAAGTTTAAGTGACCCAAATCCTATGGTCAATCCCATATTGGACTAGGTTTGATGAAGAGGACCTAAACAATCCCCTTTCTCAACTAGGGTGCAACCTAGGAACACCGACACTACCTTCTTAATTATTATTCATAAAGTCTAGATCTTATCTATCTCTCTAAACACTTTTATGAGGTGCTCAAGGAACATATTAATATCCTCAAATAGACACCCCTATCCTTGAAACATGAGAAAGAATATTTCAACCAAAATCATGCTCTATTTGATGTCTTTTGAAGGCTTTTTTGCTCATAATGATTATTCATAGAGATGTCCAATTATATATCTCTCCTACCACCTAGAAAATGCTATTTAAGATGATCTTATCCTTTTAAAATGGCCATAATATGCCATGCATCTCCTCAAAATTTTTTCCATGTCTTAGAAAATAACCACTCTAGGCCTTTGAAGGAGTTTTAAACTAGTTATCCTCTTGTTTGGGTTTTTCATTACATGAATCTCCTATCTGAGACCTTTAATAACTTAGTCATGATGTGATTGATTTTCCATGGTTATGATATGAAATTTACCTATCTATATAGTTTTTCACAACTAAAGAAGTCCCTCAAAACTCTACCCTTTTTTAGGTAAATCTCCATCTTTGAAGGTTGTTTTATTTCTTTAATTGAGATGGATGATCTTTGTCCTCAAATGTACCTATTTGACATTGAAACCTTGAAAAAATGCTTCAAAACCATGAAACATGTATGTTTATGCTTGAAATGCTATGGTTTTATCACTTTTGGCATGTTTGAGTAGGAATAAAGGATAAGACAAGCCAAAAGAAAGAAAATATGATATTTAATGTGTTTGACCCCCTTTGGTATAGATGAGTGGAAGTGAAGGGGTGTATTTTGGTGTCATGAGTTTCTTATAGCTCATAAAAGAGAGGTTTTGTTTCAAGAGTGAATTGAATAAGTTAAATTATATGACATTGTGTCTTTTTATATCCTTTTATACACTTGGAAACTCTTTTTGAATGCATTTATGACTTGAAAGCCTCATTAGACCCATTAAAACCCCCTCTTGGCCTAATTATTTATCAGTGAATCTCTATAAATAGGCCTTAACAAGGGTTGATGTGACGTCATATGTATTCTAAGACATGTTCACCCTCATCTCATGACTGCAAATAATGACTTTAAGACCCCTTTTGAGAATAAAAATAAATGAAATGGTCAAGTTTCTAATGGTATGGGTGAAATTTGGCCTAGGAGGTCAAAATATCAACATTTTAGGTGACTCACAAGGGTTGATTTCCTATAAAGCAAAGGGACTAGTTGCCTTGAGAAGTCCACCATTGGGCATGGAGTCAAGAGAAGCTCAAAATGAATTAGACACTCTATTGTACCAACCTTAGTAAAACTAAAAATATACCCTCAACAACAAAGAATAAGGAAAGGAGGATAACCAAAAAGTGTGATATAGAACTTAGGGAAATAAATACACAACTAAGCTACTGAATAAATTTGCAAATAAAACTTAGAGAGAATAAAACTTCTAACCTATCCTAAACTAACCTAGTAGTAGGTTACCTACACAAAGCCATAGATGAATTCTACAAAATAACTACCTTTCCTATTTACTTTGGGATGTTTTTCATGCTTGAGGGCAACCAATAAAAGATGGATAAGGATTGGATATTTAAAAAACTAGTCATACACTTATTCAAGAACACAAACAAAATCATTTACCTAATCTAGTTGACTATACATACAACTTCCTTAGAGTGGATGGGTAAGTTTGTTCTACTCTTCTTGATGCTCAACTTGGTGCTCTAAATCAAGCATGATAGGTGGTGAATCCTCTTTGTTAGGCTCTAACCAGGATATATATTTGATAGGACATTCTTTTTCAAGACAAAGTTTGAGAAATCAAATTTACTCTCATACTTAGGTTTTGATGTTTTATCATAATGGTGCTTGGGATGTTATTATCTTACTGATAGACTTGGAAAATCATTTATTTCCACTTATTACTCATGGTTCTCATGATCATTTTCTTTGTGAGATACTAATTTAGTCTCAAGGCTGGAGTATAATTCCTCTAACTCATCTCAAAATTAATCTTCTTCCAAATCTTATTTATTATTTACAAGGATGATTTCTCTCTTCTAATATGAATTAGAAAGTAAGACTTCTTGAAGAGGATGAAATGTGTTATCCTAAAATTGATTTTTCATTATATTTTCATTAGGAAGGATTAAATTTTTTCTCATATCCTAATTTATAATCTCCTGAATAGATTTATGATCTTCCTTCAACTCATCTTGGTCATGATAAGTCATATCTTTGACTTCAATCTCTATCTTCTCTTTATTAATATCAAAACCATGCCAAGTAGACTAATTGTGTTCTTCTTCCATGATGAATGGAAGCTCATCTATCCAATAAATTAACTTATCATCATGATTATGAATTCAATATTGACTAGAGAGAAATGGTTTATCTTCATCAAAATTATCTCCCTCCTGTCTATCCTTTCCCATTAGATCAATATTCTACTGCTCTAACTAATCATACTCATCCTTTTCCTACATCAGATCTGGTTTATCATCTTTCATGACACAAACATGATAAAAAATAGTATAATGTTTCTCTTCTACCTCGAATGACTCATCCTATTGCTCATTTAACTAGCTAGCTCATCAAACAATAGGTCCACCTAGAAAGAGTGAAATGGTACTAGGACAAATGGGATGACTTGGAATGGGATTTTGAAGTATTTATTGAGTTTATTGCAAAAAGATAGGATTTGGAGAGGGTTTTTCTTAAGGGATAAAATACTAATTTTACTCAAGTGTAGACTCTCTTAAAGAGTGGTAACCTCTTAATTTTGGTATTCTATTTGATTAAACTTGTACAACCTTTTATTTTCTTGATCAAGAGTGGATTTACCTAGATTTGGAATCTTGAAATCAGGATGCCTGGTCTAGGAAGGTTTCCATGATTGAGGAGCTTAAGAAAGTGAAATCTCAAAGGTTGATTCATATTTATGTCATGATACTAAAATTTTACCTTTAATCTTGGATTCTTATACCTTATCAACCATTGTTATTCTTTAATATGCACATGTTGACTAGTCATGGGGTTGCCCATAAAGAAAACACCACTTGGCTCTTGAAAGTATGTCAAAAAGATGAGATAGGTTAGGCACATGAGAAGGATAGTTTGGAGTAGAGGATAATATATAGGACTGATTTTTCTCATCAAGTGACTGATAAATAGGTTGAAAGACATGATTGGAATATTGATTATGAAGGGGAGGGTAATATTCATGATATAAACATGAAAATTTGGGATCTCCCCTAATCACATCCATATAAGATATGTCTCATAGAATTTAAATGTAGTAAAAGGATTAGAAATATAAATTTTACTAAAATCACTTAATTTTTTACCTAAAAAATCTGCCTGGGCTACTAAAACTAGTTGAAGTAGACTTAGAGTCACCACTGGTGTTTGTAGAAACTAACTTCAAAGGTTGATATACTAAAGTTAATTCTAAAGTATATGAAGTGTAGAGTCCCACCATGCATTTGAAAAACCATTATCTATGTTGGAATGTACCCTTAGAGAAGGAGTTTCAAGACTTCTTCCAAAATGATACCATGAGATCACTCCAAAGCTTTGGGTCACCTATGGTTCGAGTGAACCTATAGAGAGGGTTGGTTCCCTTGATGGATCAAATGATATAACACTAAAAATACTTGAACTTAAAATTAAAATGGAGAAAGAGAACATAAAAACAAGTAATTTGAAATAAAAAGAGGGGTGATACACTAAAATAAGCTTGTCTCCTCCACATACTTGAGATTCCATAATGGAAACCTTAGGAACTACAACATGTACCAAATAATTATGAACTTCATAGCATAATTTTTTCAAAGAGAGGTACATATATATATGGTATCATTATATGGAGAAGCATTCATCCCCAAAAATAACACTACATAAACCATAAATACATATACTATGACTTGTGAAAGAGAGTTCACTTGTATAGAGGTGAAGTATAATTGGACACAATCAAGGGAAAAACACTTCACCACAAGAAGAGCATCAAAAATTCATAAGTATACACAAAATACAAGATATGAGAGGGTAAAAATAGTTCTTCATTGCTTCAAAGGCAAGTACATGAATGCATTTTGGGAAGACATTGACATCACCAAAAGAGGAGATCCTTGAAAAATGGTCTTTTTCATCCTACTAGTAGAAGAATTAGCAAGAGAGAGAAGAGAGGAGAGCAACAGAGGCTCATGAATGTTGCATTGTCTTACATTTTAAGTTTCATACATACAAATAGATAATGAGAAACCAACTTTTAGCACTATTCAATGCAATAGTCTACTTGTTTGATTGTCTTCATGGGAGTGTGACATATAAATAAAGTAGTAGGAGCTGAATTAGGCATGATTGGCCTTTGGAGAGGAATGCATATGGTAAATTTAGTCAACCACCTCCTCTGTTTCTAGTTACAATAGTGAAATATGGCCTATTTAACCTCCATGAGGCATTAATTAGCCTACCTTCCTTTCTCTCATGTCAATTAAGCCCTAAAACTACCTTGCTTTCTATGATGGTCATGTAATAGGAATGTTTGCCTCAAATTGGTAGTTATAAATGCATTTATGACCTTTTACATTCTTTTTATAGCCTTTTACATCATTCTTTAACTCTTAACATCTTTCTCAAAATACATTTCAACCATTTGAAACACACTCTTTATCTCTATATCTATTCAAAAACCTATAAGGTAATCTATAGACTTAATCATGACTCCTAAGGATCAAGTAAAAACCTATAAATAGGTGTAATTATTCATGAGAGCCTCCACAAACTCATAACATTCATGCTTGAAGGTGAGATTAGTGGAAAGTATGATATATTGTTGTTGATGTTGTATCCATCTCTTCATATTTAAATGGTTTTAATCCCTTAGAGATAATAATAATTTCCTATTCATGATTCAAATCATGTGTATAAACTTCTTGTAGATCATTTAAACTAGCTTCAATAACTCACCTTTAACTATGTGAACCATGCGCTTCTCAACTAGTTTGGAGACTTGGATGAGATATTAATTTAAAATATAATCACATGTTTTGATCATCCTTGGGGATTTTTTTCAAACCTACATTCCTTGTTAACCATGAAAGCCTTATAGGTTTAAGGAGTGGCCTAGAAGAATCAAAGGTTTCATATGAAAACATGAAGTATGAAGAAGCTTCTCACAATGTTCCAACATTGCTCTGTCTTAAAAAAAGAACCCTAGATGTTTTTGAGAGGATCCTATGGATTCCCATGTCTATAATTTTCTCATTCATACCTCTACAAAAACTTATGCATGATCACCATCTTCTTTGGCTTAACTTGTAGTCTACACTCTGTCCAAAATAGGGAAAGACAAGTTCTTCAAGTTGAATTGAGGGTTTTAGTGGCTTAAGACCTCTATTTTTTAATTTTTTTTGTATTATACATGTTTAAGGTCTCTTTTATGGTCATCTTGATGGAGGATATTCTTAAATTCCTCCTTTTATTCATTCTCTAACCCTTCAAATGAGTCAAAACTTAAAGTTGGTAGTTTTAGACTGTGTTCTTCTAGACTGTAGTCATGACAACTCATCTAAATCCCATTTAGAGATAATATGACACCTTGAAAATTTTAAAAACCTTATTATATGGAAATCACCCGATTTCCTAAAATTTTTGTCTAATTTGGTAAATTATTTTACAAGTTGTATTCATTTTGGGGCCTCTTGACATGCCTGTAGACATGAAAACTAAGATAACTATTCATAAAAGTACCTTAACATTTTTAAACCACTTATAAAACCTTCCAAATATTTTCTCCTATCTCCCCCAAAATTTCATCTAATTTGGATAGATAAAACAAGAGATATGGATTTTTTTCAAGATTCTTAGAAACCATAGGTAGAGTATAGTCTTGTAGAGGGAGAGAGGAATGAGATTTGAGTGAATTTATTTTTTGAGAAATATGTGAGGTAATTATAGTTTTTAATGATCTCAAACATGTTTATAAACCTTTTTTAAACTTCCTCTACCATTGGAATAACTTTCCAATATGGATTTTCTATGTTGACTGTCCCAACATACCACCTACAACTTTGGAAAATGGTGTCAATTTTGGTTTCTCTTAAATAAGACAATACTTGGAATTATATATTCATTAGTTTGTCCTCATTAATATCCATTTAGGATTTTAGTCTCTTAAAACATGTGTTTTTTTTAATAATAATAATGGAGTTTTATTCCTAATTAAAAAAACATGTCTGAGTAGGGTAAATTAGTAAATAATGTGCAATAATTAAGCCACTGATTTGTGTAAATAGATTGTATTTTTACCTTTTTAAAAAGTATTAATAATAGAGAGAAAATAAAAATTATCTAGAAACTTAATGAGATGAATGCTGTAGGGTTTGGAAATTTCTATGCAAGTTTGGGATACTATCACAAATAGGATATTGTAATTCATTTTTGGATTGGATAGGAGCACTGAAAGTGGGACACCCTACTGTTTAGTGCTATAGTCCTTTTTTAGTGATATTTTCTAAGTGATCTAAGTTTTTTAGGTTCTGATCAGTAGGTCTGTGTTACCTTATCAGTGAAATATCAAACCCCAAAAGTCTATGAAGCTCACTGTGCATCTATTTTAATCTTCAAAATCCCTAAGATCTCTTTGTGTTTGATTTTAAATGGAAACTTGGGAAAGAGAGAGAAGGGGTTAGTGTGTAAAGGATACACTAGATGCACTTCACACCTTGTGTGTGGTCATGTTGCCTACATACCAATACTTCAAGGAGGGATGAAGCTAATTTAGTTCTCTCATTGAAGTGCTTAGTGTAATTATGTATGAAAATGCAACTAGATGCAAAACTAGGTGTATTTCAGATGGTTAGGGGCTGGTGTAAGGGTTTGAATAAACTTTAAATAATATTAGAAGGTTGTATGCAAAGAATAGGGAAAAGTGATTGAATGTACTTGCTTGTATTCTTGCTTCTTTCTTGTAAATGAGTGTCAACCCTTATAAATGGACTTTAAATGGCCTTTTATAGGGAAATTAATGATCATAGGTTAAATGAATTCATGTTAGGCCAACATGAATTAAGATAAGGATTCAAGAAAATATGAATGTTAAGACCAAAAGTACACTTGGGCAATAGTGTTAAAAATAAGACACCTTGGGTTTCAACACTCTTGTCCAAGTTGGGCACTATTGTCTAGAGGTAATGAGACATGGGGGGATGGTTATAAGCCTAAAAGAGCTACCTAGGTCTATAAGGTTTAAGTTTAGAAGGTTGTGGATGACTGGGAATCAATGAAAGAAAAGCCTAAAAGGGTTGTGTAAGCAAGTAGGAGGACCTATGGATTAGGTGTCTTTAGCCATACTCAAGTAACCAAATTTTGCATTTTATATGACTAAATTTCCCCCCCTTTATTCTAGTGATGAAAAAAAGCAAAATCATAGGATAAAATAAAAAAATATAAAGTGTACCTAAACTTACTTGCAAAGGTGAAGCCCATGAAGCTTGTGTGATGCTGAGTAATGTTAGATACTGCATAGAGAGCACATTGTGCAAGTGTGAATCTATGAAATGAAATAAAGATTAGATCAATTCTTATTATATGTGATATAAAATAAGAACATACAAAATCTAAGTAAAATAAAAAGGAATAGGAAGGAATGAATATACCTCATCAGGTATGTAAACCAATACAAAACTTGTTGTGATCCTAAGTAAGGTTGAATAATGCTAGATTGTGTTGGATGATGCTATTCCAAAAGTTACATCATGAATAAAGCTATGTGCTCAATTCCCAAAAAGTGGCTCAATAATATAAAAGCTATCCCTTTGACTCCATCATCACCTATTGAGTGAAGCTAGATGATCATGCGTGTCATATTTGATGTCTGGATTATATGCCTAATCCCTCTAAATAGGTGGATCAAGAATATAAAGGCTAGCCCTTTGGCTCCATTATTACCCCATGAAGTGAAGCTATGAAGTGATACTGATATATAATAGATGCCATATGAGATGGCTCATGGAGACCATGGATGTTCTAAATTTTTTAAAATGTGGTATGGATAGCTAAATGTATGCTAGAAACTAGGCCACTCTTGGCCATTCTGTAAGATGGAGATTAGGCCTGTATGAAAGCCACTTCAAAACTAATGCACTAAGGATTATGTGAAAGCTAACTTGAGAACTAGGGTACTTAGGAAGTTAAATTTGTGTGAAAGTTTAACTTGAAAAATATGCCAATCACTTGTAATGAGACATGTAATTACTGAGAATGCCTAGGTAATAAACTAAACTCAAAAACAAAAGAAGACTAATGTACTATGCACATTACCCCTAATCACTGGTATCTAGAACATGGATTTTGATCTAGAAGTTATGTCAACAACCTAATCTAAAACTAGAAGTGAGAGCCATCATGCCATGCATAATGCCCCCTATATCTAGATTCCTTGATAAAATTGTATTGAAGCTGCTAATTCTGACTGATATAGATGTGAAAAAACTGTAGTTGAGCTAAATTTTTTGCCTATTAATGAAAAACTTGGGTGTTTTTATACCTAGACAAGAATACCAAATTGAGGAAACCCTTGTGTTTGGTGATACTTTAAATTTCTAACATTGTTTTCCTGTGCTAAAATTGGTTGTTGATCTAAAATTGTCACTATTTTTCTATTCTATTTTGACTAGTTTGACCTCTAGATTCTGAACTGGGTGATCTAAGTGTTGTTGTTTTGACTACTAGGAGATTTGATCTCTATGACAAAACCCCTATTTGTTACCCCCTTTTTTGAGGGTAGGAATGATTAAACCTATAATGAACTCTCTCAAAAGAAAAGAGTCTTGCAAGTGTGCTATGCTACATAGATACATGATATAACAATGATATTTGACAAGATATCTCTAGATATAGCAATGTTTGTATTGATAGATTTTTATATTAACATTGGTATGCCTAGATAGATATAATAATGTAAAAGCATGTGCAATGTATTGAACTAGAATTGGAAATGTTAGAAGTTAGCTGGACAGATGGAGCACAATGTCCATCATGGAATCTAAGAAAGCAAGGTAAATGCATGATATGGATCATAACATTTCAAACAAGGAAAATCAATCAAGAAACAAGCATACAAAAAAAGAAGCAAGAAGAAAGAGGTATACAATGCTGGCTAAGGGGCCATGCAAACACGGGACATGGGCACATGCCACTCAAACTAGAAAACAAGAATACAAGGCATGTTCAAATGCCACATACACATATAATTTGAAACAAGAAAAGATTGGCATGAAGGCCATAGGCACATAGAAGAGTACAAGAAAGGGACATTGACAAATTTTCAAAGGCACACACACACGAATAGAAATAAAGGACATTGGCAAATGTCCTAAGGTGCATATAAGAAACAAAACTAGAACTAGAAATGCAATCACATCTAGCTATATAAAGCAAGAAAGGAAAGCATGTAAAAACTAAAAAGGTAAAACCACATATAATTAATTAAATTAAGAGTTAAAGTATTCAAGATACATTTAGTAAAAGACTAGGTATATGCTAGGAAATACACAAGTACAAGATATTAGTGAGTGTCGATGTGGTAATCTGTTTAATCTAGTAAGTAATGTATGTCAACATGATAACTAGAGTTTGTGGTGTAATAATGACATAACTTGGATGGTGTAGTCATGTAGAATATGCCCCTAGTAGGAAGATGTATCAATGTGCATTTTAAATGTAGAAGTAGGATGCCCCCTCAATGGGTAGAATGAAGCAATTAAGGAACTGAAAGTCACTACACACACTCAAAGAAGATCAAGTGAGGCATGGAAATGTAGATAATTGACAAACAATGTCATAGAATAGTAAATTTAAGTCTAACATAGTAGTATAAATGTAAAACATGGATGATACATATAATCTAAATATTTTTGAATTATTTGAATGTGTTTGAATTTTTATATAAGCTATATACAATAAAGCAAAAGAGATTATGTACAAGTAGGCTAGGACAAGATGATACTAATTGATGAGTCTCATGCGAGACTCTTTATAATGGTGTCCTTTATCGAGTAGAATCATGTGTGAATGTGAAGCATGATGAAAATGTTGAGACTATAGATCTATAAGTTGTATATGCTTAGAAATATCTGGAGTAAAAATTGATGGTGGGGTCCTGCTATAACTCTGAGAAGTGGATGTAACTGTACGGCTCTTAGGGACCCATCTAGAAGTAGGATAAGCTCTATGAACATGTACTTTATGTGTAGACCCATGATATCTCATTGAAAATACTCTAGGTGTGAAAACTATATTTAGAAGCTATCTAAAATCTCAAAGATATGGAGGTGTATGAACCCTCTATACTAGTGATGGATGTGTCAATTGTTGTTGAATCTAGATTGGAGGAATAATTGTAATAGGTGGAAGAATAAAAACTAGATCAAAAGGGGTACTAACCTGAGAGGCCAAGCTATAACCATGGGTGTAATCAACCTACCTATCTTTCTAAACTTGGGTGATAACATGTACCACATAATCTACTATAGGCATAGAGTTGGTAGTAGGTGTGGGATAAAATCTAGATGAACCAAGTTTGAAGAGAGGAGGGATAGATATAATCACTAGTGTTTTCTTGTGTTTAGTAGTGATAGAGAGATACTTAAAAATTTCCAAGGATTTAGATACATCTATGTAAAAACCATAAGCAATATGATTATAAATAACATTCCACATGATAGATAACACACAAGGGATAGAGAACATGTAATTGTGCATTAATGCATAGAAAACTTTGAATTGAATCATGACATTTATAATATATTTGGCATGATAAACTTGAAATTTTTTTCACATGAGGAATAGAAATCAAAGGATAGAGAGTATGAATTTTTGCATAAAGGCATAAAAACTTTTGACATGCAACATAACGTTTCTAATGTGCTTGGCATGATAAACTTGAAAATTTTTCCACATGAGGAATATAAAGCAAAGGATAGAGAGTATTATTTTTTGCATAAAGGCATATAAAATTTTGATAGGCAACATAACATTTTGAATGTGTTTATCAAAATGGAGTTGGTAATTATTCCATATGATTAAAAGAGAATATGCAAAAATAATTTTGAAATCTTGTGCATTTTTGGCAATGTATTTTGTAATATCATCCCATATAATGAAAAAAAAGTATGAAATGCAAAGAATGAATGTTTGTATTAACATATGATAGACTTCATCATTCATGTACATGATAAGGCCCATTATGGTTTCCTTATTATTTGCAAGAAATGTAAGAAAAGTTTGTAAATAAATGAGCATCATTTTGGCAATCTGATTATAAGTGTAAAGTGATAAATCAAGAAGAAAATAAGTGCTAGTAAATGCAACTAGGGATTCAACAAAAATATTTTTGCAAAATACTATGAATTTTCATAATTTAGATTGAATTTTTGAGCTAAGTATGCAATATAAAATCTAGAAAATGTTTGGAAAATTAGTGGAAAATAACTGGGAGCTAGTTGATGCAACTAGGGTGTTTGAATGAATTTTAAAAAAATTAAAATGATAATTAAAAAAAATGATATGAATTTATAGAAAATTTGTAGAATTTTTCTTGAAAAATTTATAAAAAATCAAAAAATATTTCTAGAATTAGCAATATATTTTTCCTAGTGTTTGGAATGTGTTTGTATGCAAAAGGGACCTAATATGTGCAAACTAGGGTTTTAACAAAATATATGATAATTTTGTAATTAATTTGTAGATTTATCATTTTTAAATATATAAAAAATTAGAAAATTATGGAAAAAATTCCCAAATAATTTACCCTAAGGTTTCTAAGGTTTTTGTGTGAAAATTCAAAGTAAATTAGATTCACCAAATGTTTTGTTATTTTTTAAAATAATGGAGTTTTATTCCTAATTAAATAGACAAGTCTGATTAGGGTAAATTAGTAAATAATGTACAATAATTAAGACACTAACTTGTGTAAATATTTTGTATTTTTACCTTTTCTTAAAATAGTAATAATAGAGAGAAAATTAAACTTACTTAGAAATTGATTGAGACAAATGTTGCAGGGTCTAGAAATTTTTGTACAGGCTTGGGAGACTATCAAAAATAGGATCTTGGAGTTCATTTCTAGATTAGATAGGAGTGTCAAAAGTGGGACACCCTACTATTTGATGCTATAGTCCTTTTTTGGTGCTATTGTCTAGGTGATCTAAGTTTTTTGTTTTTTACTTGGTAGGTTTGTGTTACCGTATCAGTGAAATATCAAAGCTCGAAAGTCTATGAAGCTCATTATGCATCTATTTTAATTTGTAAAAGCCTTAGGATCTCTTTATTCTTGAATTTGAATGACAACTTGGGAAAGAGAGAGAAGGGGTTAGTGTGTAAAGGATATTCTAGATGCACTTCATACCTCGTGTATGGGCATGCTGCCTACATACCAATACTCCGAGGGATCAAGCTAATTTAGTTCTCTCATTGAAGTTCTTGGTGCAATTGTGTATGAAAATTAAACTAGATGCAAAATTGGGTGTATTTTAGATGGATAGGGGCTGGTGTAAGGGTTTGAATAAAATTGGAATAATATTGGAAGGATGTATGCAGGTAATAGGGAAAAGTGTTTGAATGCACTTTCTTGTATTCTTGCTTCTCTCTTGTAAATAAGTGCCAACCATTATAAATGGACTTTGAATGGCCTTTTATAAGCAAATTAATGATCATGAGTTCAATTAATTTGCTTTAGGCTAACATGAATTAGGATAAGGATTCAGGAAAATATAACTTTTAGGACCAAAAGTACACTTGGACAATAACTCTAGAAACATGACGCCTTGGGTTTTATCACTCTTGTCTAAGTTGGGCACTATTATCTAAAGGGAATGAGACCTAGGGGGATAGATCTAGGCCTAAAAGAGCTACCTAGGTCTGTAAGGGTTAATTTTAAAAGGCCATGGATGATTGGGAATCAATGAAAGAAAAAATTAAAAGGGTTGTGCAAGCAAGTAGGAGGACCTATGGATTAGGTGTCTTTATCCATACTCAATTAACCAACTTTCACATTTTATATAACTAAAAAACATTAATTTTTTGACAAATTTTGACTTGTTGGCTCACATATGTTCCTTGAGAGACATAGTCTTAGTGAACAAACCTACAAGTTATTGAGAGGATTTGAAGCCTTTATAAAAATTCATGATGGAAACTTAGATTTTACCCACAAACCTTTAACAATATACCAAACCATGTTCTAATTCAAATGGTGTTTTATAAGTCTTAAGGAGTGAGATAACTCTCTTGGACCCTATCCCTTCTCTTTATCCCTAAACATTACTTCATATTTCCCTTATCTTGGCTTGAAAACCTTCTTGATAGCTGATTATATGTATTGAAGAGTTTCATGGTTGATTCATCCCTCATTTTTATTGAAAATTATCAATAAATAATCATCATTCATCAAGCTTCAACCCTTAAGCTAAGCACTTTGAAAAACAAGAATATATGGACTTGCCATTATTACCTTAATCAATGATAAAATACCTTGACTATTACTAAGAAATATTAAACAATGCTAAATAATGTTAAGTTTATCTAGATCTATTGCTTCCTCTATTTAAAAGATTTTGGAATCATATCTTGATGAAAAATATCTTAAGGCCTTTTAAATAATGATTGATTCTTTCATTTATTCTTGAAGGCCTTTGATTGCATTGACTATTTCATCTACTCTAAGGAGGTAGTCTAAAACATTCTCTTCCTTATTAATTTTAAGGCTTTCAAACTTTCCTTTGTAAGTTTGTAGCTTGGCCTGCTTTACCTTGTCATCTCCTTTAGAAATGATCTTTAATTTATTCTAGATATCTTGTGCATTTTTACGATGCATCACTTTGACAAACTTTGCCTTAATATTGATCTCATATACTTTCTTGGTATCCTGACTAGTAGCAATTATAGCAAGGTTTGTATATCCATTTACCACAAAGATTTATACATCAAAACCTAATGAGGAAAAATATGATTCCATTAATATGCTCCAAAATGCATAGTTAGATCCATCAAAGAGAGGTTCCTTGTTTGATGAAGATCCTTCTTGACTAGCCATTTATATTTATTGTTCCAAGATCTACTTAAGTTGATTAAGCTTATTTCAAGGAACTTGGCTCTGATACCAATTATTAGAATATAACTAGATACTAAGAGGAGGGGTGAATTATTATATTAATAAACTTAGTTCTTTTCAAAAAAATTTAATGCAAATTGAAACTATATGCAAAAATTACACACACAAAAAACACATAACACAAGATATACCATGGAAAACTTAATATGGGAAAAACCACCATGAGAATAGCTATTAGAATCTACTATTCTAATCTAGCCCTATAATAAGGAATCTCACTAGTTACAAAGTTTAAGGGCATCAACATTAAAAAGACAACAATCCCCTTATTTAAGAGCTTTAACTCTAAGGAAGCACCCACTTCCTAACTGAGCACCAACTCAGCTTGTTTGATGGCACAAACCAAATAGATCCTTTTATGGAGCTATACTGCTAGATTAAAACATAGATTCATAAATGAATCTAATCCTTATGTTCTCTATTATAGGTTTGATCTGAAATTGTTCATGCTCTACACATAATCTCTTTATGCCTTTCTTCTCTCTACCCCTTTATCTCTGTGTCTAGATCTTTCTCTATTCAACACACTTCATCTATCTCTTACTTTGCTCCTCTACATCTATATTTTCTATTTGACATAATTTTAATAGCTCTAGAAGCCTTTGCCTTTGTCCTAGATGTCATATATATAAACAATTGATATAGGGTTCCATATTTTTGTCATGTTCACACTTGTTCACTAACACATCACACTCTATTTTGGACTTGGTTCGTTATGACTTGAACTATAACTTTATTGCATCTCAAATTAATGCATCACCACCATGATTCTTGATCTCATTACTATCTATAACAATTGATAGACTCTAGTTTTGATGCACATGCACATTTATATAGATTTGTGCAGTTACATCGATCAATCTCATTGTCAATGTCATGATTTAGGGCTTACTCATATGTTCTTGCATGTTCCTACAAGTGACCATTAGATTGGACATATCTTTAAATGTCATTCATTGATCTTGCATTTCCTGCCATGATTTGATGGTCTATATTTAAATAGCTCAACTTTAAAACATGTCCATTTGATCACTTTTTGACAAGATCATGTTGTCCATTCAATCTTTGTATGCTTCTAAAATTTAGCTTTCTCAACTTTAAAATGCATCTATTGATTTTCCTGATTCAAGATCTTACAAGCCATTCAATCTCTAAAGATGCATGATCTTTATCTTTGTCTAGATGTTAAACATCAATCTCTTCATTCCATCTCGTTGCTTCCTGAGCCTTTGGATCACTTTCACTTCATCAATATTCTCATACTTTCTCAATCTTTAACTCACCATTGTGTTGATAAACTTTTAGCACTTTATTCCATCTGAGTCTACTCACTCCATTAGATTTCCTTTATATGATCATCTGCTCACTGTCAGATCTTCTAACAAACTCACTTTATCTTTGCTTAGCTATTGAGAATGTGAAACTTGGCATCAGTGCATTTATTTTGTATATTACTATCAATTCCCACTATCGAGACACTTGGCATCCTCATATTCCTCATTGACAATTTTACTTTAAACAACACCATTAATTTACTATTCAAAATTCATGATTATGATAGTTGTCACTAGCACATTTAATTGGAGGAGCATTTGACAATTTGAATTCGCTATGATCCATTAGATCTTCTATATACAATTAAGTAAGAGATGTTGATCAAGATGGAAAATATATAAAGTCTAAGACTTAAGAAATATTAAGTCCTTTGATCACTACTCATGTTGGTACTTGATAGGTCAAGGGGCTAGCTTCACAATGACAACAAAGGATTAATTTATAACTTAAGCTACTAGATCTAGGCTATATCTAGTTAACATAAAAATATAAAATCCTATTTGATGACATGAATTAAACCCTTAGGTTTTAACTGAGAAATCTTACTTTTTTTGAGAGCAAAGATAGTTCAATTCTAACCTCATTTATTCTCATTTGAACCTGCGGACCACATATTCAAGATGCTCTTGAAAAACCCATAACAAATATTATATCTATTTCCTTTATAAATGTCTATAAATGATCTTTGTAAAATCATGACAACTTTGCAAGACTTTGTGCAAATTTTGACTAAGTATGGAGACCATTTCATTATTCCTTGAAGACTAAATTTTCACCTATACAAATCTTGTTGCACTTAATCACATGACCTATAATTTAGTGCATAAGATCCTTTTACATAGGAGATTCAATCCATATATTCATATTTTCTTGAATCCTTCATACATGCAAGATATGGCATCATCAAAGTTCCTACTTATTTTTATCTTGCAACTTGTAAATTTAACTAAGTGCTGAAAAACACTATCAAAATGTCCTAGAGACATACTTTATTCAAGCATATTTTTATCTTTCTATGTCATATGACCTAAGATTTAGCACGTAAAAACTAGGCAAAAAAATGAACAAACCCATATGACCATTTTGTCTTTGAACCTCCATATGTACAAATGCTAAAATCATCAATATGCTTACTTGGCTTTGATGAACCCCTTTGAAATTTGGTTAAAGTGTTGGAAATTAATGAATTCTATCCAAGTAGCCAACTTTACATCCCCATATATTCAATTGAACTTCATCACATGTCTTCAAATCTAGCACATAATAACTAGGGACTAATATGATCATAAAAATATGACCAGTTCCCCCATACTCATTCACATGTGGTAATGGTGATGTTAGCAAAATGCCTTCTCATTTTTTCTTGTCATAGACCCAAGATGTCTAGATGATCAATATGAATAAAAATATGAATTTCATTCATGCAAAAAAATAGTCTAATCATCCTTGACCTTTGATAGGATCCTTTACATATCCTCTAATCACCATAATTAGTCCTAAACATCAATGACATGCTCATAATGTTCCTTTTGAAATCAATGAAAATCAATTTTCCAACAATCTCCCCCTTTGTCATTAATGGCAAACTAAATGATCTGATCTTCTAATACTTTTCTCTTTCTTTGACATTGCTTGCATTGGATTTTGATGAAATTGAACTGAGACTATTCATACCAAACTTTCTCCCCCTTAGGAAATAACACATTTGCTTTGCTTCTTCTTTCACATTTGCACTTTTTCTCCAAACTTTTGCAAATAGCATTTTGTTCTTCTTCTATAGAGAGCATTTATACTTTTTCTCCCCGTTTAACATCAATGGAAAAGGGAATGTTTCTAACTATTTTTCCAAATGTTTCTCCCCCTTTATAAAAAAAAAGAGTTTGTCCAAGAATATGCAATCATCAACTCATTATAAATTTGAAAAGACATGCATACTTGAGTTGCCTTTTCTTTCTTATTTCAAGGATTAACAAAGCTTCCATGAGACTCCCCCTAGACTCATGCACTATCACTAAGATCTAGTGATGTGATGTAGGATCCACCACTCCCAACTTCTATCTTAGATATTCAAATTGTTCCTTGGCAAGAGGTTTGGTGAATATGTCTACAATTTGATCCTTATTTTGCATATATTCCATTGTGACCTCTTGATGTACAACCTTTTATCTCAAAAAGTGATGATTGATATGTGTTTAGTTCTATAATGCATCAATAAATTCTTTGATATATTTATAGCACTTGAATTATCACAAATAATAGAGATAAGTGCATTATACTCTACCTTGATGTCCTTGAGTGTTTGCTTCATCCAAAAGACTTGAGTGCAACATAACACTACTACCACATACTCTACTTCTGCTATAGAAAGAGTAACTAACTTTTACTTTTTGATCAACCATGAAATAAGTCTATTTCTAAGGAAAAATGCACCACCACTAGTGATTCTTCTATCATCCACACTGTTTTCCCAATCAACATCTGCATAAGTTATCAAAGTGAAATCTTCACTTGAAGGATACCATAGGCCATAGTCAATCGTGCTCTTGATGTATCTAAAGATCCTTTTCACTGTAATGACATGTGACTCTTTAAGAGCAGGTTGAAATTTTGCAACCATACACATTTCTAGTATGATATCAGGTCTTGATATAGTTAGGTATAACCAGATACCTATCATTGATCTGTATATAGTCTAATTTGCATCAAGGGACTCATCTTATTTTCTCAACTTACATTTAGTTATCATAGGAGTGATACCTAGTTTGCTATCTTCCATTCCAAATTTCTTGAACATTTCCTTTGTATACTTGGTTTGGGATATGAATATCCCTTCATTAGATTGGACTATTTGTTGACCAAGAAAGAAATTTATCCTAGGATAGACATCTCAAACTCACTTTGAATTTGTGTAGAAAATTCTTTACACATTTTGTTATTACTACCACCAAAGATGATATCATCTACATAAACAACAAAAATCAACATATGCTCACCTTCTAATTTGAAGTATAGATTATTATTTACACATCCTTTGTTGAAACCTTATTGTTGCAGGTACTAGTCCAATGTTGAATACCATGTTATAGGTGCCTATTTTAGTCCATATAATGCTTAATTTAGTCTACATACATAATCTTCTTGTTCTGACAATTGAAAACCTTTAGGTTGTTCTATGTAGACCTCCTCTTCTAGGTTCCCATTCAAGAAAGTAGATTTGACATCCATTTAATAAAATTTAAACTTCTTGTAAATAGATAATGATATAAACATTCTTATAGCTTCCAATCTAGCAACTGGAGTAAATGTTTCCTAAAAATCTATGCCTTCAACTTGTGCATATCCTTTTCACACCAATCTTGATTTATTTATTGTAATATCTCCTTCCTCACTGAGATTGTTTCTATAGACCCATTTTGTACCTATCACATTCTTGTTTGAAGGTCTTGGGACTAATTTCCAAGTTTTATTCTTTTCAATTTGGATAAGTTATTCTTCCATGGATTTTATCCAATTCTCATCCTTGCTAGCTTCAACATAGCTCTTAGGCTCAATTTTAGACATATGAGCAAAACTTACTTACTCCTTATTCATTGTAGCTCTTTCCCTTGTCTGAACTCCTTCATTCTTATTACTAATTATTTGCTTTTTATAATGATCCTTTTGAACAAATATTGGAGGTGCCTTTTCATTTATTTCCTCAACCTCTTCATTATATGCTTCTTCTTCAAGATCTGATTCTTCAATACTAATTTCTTTATCAGTTTCAACATGTTTCAATCCTTAATAAACCTTGACATCGATGCTCTTTACAATATTGTGTAGCCTTTTATTGTAACATATATAGGCTTTGGTTTGAGTGGAATAACTAAGAAATATTCCTTCATCACATCTTGATTCAAAGCTTCCCAATTTGTCCTCTTTTCTCTTGATAAAGCATTTGCTTCCAAACACTCTAAAGTACTTAATAGAGGTAAACTTTTTATACCATATCTCATAGGGAGTTTTGTCACTATTTACCCTTAAGAACTTTATCTAAGATGTATACTACTATTTAGACTGCTTCTCTACAATATCCATTAGGTAACTTGGCTTCTTTTAGCATTGTTCTATCCATCTCTTTGATAGTCCTATTCTTTCTCTCAACAAGTCCATTTTGCTATGGAGTCCTTGATACAAAGTAATGCCTTTTGATCCCATGATTCTCAAAATACTCTATAAACTCATTTGAAGTGAATTCTCCACCTTTTTCAGATCTTAAGCATTTGATCTTTCATCTAATCTCATTCTCCACCATGGCTCTAAAGATCTTGAATCTTTCAAATGCCTAAGACTTGTCCTTCAAGAAGGTCACCCATGTCATTATTGAGTAATCATCTACAAATAACATGAAGTGTATTTCTCCTTTAGATCCTCTTGTCTTATTAGGACCACAAAGATCAATATGAACTAAATCTAAAGGCTTTATAGTTGCATAATCCTTTGTTTGAAATTTGACCCTTATCTACTTGCCTAGTTGACATTCCTTGCAAGTAGTGTCTATAGGTTTGATTATCTTAGGTATGTGTCTAACATACTTATTTGAGCTTAATTTAACTATGTTATCAAAGTTAACATAACTCATTCTTCTATGCCATAACCAACTCTCATCAATCTTTCCTATTAGGTAGTTATTACCATTCACTTCAACAAGATTATAGATGTTGCTTTCAATGCTTTTCATGTCTGCAACTAGTTTTCTAGATCTCTTTAACTTGCATCCTTTTGCATCAAATGTGACCTTATATCCATTATCACACATTTGGCTAACACTTAGCAGATTATGATTTAATCCTTCAACATAAATGACATCATGTATAGTTTACCATCTATGTTCAAGGTTCCTTTACCTTTGATATTTACTACTGTGTTGCCTCCCAAATTGATAGATCCTTCCTTGAATTTTCTCAATTTGATTAACTTTCTCTTATCACTATTTATATGCTTTGAGAAATCATTGTATATCACCCATAAATTCTGCTCCTTAGCTTGGAGTGTAGTTTGAGCAATCATAGACTAATTTTTCACTCTACACACATCCTTGGGTTTCTTATTTGGCTTCTTTTTAGAAACTTGTGAACCTTTATTCACATTTGGAGGCATGTATTTATTTACACTATGTACTTTTGATCTTACAAATCTGGTTCTATAATGTTTAGCTATGTGACCAAAATTATTGCAATTATAACAGATTACATTTATAATTAACAAAGGAGCAAATGAGTTTCTACTTAATTTTTTTTTCTCCTTATAGGTACAACTCTAAAATAAATAACCCTATGACCATACTAATTATAGGTATAACAATAACCATAGAAAGATGATGAATACCTGATCATAGTATTTCTTAGTGCAACATGAGGAACTCTTCTAAACTCTAGCTTATTCAAGTCTCTTACTTTGGTGTATCCATCTACATAAACTACCTTTGTCTTCTTCTTCACTTCAAGATTCTTTTTAGGTCCATATTTATTCACATCAATTATGTTTGTTTCTGTCTTTGTATCTTTGCAAGCATTCTCTTTTTTTGCTCCTAATTTTCCTTCTGCTTTGAAGTTTTCATATAGGTTAGTAGATGTACTAGTAGTGGAAATATTTCCCTTTTCATAACCAAGATCTGATATCTCTTTTGAGGGATTTTGAGATTTGATCAATTTATCAAGAATATCTGATCCTCCTATCAACTTCAAATTTTTTTCTAGTTGACCTTTGGCCTTTTCAAGCTCTTTTTTCAAGGTCACTATCTCTTCTTCTAGCTTCATACATTCATCAAATTTAGATTGTAGTTCAAGTTTAACTACATATTCTATTCTTTTGGCCTCTTCAACTTGTGTTTTTAGGCTCATTACCATTTGATAAAATTTCTCAAGACTTTTGGACATTTTCTTAATTTCCTTTTATCCAAGCTTCTTCTATTTTGAGTTCTCTTTTCTTAGCTTGTCAATTTCCTCTATAACACACATGAGCTCACACTCTAGATCCACTTCTCATTCTTCTTATTCATCTGAGGCTTAAAATTATTCTTGATCCACATAAGCTGATTCTATTATCATGAATAAGAATTCCTTTTCTTCAACCACAAAAGCATATTCATGTTCATCATCTAAACTATCACTACCATCCAATGAATCACTGCCTTTTTTTATGTATAGATCTTTCTTGTTTTTGAAGAAGTTCTTCTTATTGGGATAGTATGGTTTCACCTTTTTGCTACTCTCTACTTATTTAGAGTTATCCTTTTTTATTTTAAGGCCATTTAGTAACAAAATGTCTTACTTTTCCATAATTAAAGCATTCAAAGGGTAACTTACCTCTATATTTTTTAGACCCTCTCTTTAGTCTTATGATAAAGTTAGCTTCTTCTTCATTAATCTCCTCAAACCCAGATGTAGGTGCTTCTAAATTTATTGGTTTAGATGCTTTGAATGTAGCTTCTCTCTTAAAATTATCCACTTCTCCAATTCTCATCTCATAGGTAGTGAAGGTTCTGTGTAACTCATCAACAATGAGTTTATCTAGATCTCTTGCTTCCTCTATTGTAGAGATTTTGGAATCATATCTTGATGGAAAATATCTTAAGACTTTTTGATAATGATTGATTCTTTCATTTCTTCTCCAATGCCTCTGATTGCATTGAATATTTCATCTACCATAAGGAGGTAGTCTACAATCTTCTCTTCCTCATTCATTTTAAGGCCTTCAAACTTTCCTTTATAAGTTTGTAGCTTAGCCTGCTTTACCTTGTCATCTCCTTCATAGATGCTATTTAGTTTGTTCCAAATATCTTGTGCATCACTTTGACAAAATATAAATTAGAAAATTCATATAAACTAGTATTATTTATCTTAGCATTTCTCTCATATGCTTTCTTAGTACCCTGATTAGTAAGAATTATAGCAGGGGTTGTATATCTATTTACCACAGACATCCATACATCAAACCCCAATGAGGACAAATATGCTTCCATTATTACGCTCTAAAATCCATAGTTAGATCCATAAAAGAGAGGTTCTTTGTTTGATGAAGATCCTTATTAACTAGCCATTTGTGTTCACTATTCTAAGATATAATTGAGTTGATTAAGATTCTTTCAAGGAACCTAGATTTGATACTAATTGTTGAAACATAATTAGATATTGAGAAGGGGGGTTGAATTAGTATATTAATAAAATTAGATATTTTCAAAACCTTTTAATGCAAATTGAAACTATATTCAAAGATCACACACACATAAAAACACATAACACAAGACATACCATGGAAAACCCAATATGGGAAAAACCACCATGAGAATAGCTGTTAGAATCTACCATTATAATCCAACCTCACAATAAAGAACCTCACTGGTTACAAATTTTAAGGGAACCAAACCTAAGGAGACACTAATCCCATTATTTAAGAGCTTCAACTCTTAAGAAGCACCCACTTGTTAACCGAGCACCAACTCAGCTTGTCTAATGGCACTAATCAAACAGATCCTTCTATGGAGCTACAACTCTAGATTATATCATAGATTCATAAATGCATCCAATCCTTCCATTCTCTATTATAGGTATGATCTAAAAATATTTATGATCTACACATAATCTCTTTATGACTTTATTTTCTCTACCCCTCTCACTCTATGTCTATATATGTCTCTATTCAACACACTTCGCTTCTCTCTTACTCTACTCCTCTATGTTTATATTTTATGTTTAACACAATTAAAATAGATCCAAAAAACTTTACCTTTGTCTTATATGTCATATATATAAACAATTGATCTAGGGTTCCATTTATTCGCTATGTTTACACTTGTTCACTAACACATCACACTCTGTTCTAGACTCAGTTCATTATGACTTGAACTGTAAGTTTCCCACATCTCAAATTCATTCATCACCACCATGATTCCTAGTCTCATTACTATTTATAAAATTTTATGGACTCTATTTTTGATTCACATATACATTTACATAGATTTGATTGGTTAAATCAATCAATATTATTGTCTATGCCATGATTTAGGGCTTACTCATATGTTACTACATGTTCTTACAACTGACCATTAGACTTAAAATATCTTTAAATATCAATCATTGATCTTGAATTTGGTTCCATGATCTAATGGTCTATGTTAAAATATCTCAAATTTAAAACATGTTCATTCAATCACTTTTTGATAGGCTCACATTATCCATTTGATCTTTGTACACTTATGAAATTTAGCTCTATCAAATTTAAAATATGTCCATCGATCTCCTTGATCTGAGTTCTTATGAGCCATTTGATCTTCAAATATGCATGATATTTATCTTTATTTAGATGTTAAATGTCAAGATCTTCATTTCATCTTGTTGCTTCCTAAGCCTTTAGATCACTTTTGCTCCATCGATCTTATTAGACTTGCTCGGTATTTAAATCACCATTATGTCGATAAATTTTGAGAACTTTATTCCATCTAAGTCCACTCGCTCCATTAGATCTCATTTATATGATCATTCTCTCACCATCATATCTTTTGATAAGCTCAAACTTTATCTCTATTTAGCTTTTGAAATTGTGAAACTTGGTATAAACACATTGGTTTTATACATTATCATCAGTTCTCTCTATTGAGACACTTGGTATCCTTGCATTTATTGTTGATGATTTGAATTTAAATAGCACCATCAATTTACTATTCAATACTTGTGATTGTGACACTTATCACTAGTGCATTTGCTTAGAGGAGCCTTTGACAATTTTACTTTACTACACTTCATTAGATATTCTATGTATGATTAAGTGATAACTGTTGATCAAGCTAGAACATATATAAAGTCTAAGACTTAGGAAATATTAAGTGCTTTGATCACTGCTCAAGTTGATACTTGATAGGTCGAGGGGCCAATTTCATAATGATAATAAAGGCTTAAGTTATAACTTAAGATACTAGATCCAAGCTATATCTAGTTAACATCAAAATAGAAAAGCCCATTTGACACCATGACCTAAACCCTTAGGGTTTAACTGAGAAACCCTATTTTTTTTTAGGGTAAATATAGTTCAATTATAAGCTCATTTCTTCTTATTTGTACCTATGAACCACATATTCAAGATGCTCTTGAAAAACTCATAATAAATCTTCTATTTATTTCCTTTGAAAATGTACATAAATGATCTTTGTAAAAGTATGACAAATTTGAAAGACTTTGTGCATATTTTGACTATGGAGACCATTTATTTATTCTTGGAAGGCTAACTTTGTACCTACATAACTCTTGTTTCACTTAGTCACATGACCTACAATTTAGCACATAAGATCATCTTACATAAGATATTCAATCCATATATTCATCTGCTACTGAAGCCTTCATATGTGCAAGATATGTCATAATCAAAGTGCATAATTATATTTATATTGTAACCTAAAAATTTGACTAAGTGTTGAAAAACACTATCAAAATGTCTTGGAGCCATACTTTGCTCAAGCATATCTTTTGTCTCGCTATATCGCATAACTTGAGAATTAGTACATAGATACTAGGAAAAAAATGAACAAACCCATATGATCATTTTATCCTCAAACATTGATATGTACACATTATGACCTCATTAATATGATTACTTAGATCTACTAAAACCTTTTGTAAATTTGGCCAAGTGTTGGAACTTAGTTAATTCTGTCTAAGTAGCCAACTTTGCATCCCCATATCTTCAACTGTGCTTAATCACATGTCTTCAAATCTTGCACATAATAAATAGGGACTAATTTTATCAAAAAAATGTGACCACATGTGGAAATAGTGATCTCATAAAAATTCCTTCTCATCTTTTCCTGTCATAGACCCAAAGTGTCTAGATGATCAATATGAAGAACTAGATGAAATCTATTAATGCACACAAGCATTTCAATCATCCTTGACCTTTGATAAGATCCTTTTAATATATTTTAATAACTATAATTATTATTAAAAATTAATGACATGATCATAATGCCCCTTTTGACATCAATGATAATCATATTTCCAACACTCAATGCTTGTAAACCTTGCCTCTACATGATAGTCCTATGTCTTGGTTACAAGGCTAAGATTTGATCAAAAAATTCCTAAAACTTAGAGATTAAATAGGTTTAGCAGTGTGCTTGAAATAATTTTGAGGGTGAAAGGGGTTACCTATTTAAAATGAATTCATTTATTCATGAGAAGACCCCTATTAATGAAATTAAAACATGACTTTTTCATAGACCTACCAATTTGTCCCCTTTTCTTGACTTCGAGGTAGAATATTAGAGGATGATTCTAAAATTTTTCCCTCCATTATATACCTCTAAATATGAATTAAAAACATGCTAATGAATTTATCTCTCCATTCATCCAATTTGAACAAACTCTGAGGACATAAAGGATGGATCATAGTTATTTAGGGTTTGGTAGGGTTTGGAAGTAGTCTACCTTCTTATATATTGTTCATAAAATATATGGATTGTATTTTTCTATAAAAATATATAAGAGGTTCTTAATTAACCTCTTCATCTCCTCCATAAAAAAACCTTTGATCTATGTAACATGAGAAAGGATATTTAAACCAAAATCGTGCTCTATTTGATGTATTTTGAAGACTTTTTCTACTCTTAAGTGATTGTTCATAAAGATTTTTAGTTATTTCTCTCTTACCACCTAGAACATGCTATTTAGGAATGGTATTACTATGCCATGCATCTCCTCAAAATTTTTTCCATGTCTTAAAAAACATCCACTATAGGCCTTCAAAAGAATTTCAAATTAGTTTTCCTTTTATTTGGGATTTTCATTACATTAATCTCTTATATAAGACCTATAATGATTTGTTCATGATGTGATTAACTTTCCATGGTTTTGATTTGACCTTTAACTATTCATAAATTTGTGTACGCCTGAAGAAGACCCTAAAAAATCTACCCTTTTTCATGTTAATCTCCATCCTTGAAGGTTTTTTTGCTTCTTTGATTGAGCTTGATGATCTTTTGTCCTTATATTGAAAGCTTGCATCAATAATTGTAGGCATTGAATCCCATTTAAAAACTACTCAAATGCATTTTAATGTTATCACTACCCACATAGACATTTGAGAGAACCTACAACTTGTTTATAAAGTTTCTCAATGCTTGAAAACCTTGCCTCTACATGATAGGCCTATGCCTTGGTTATAAGGCTGAGATTTGATCAAAAAATTCCTACAACTTAGAGATTTAATAGGTTTTGTAGTGTGTTTAAAATAAATTAGAGGGTGAAAGGGGTTACCTAGTTGAAATGAATTCATTTCTTCATGAGAAGACCCCTATTAATGAAATGAAAACATGACTTTTTCATGGACCTACCAATTTATCCCTCTTTTTTTTGACTTGGAGTTAGAACACTATAGGATGGTTATCAAAGTTTTGCATCCCTTATATACCTCTAAATAAGCATCCAAAACATGATAATGAATTTATCTCTCCATTTATCTCATTTTAATGAACTATAAGGACTTAAAAGATTGATCATAATTATTTAGAGTTTTGTAGGGTTGGGAAATAGTCTACCTTCTTAAAGATTGTTCATATAGTATATGGATTATCTCTCTCTAAACACCTATAAAAGGTGATAAATGAACCTCTTAATCTCTTCCAATATCCACCTTGATCTATGTAACATGATAAAGGATATTTAAACCAAAATCATGCTCTATTTGATGTCTTTTAAAGGATTTTTCTACTCATAAGTGATTGTTCATAGAGATTTTTACTTATTTCTCTCCCATACCACCTAGATCATGATATTTATTACCCTATTATCCTTCTACAATGGTCTTACTATGCCATGCATCTCCTCAACAAATTTTCCACGTCCTAAAAAAATCCACTCTAGGAATCCGAAAGAGCTTTGAATCAGTTGTCCTTTTATTTAGGATTTCCATTACATGAATCTCCCATATAAGACTTATAATGACTTATTCATGATGTGATTGAATTTACATGGTTATGATCTAACCTTTACCTATCCATGCAATTCTGTACACCTGAAGAAGACCCTTAAAACTTTTCCCTTATTCATATAAATCTCCATCCTTGAAGGTTTTTCTACTTCCTTGATTGAACTTTATGATATTTTATCCCTAGATTGACCTCTTTGACACTGAAACCCTATAAATATACTTTAAAGCCATGAAACATGTATATTTATGGTTGAAATGGTATGGTTTTGGCACTTTTAGCATGTTTAAGGAGGAATAAAGGATAAGATAAGCTAAAAAAGAGATAAAACTAGATATTTAAAGCATTTAACCCACTTTTTTATGGATTAGTAGAGGTGATGGGGTGTATTTTGGTATTATGAGGTTCAAATAAGTCATAAATAGGGTTTTTTTTCAAGAGTGATTTGAATAAGCTACATGATATGACATTGTGGCTTTTTACATCCTTTTATACACTTGGAGACTCTTTTTGAATGCATTTATGACATGAAAACCTCATTAGATTGATTCAAACCCCATTTAGGCCTAATTACTTTTTAGTAAATCTCCATAAATAGGCCTTAACAAATAACTTCTAAGACATGTTCACCCTCATCTCATGATTACAAATAATGACTTCAAGAACCCTTTTGAGAAGAGAAACCAATACAATGGTCAAGTTTCTAATGGTAGGAGTTAATATCTGGCTGGGAGGCCAAAACATCAATAGCTACCATGCTGATATCCAGAATATGGTCAAATGGATACCCCCACTTTTGGATGGATAAATATTAATTTTGATGGTGATTCAAAGGGAAACCTAGGTATGTCAAGTGGAGGAGGTGTGTTAATAAATGACAAAGGACATTTTTTAGCTACATTTGAAGGAATTATGGACCACTAATCAAATCACATGGTAGAATTCTTACTACCCTTTGGGGCATTCAAGTTTTTAAGAACCTCAATTCCAATAGACTTATGGTGGAGGGGGACTCCCTAAACATTAAAAATTATCTTAAAAAAATCAACAAAGCTAGATGGACAATAAAAAATATTATTGATGAAATCCTTGATACTACCAAGGATTTTCAAGAGGTTATCTTCCAACACACCTATAAATAAAGCAATCAAATTATAGATTAATTTAAAAATAAGGGAGTGGTGGTGGCTCAATAAAAAGTTTGGGAAAATGAGGGGGGGGATACCTAGTAGTTCAATGCCATCATCAACAATGATAGGTATGAATTACATGATTAAATGAAAAGACTTAGACTTTGATAGGTTATATATATACCTTTCATTTAACTAATCAATGGTTTTGTGTCATTTTATACCAAGGCTTGAGTCCAAGGCTATATGTAATGATATGTTAGATATTTGAGTTAATAGTTCATTATTTGGGGAGTGTTTAGTTTGTTGTTGATGTCTAAATACTAAGGGTAGCAAACAAGATTCTAATCCTACATTATAGAAAAGGTAAATCTATAAAATTTTGCTAACTGAATATCCCTATGGCATTCCTTGTTAAATGGATTCTTTGGTTCACACCATCAAAATCCATAGCTTAAAAATTTGGCGTAAGAGACTACAATGTCCTCACTCAAATTGGTTGGCTAGGTAGGATAGTGTTGTATTTCAGAATGTGAGAATGTTGATTACCTATTTTCACCTAGGCTACTTCCTGATAGATTATAAATATGGAGATGAGTTTTAGTCAATAAAATTTCCTATTAACTTTAATCTTATGAGAATTGAAGGACACACTTTGCATAAAGGAAAGACACACTTTACATAAAGGAAAGTCACTTGCATTGAATTGAAATAAACTTTGCATTTAATGAAAGCACACTTGCATTAAAATAAATACACTTTGTGTTAAAATGGAAATCACACTTTGCATAAAATGAAATATATCTATATCAAAATAAATACACTTTTAAACTACAAACTAGAAATACCAATTGTCCTGATCTTCAGAGAGAAGTGGGCCCTTGCTCCTTCCTTAGAACAGGATCAAATTTTACTCAGTAGTGGAATAAAATGTTGTAATTTATTAATAATTCATTATCAAAAGGAACATATATAGTTGATATAAATTATAATACAAAATTACACTAGAATGTTTCATAATTTTATTTTCTCTCTCTTACCTTATAATGAGAAGGAGACATGTACTTAAAGCACATCTCAATGACCATTATCAGAATACAAAATCTAGTGATCTAAATAGAAAAATTCATTTATTTTAAATAGAATATCTAGGAATCACATCCCATAATTATAGGAGGCATTATAATTGATTCAACTAACAATAGATTGAGTATAACTAACATATATTTGAAGAGATTATGTCCAGATTTACAAAATAAAAATACATTTATATCTGGATCATTTTAGACTATTACTATGAATAGTAATGTATAAAGAAGATATATAAAGAGTAAAAATAAGTAAATGTACTATAGATATATTTGGAGTTTCTATATTAATCTGTATAAAGTGTAGTTAGGCATCTTTGGAGCATGACTGGACAAGTATTTGTAGCTTTGTCAAAATGTATTCAAAGCTTCATGGGTGGATCTTTAGAGCTTTGATGGAATGTCTTCAGAGATTCTTGGTAGATATTTTAAGATTTAATATAATATATTCTTAGATCGATGAATCATATTTGGAGTTGCTTACATAAATATTTTGATCTTGACTAAGGATCTTCATAGCGCACTATGTTCTATGCTGAGTCTTCAAAACTATTGCTAAAACTGTTGATGACTTCTCAAAATAATCCTGCCATAGAAATGTATCTTCATATAAAATTTTTTACTCATTTCATCTAAGTTATACACAAATAATAAGATAGAGAATCAACAATGTATCACATACAAACAAAAGATAATTGCACTCATTTCTTACTTAGATGAGACCTTAACTTTTAATTGTAATGCAATATATAACCAAGAGGAAACACTTATGGATAGTTTATATGAGACATAATGAGCTATATATAATGATCATCAAACTTATCCATGTACACTAATATGATGTAAATAACCCATCATAATAATGAAAATAACTCTCTCACATAGGAGGCTTGGAGAAACATTGAGAATAATCATTGGAAAAATAAAGAAAGAGACAAAGCTTTTATGTTATTGGTTGAAATTTTCATTCTTCATTAGATGAATTATTACATCAAGATGGGAGGTGATTTGAAAAAAATTGAGCCCATGTTTGTAGATAATATTAGAAAATACCTAAAGGTTTGGTAAATACTTAGAATAGGTGGCTTGACCAACTTCATTGATAAAATTGATGGCTATGATAAACACTTGTCCAAAAAATTTATGGAGTAATGGAATGACATAATTGTTATTATCAGTAATGTTACTGCTAAAATCACATAAGGGTCAATCACTCAAGTTACAAGGATTAAAATGGAAGAATTAAAATACACAAAGTATAATAGGGGATAAAAATAAGAAAGGGAAAGATTTTTGATAGACAAATAATAATAATTTGAGTGTATTAGGGGTTTCTAGAGGAAGGACAATCCCAATCCATATGACAAATTAGCCAAGTAGATAATGAGGTACGTTACCCTAGATGGTGTATTTTAAATTGTGCACCATTTTTAACTTCCTTTCTTGAATTATTTTCATCACTCCATCTCCCTTAGTTTTCCCTTTTACATCCTTCATTCCCATAAAATCTCAATCTTTGATGTTAAAATAGGGAGGAATAAAGAACCTCTACACCATGTTTTTATCTTTCTCATTTACAAATTCTTCAAGGCTTGAAACCCCTTCACCCTTGTTATTATGAAAATGGATAATAAAAAAGATCTTCCAACCCATAAAATAACTTTAAGAAGTGCTACCAAACCTATTCAAAAGAAGTTACTTCTCATCGACTCTGATAAAACTGAGAAGGATCACATCACCCTCCTAACAGAAGACCAAAAGAAGAAGAAATACATCAATGACAAGAAAATTATTACCAAGAAATAAACCATTCAAATGGACCCCTATTTAAGTAATAATCCAAAGTAGATAGAGGAAAGAATCAAGCTTGAGGAGGTTGTAAAGAGTCTTCACATGCTCAAATAAAAATATATTGGTTGTTTGAGATCCCTTTTTTAGTAATTATTCAATTAAAAATATGTGTTTAATGGAAGTAAATTGTAATAGACATTATAAAATAGCAAGGTCATTCTATATATCTTGCATATTCTTCAAAGTAATTATATCTAATTGTAAAAGTAGTTAAATGATTATATTATGTTGAAAATAAAATTGTAAATTTTGTTTAGGTATGTATCTCTTTGTATTTTATAAATTTTAGTGGAGAAAATGGTTACTCCTTTCGATATTTTGAAATTTTCTTGATTTTTTGTGAAGCCAAAAAAGGCTAGAAGCATTTGTAAAATTTTTATATAATTTTAGGTATTATGAATTTTCAAAATTTTCATTGTATTATGAAATAGGTTAATAGTAAATTAATGCAACTTATGATGATTTTTTAGGACTTAAAGCTGAATTTATAAGATTTTTCAAAGTCTCATTGCTAAAACTCCATATACCTCATTTATAACCTTCCCTAACTTAATTTAATCTAATTGAATGAAAAATGATGTATGGAGGGATAAAAATAAATTTTAATCGAAATTCATAAATTTTTAAGCATGTAGCCACTCTTTTTGTTATAGTTATGATTTTTTTAAAAAGATTATCTATAGGGCACCTTCTAAATTGTATAGCTCCTTCGAAATGGAATTGATCTCTTTCCATATATAAATTATACTGAGCTAAGAAATGGACCCCCATAAGCCCATGTGTTTTGGTTTAAGCCTTTAATGGTGGTTGATAGTGGTATACTATCTTGTAAACCATGTGACATACTAATTATGCTAATGTGAATGCATGTTGTATTTAGGAGGCATGCCATGTAGCTTTATAACCAGACAGTTAGGATGGACACTAACTGCCAACTCTTATACCATGGTGTTTAGTGAAAATAAACACCATTATTAGTTTGTATTATAAAACACTTTAATATTATTTACAATTAAACTTTGATTTTTTAAAAGTTTTTAAACCTATAACTAAAAATGAAAAGCCAAAGACTTATTCAACCTATGTATGAATTTTGTCAAATTAATTCAGTTGAGACTAAGGCCCAATAGTGGAATGACCCCTAAAGGGACTTACCACATATTTTGTGTGCTCTTATAAATGAAATAATTTTCAAATATTGAAATGAAATAATTCTTTTGATATGACCCATTTCCTAAGAAGAGGAATTTTTTGACCTTGTTGGCTTGTGTGGGATCTTAGAAGCTCCAAAACAAGTTGGCCAAAAAGGGGACCCCATTATTTTGGTCATATACCATATGCTATAATTTTGAAAACATGAAACTATGTTTTGAAATTAAATTTATCTTAAACCATGTTTAATGGCCATTAATGGTTATCATGGAGCTTGAATCTCCTAGAGATATTTTGGAAACTGTGAGAGACTGAGACATCTAAGAACCTTTCAAAAAATATGGATACCTATTAAAAAAATCCATGTATACATGTAATGAAACATAATTGAAAAATTAATTAAATGAACAAGGACCAAAAGCTTGGATACCCCATTAACAGTAATCATCCAAGGATAAAGAAAGAAAAGAGGAATGGATATTGACAAGTCATCCTCCAACACATCCTCCCTCCTTCCAAACATTTGATATTTTTAATTAATGGATATTTTGAATATTTTATTTACCTCCATAAGGAATTGTAGGGATCCCCTACCTTTAAAAGGATATGATGTCTAATATAGAATTGATTTGTTGGTGGATATGGGTTGCTCCATTATCAAGGGGATCAAATGAGATATTTTAGACACCTTTTTAGGTCCTATGGGGATTAAATGATATTATTTATGCACCTTCATATAAATTTAAGTCAAATCAAAATTTTATTTTACTTATGACTTAAGTGCAAACCGATCCATGTGATTGGTCAGAATCACTCAGAACTTTCCTTCAACATCATTGTGAGTTAAGACATCTCATTGGATCTAGTGGTTTTTCAAACTCACATCCCTTTAATTATGCATCCATTTCAGTATAAAGGGTTTTGGGTCCAAATAGGACCTATTATATATATATTATTGTGTAATGTCTTATAGGTTTATTAGATCAAGTGGACATGTAGGATTGAGTAGTGAACATGCATTCACTTAGTATTGCCTCTAGGTCATTCGGGTATGCAATTTTTTTACATGTTTTATGTGTATCATGAAAATAATATGGATAAACAATGGGTAATGTATATACAATTAGAAATGCATCATGTCTATAAATCAATCCTAACTCAAAGAAGATAGATCATACCATACACTTTCAATTGGGGACACATTAAATAATCAAGAACATGACCAATATGGGGATTTGTTAGACCTGATTAGGGGATATATTATCATAATACATAATGATAAGGAGGGTTCCAAATCCTCTAATAAATCATAATAACACACTAAACCTAAGGGAGTCCTATGTTTTGATATCTCTCACTAAACTAATAATAAGTAAAATCTAATCTAGTGCTCACTAAAGCTTATTACACAAAGTGGGGGTTAGTAAATAAAATTGGCATGCATAGGAGAATCTCAATTAAGCTATGTATGAGAAAGACCCTAATACATGGAAAGATAAGAGTAATACTATTCAAATCCAATACTCATGCTATTTATATCTACTAAATAAAGGAGCAAAGTTAGAGAAAACTTACCTAAATGATGAACCCATTGAGACTCAATCTCTCCCTTGGCCAAAGGGGGTTTATCAAGGTTTCGTAAGGATTACATAGAAAGGCCAAAAAATCTAAAACTTCTCCACAAGACTATATTCTCCAAGTATAAACCCTAAGCTAAGAATCCTCAAATATAATGGTGGAAGAACATATTGTAAAGAAGCACAAGTGAATAATAACTCTTGTTCATTGTGTACATAATGATGAAATGATCTTGCATATTTAGGTGGATTTAACCCTAAGCCCTTATGAAATTTTTAGCTGACAGGGTTGACCCAGTCAACCTAGTACAATTAAGGACAAAAATTCACTAGGTCATGGGATAGGTCAACCAAGAGCCAACCTAGACTCTAAATGAATTTCATCCAAAACCATATAGGGTCGACCTAGTCAACTAGTACAACCAACTATCAAAAGAGGCTTAAAGTGAGGAAAAGAGGGATGCAAAGTAGGAAAATATTAGAGGAGTGTGCAAAGGAAGAGTAATATCTTAGGAGAATTTTTTTAGGAGTTGGTTGGATTGGTAATAAGTGGAAATAATGGACAAAAATCCTAAAAAGCACCAATGGTCTTCCCACCCCTTTCTTGGTGCACCCATTAAGGCATGCACTCAGATAAACTGAGTCTAACGGGTTCTTACAAGATCTAAAGCATCAGTATTTGATAAAAGTTGAAAGTATTATATGTATACATATGCCCCACTCAAAGATCATCATGTGTCACTCAGGTGCAATAGGGGATGGTGCTTTGAGAAAGAACATAGTAACACACAATGCTAAGGTTAAAAAAAATTTGCAGTATTTTAAATCATAAAATAATAAAAAGTAAATGACTAAAAAGGGAAATAAATAAAAATTAAATGTTATGTGTACCTTGACTTACCTTTATCACTGGATGGTTGTCTATTGTGTTTGTAGTTTTGATTGTAGAGGGTGTAGAGACCGCTTTTGACAAACCCAAGAATACAAAACTAAAGACCAAAAATAAACAAACTCAAGAAATCCAAGATAACTAGTGCTATGTGGATGGGACATACTTGGAAATTTGGCAAGCTAGGGTTATAAGTGATATGTTATACCAAATGACCAAGTCAAAATTTAGAGTAAATCAGGTAAAGCCAAGGCTACTAAATACTAAAAAAAATCAAACAAGTAAACCTGAAGTAAGAAGGCAAACTCACCAATTCAAACTAAGGATACATGTTGAAAAAGGATGGTAATCAAACATCAATGAAAAATTAGTAACAATCCTTACTTAAAAATTGATGGGCAAGTAAAAATGGTAAAACAACAATGATGATTGAGTAGTAACAATCCTTACCTCACTTAAAAAATGGAAAAAGGTGCATAAAAAGGGAAAAAACATTGGTGAGTGATAAGTAAAAATCCAACCTCACTCAACAATGGAAAAAAGGTGCATAAAAGGGAAAACAACATTGGTGAGTAAGAAGTAACAAGCCAACCTCACTTAACAATGGAAAAAGTACATGAAAGTAGAAACAAACTCACATGTCCATCAACAAGGTAGTACATCAATGACAAATGGTAAAACGAAAGCAAAAACAAGTCTAGGAATGCAAATCCATGGTGTAACAAAAGTAATCTAGAATTTCTCAAATATGTTGTTTTGTTCTAAGGTTAGATAAAAATAAAAAAGAGTAGTGATAGCATGTTTTTATGATGTGAATAAGAAGGAAGTAGAGATGAGGGAAAACAAATTTGGAATCAAAATTTGCCTATCAAGGGGGGAAATGAAATGGGTGGAGGGGAGAATGAAGGAAAATCCAAGGTAGAGAGAACTCTTTATCAAAGTAAGACACTAAAATTAGGTTTGTTAAAACAAGAGGAATTTTGAACTTAAGGACTCTGAAGAACTACTCTTAGCTACATAAGTCTTAGGTCAATAAATTAAGTATATAGATCATCCCATGAAAGATATATGCATAAAAATTAAAATAAACCTACCCTCCCAAAATGTGTTCCCTATTCTTCAAAACCCCTTATAGAGCCATCAATCTATTGCAAAGATTGGGTACTTGCATGAGAAAGTAGGTAGCACCATAGAGTTTGTTGAATTATCCTATTCCAATCTACTAGCCTACCATACCCTAATGGACCTCGGCTCTATATGAGGTCAACTATGGAGTTTGAGATTTGATTAGAGATAGGATATGTGCTTATAATCATGTATTTTGTTTTGATTTTATCTTTTGAGATTTATATGTTTCCTTTTGTATATCATTACCTTTTATTTCAAGTGATTTGATTTTTAACTTTCTTGATGGCTTTTTTCTTATTCCTCCTCCATATGGATTTGGAAAAAGAACATGGATGCTAAAGATGAATTTCATTTGAATACTTGAGACTTGGTTGCTAAGAGAGAGAAATTTAAAGAGAATGGTGTCTAAGAGTCTTGTAAACCTAGGTGAAAAAAGTGCTATCTTGACTTTGTTTTACCCAATGTGGAGTGAAAGGAAAGGAAATCAGGAGGAATGACACATAGAACAATTTGAATTATTTAAAATCACAAAAAATGTGACAAAGGGAAAAAAGGGATATGATGATAGTAAAGTGTGATTCCTTATCATAATAATGGAGGAATACATGCTAACATAGATTGTTATGTAAATTTCATCTATAAAAAGAAGCAAAAACTAAAGTTGAGAACAAGGATTAAAAAAACATTCTAGAAAAGGAATATCAAGATGGTAATTTTATGAGGAAGGCCAGGTCCTGTCCATGATATTACACTAAAAATCATAAAATAAAAACTCTTGAGGGTGCCAAAAATCATGTCAAAGTAAATGAGATAAGAAAGATGGTATTTGTGAGGAAGACTAGGTCCTATCCACAATTTTACACTGCAATTCACAAAAAAGAAACTAAGGGGTGAAAAAAGTATATTAAAAGAGTATTAAAATAAATAATACTATGGTACATCATGAGGAAAACCAAGTCCTATCTTTGGTTTTACAATGCAACTCATGAGATAAAAATAAAAAACTAAAAGACCAAACAATAAGGATTAAAGGTTGGTGAAAAATATTGAACTTCTGTAGAGGGAGAGAACCATGTAAGTAACCTATAAAAAGTGATAGATAGATAACATATAAAAATCATGAAAAAAAGGGAAGGATTAATTAAAATACTTCTTAAGGAATTGAGTATTGGTGGGCTCTTTGAAAACATATCCTTCATTGGTTTGCAGGTGATAGGTGCTTAGACCAAGAATATCTTTGACTAAATAGGGGACCCACTATTTTTGGGTGTATTTACCTTCTTTATCATGGGTATAGTCTAATTTAAGGATAAGATCACCAAAATTAAATGTGTAGAATTTAACATGTTTGTTATGTTATTTGGCAATATGAGCCTTGTATTGGTGATTATGTTACAAAGTAGAAAGATGGTGTTCATCAAGGAAATCAAGAGCATGAAGGTGAGAGTCATGTAATTATTCATCAGGAATGATACCATAAAAAGATATATGAAGAGAAGGAAGTTCAACTTCTAATATAAGAATTGGTTAAAAATTGAAGACTAGAGAGAATGGCATTGCCCTAGTGGTAGTACATATGCTAGTTTGATAGGCCCAAAGAGTAAGATAAAGATGAAGATGCTAATCCATATGGGTTTCATGAATTATATTTTGGAGGATTTTTTTAATAGTTTTAACTTAGCCATTACATTTTAGATGATAAGGTGTGGAAAATTTATGATTTATCTTGAATTTAGCATAGAGTTGTTTGAAATCCTTGCTTTTAAAATTACCACCATTATCAAAAAAGATAGTATGGGGAACACCAAAGTAGAAAATGATTTGATTAAGAATGAATTTGGTGATGGTGGTACTAGTGACATTAAAAAGGAACTTTGGTAAAATATTTGATAGCTATGATGATAAAAACATGCCCATCTTGATAGTGAGGTAATTTATTGATGAGATCTAATCCATATATGGAGAATGGCTAGGGAGATTCGATAGTTTGAAGCTCAGTGGGAGGTGAATGAATGAGATCATCATGAAGTTGACAAGGATTACACTTTTTAGCTAATTTTATTTCATCTTTTAAAGAATAGGATCAAAGAATCCCATACATAGGCATTTATGGGCTGTAGCATGTCTGCTACAATGACCATCACAAATACCTCATGTGCTTGCTGAAGAAGAGGAGGAACCTAATATTACATAGCATAATGGAGAAAGGTACTTTTTGCATTGTAATAATAAAGGATTTTATATCAAAATACATACTTGAAAGCTTGTTTATGAATTTGAGTCTTTTCACAATATTCTAAGTTAGGAGGATAAGTTTGATGTTCCAAAAATTAAATGATATCTTTGTACCACAAGCTTTATTAGATGGTGACAGCTTCAATGTGGCAAATAAGTGAATTTGGTGGTTGAGTATAGGATAGAGATTTTTTTGTTTATATAAGAAAATTAAGATCAGAAAGAACTTGGTGGGGATGAAAGAGAGATGTTGAAGAAGCAAGGAAATCAACAATGGAATTTTGATCTTGAGGAATAGGCTCAATAGTGAAAGAAAAGAAGTATTTAGCAAGAGTGGTTGTAATTTGATGACGAGTAATGATATTCTCAATTTTTCATTGATAGTCACCATTGACTTTGTGGTAAATAAATTGAGAATCACCTAAATCATGTAAGTATTGGATATATAGATCAAGAGTAGATCTCATGCCTAAGATTAGATATTTGTATTCAACCATATTATTAATTACATCAAATGGTAATTAAACAACTAAAGGAATGATTTTTCTAAGAGGACTTATAAGAATGCAACCTGCCCTATCTCCTTGAAGGCATTTAGAACCATCAAAGTGAATGGTCTAAGTATCCTCATGCAAGTTGACATTAATTTAAAGAAGCTCTTTGATAACTAATTTTAGTTTAGTAGAATCGGGGGGAATAGAAAATTCATCAAGATTACTAGCTTTAAGAACAATAGTAAAGTTATGAAAGTAATCTTTAAGAGAAATAGCTTGATTGAGACCTTTAATATAAAGAATATTATCATCTAGAAGACTATCTTAAAGGTGATTGTTAGCTAGCATAGGAGCTATAGTAAATTGATTAGCTATGATGTATCTTTTTATAGCTTTTTGAGTTACAATACAAATATCAAATTACATAAGGAGGACCATCCATTTTCCAATTATTTCTCCAAGAAGAAAGGATTTGGAGAAGAAATGATGAAGGGGGTTAGAATGAATGATGATATAAGTAGTCTAGCATAACATATAATGCTAAAGCTTTTCAGTAGCAAAATAAATGGTGAAGGAATCATGTTTGACTTTGGTATAATATTTCTCATAATCAATGAGGCTTCAACTAATGTATTGAATGGCATACTCTCTTCTAGTATCATCTTGTTGGGTAAGCATTGCCTCAACTGATATGGGTGTGGAAGAAGTATATAAGATCATGGGTTGATCATTAAAAGAGGGATGAAGAGTAGGTGAGTGAAGCAATGATTATTTCATGTTATCAAAAGATTTTTTACAAAGGTCTATCCATTCTAAAGCATTACCTTTATTAAGAAGAGAATTGATGAAGTGGATGAAATAAGCCATTTTGGGGATGAATCATTTAATTGCCCCAAGTTTGCCTAAGTAAGTAAAAAAGTATGGAATGGATCGAGGAATGGGCTTGTTGATGATAACATTAATCTTAGTTGGGTCAACATCAATGCAACAATGAGAGACTAAGAATCCTAACAATTTTATAGATAAGATACCAAAGACACATTTGTAAGAATTTATTCTAATTCAATATTTGAGGAGACAATCAAATATGATGGCAAGATTGGAAAGATGAGTTTTACGAATTTTAGATTTAGCAATGAGGTCATCCACATATGTTTTAACAATTTTGTGGATAAGATCATGAAAGATGTGATTCATTGCTTATTGGTAAGTGGCTCTAACATTTTTTAGACTGAAGGGTATTTTGACATAGCATTAGGTTCCCCATTTCATGGTGAAATTTATCTTATGTTGGTCTTTAGGGGTGATGTGAATTTGAGTGTATGTCAAGAACCCATCCATAAGAGATAGTATTTTGTAAACAGTTGTTTAATCAATAATGACATTTATCAAAGGTAAATGAAAGTTGTCCTTAGGATAAATGAGATTAAGATTATATAAATCAATATAGATGAAAATGACCATTATGACCTTTTTTATGAATGGGAATAATGTTAAAAACCAATTTAAAATCTTCACTAGTTTGATAAATTTAGCATCAAGAAGCTTGATGATTTCCTTATGACATAAAATGGAAACCTCAGGTGAAAATTTTCTTTGTTTTTGATGCACATGTTTGACATTAGGATAAGTAATGATGTTATACACCAATATGCTAGGGTCAATACTAGGCATGTCCTCATAGGACCAAGTGAAGAGCTCTTGATATTTATTAAAGAATAAGCTAAAATCATCATACTCGATAGGTGAGAGTTCATGAGAAGATGTAATTGATCGAGGACATGATGGAGTACCATATTCAATGTGAGTAGTTTCTTCAATAAACATAGCATTACCATATTATAAATGGTATGGTGCATTAGGTAAAGCATAAATTGGATTAGTTTTAGGATTAATGCTAGAAATGAAGTTATTGAAATAAGGGGTTGTAGTTTTAAAGTTCCCAAGTTTTTGATGTTATTGAGGAAGTTGATGTTCTCAAGCATGAAGTATTTCAATAATAACTTCATCACTAAGAAATGTGGGAAGAGGACTATAATACTCAACATCTACTTCAAGATCCAGAATTTGATTGCCATGATGATCATATTCATAATGTATCTAATGAACATCGATTGCCTCGATATCAAGTGTAATCTCAGGAGTAAGAGAATTAGATGGAGTGGAAGTGATTGGTGTGTTGTTGGTTTCATTTATGGGGGAAGGATCAAATGTAATCATGGGATCTATAGGTGGTAAATAATATGCAAGAATTTCCAAAGGTTTGGAAGGTATAATTTACTCTACCACCCAAGGATAATCAAGAAGTGGAGAATTGGTAGGAGATACATAACCTTTAGCATCAATTTTATGATTTGTAGAAATGGTATGAACATCCCAATTAAAAACATGAATTTAAGCTAAGGTTTTTTGATAATCTTGAACATCCAAGTCTTGATATTGAACTTGGGCCATAATATAATTATCATCATATGTTGGAAAAATTGTACATGCTTGAAATTCATGGGGAGTTTTAGATGGTGAAATCCCAATATTACTAAATGTACGTGGAGACATGATGAGAGGATATCTAAATAATTTAGCCACTCCAAAATCATTATAAGTGAAGGCATCTTTTGGTAAATAAGGCTCTTGAGTATTACATGGAAGTGAAAAATTAGTGATCTAATCAATAAGAGGAATAATACGATCCCAAGGTAATAAGGAAGGAGGAAACCACTCCAAAATGTAGGGAGGTATCTTAGTAATATTGCAAATATGTTTCAAATCATTAGGTTCACCATCATTTGAGTTGGCAAGAGTGACTTGTAAATCAGGATTGATGTTGATGAACTTAGGTAAATGAACACTATAGATCTTAGGAATTATAAGAATACGATACTGAGATTTTGGATTAGGAATTTGAATACTCCAAGGGTTAGGATCAGCTTCATGCTTACACCATTTTTTGTTATGTAAGAATTTATTTCATTGGCTACGGAAAGAAGCAATGTCCCTCATTCAATGAGTCCATGGGTGACTAAGGAGTATATTGTAATATAATGGTAAGTTGAGGACCATAATCTTAGTTTGAATGGTCTTAAGTCTGATGGTTAAGGGAAGCCAAATATAAACAAGTGGCTTTTTATTAGTCTTATCAAAACCATGATAAGTAAGATGGGTTTGCTTGAGATGACTTTTTTATAACTAAATTGTTAGATGAGCCATAAATATGTCACATTAATACCAGAGCCTTCATCAACTAGAAATATATGGATAAGGGTGCTATTAATGGCTATTTTAATGAAAAGTGGTGGATCATCATCATGAAAATAATTTAATCATTGATCATGTCCTCTTCATTAAATTTAATATAAGGTTTGGAAGAAGGACACATAATTTTAATAGTATGTACATTGGTAGGTTGAGGTTCAATAGAAGGTGGTTATTCATATATAGAGGATGGATCTTCAATTTACTATAATTATTGCATGAGGAACTTGTGATGATAGGGGGGAGTGAGAACTAACTTCATAAGTGAAATCTTGTAAGGCATAGAGTTAAGTTATTCAAGAAAGTTCCAATGATATTTCAAAGAAGAACCTTCATGATGTTTAGGAGGTAAGGTAGATTTTGATGGAATAGAAGTGGTTGGAGGTTCAGAAGGAGGAAGTTATTCCTCAGAGCTTCCAAAGCTAGATTATTGGTGGTAGTATCTTTGAGAAGTTGTTCTTCTAAAGATGGAATTTTAGGTTTGGTAATAGGATCTTTATGGGCTGGATTGTGATGATAATTGACCTTAACAATGTTAACATATTGATAATTGGTATAATATTGGTCATAATTAGAATTGATGGCATAAAAATCCTTGGTATTTTATTGACTATTATTTGTAGAAAAAGATTTTTGGTTATTTGAGGTAGAAGCTTTAGAAACTTGTCATTTTTGAGAAATGGTGGTGTACTCTTGATGATGAAGGTTGATCATAGATTCATGATTAAAGGAATCACCAAGCATATAGGAGATAATAAATTTAGTGATCCCTCTACAAGATTAAAGAGAGTAACCAATGTTATCATGGAACCAACAAAATTGATTTGGGTCATACCACTTGGGAGGATTATTAGAATAGGTGAGAGGTTTATAGGGTGGTAAAAATTGTTTCATTTACCACATCGAGAGTGGTGTGTGAGAAGATGAAGGAATGTTAGTTTTGGAAACTCTTGGTTTGGTTTGTGGAGTATTACTAGTGATAGTAATAGTATATGTTTGAAAATATCCTTTAAGAAATTTAGGATTAGGTTCAAATTTCTTCATAAGAAAGTCTTGATGTTTAGATTGGTCAAGAGCTTCATTAAGTGTTTGGGAAGCAATAGTAAAAACCTTATATTGAAGAGAAGGAGTAAAATTAGTTATAAAGAGTTTTAAAAATTTATCATTAGTCATGTTATGGTCAGATTTATGGGCCAATGATTTCCATCTTTTGATAAAGTCATGAGCTGGTTCAGTAGGAGATTGCTTAGAATTGATGAAGTAGTTAAGACAATTTTTGGGAAGATCATTGTGTTGAAAATCTTTAACTAAAGGATTGAACAAATATTCAAGTTTTTAAATGGAGTGTTGCAAAATTTGGTTATACCATTCTAACACATCACCAATAAAGGTTTTGACTAAGAGTTTGGTTGTGGTAAAGGTATTAGTTTGGATCCACTCTTTTAAAAGGTTTCCAAAGGCTTTGAAAAATGAGGTAGGGTCTTTATTTCCATCATGATTAATAGTTAGAGATAAGTTACCAATATCAATGGACATAATGAAGGGAGATAAAGACTCATTTTGAATAGTTTGAAGCATCTTGTTATTCCTTATGGTTTGAGGAATAACATTGCATAAGGCATCTCGAAGAGGTGGAGGAATATAATTGGGATTAACTTGATTTTGGATAGCTAGAGGTTGATTAGACATATTAATCAAATGATGTTGGAGTTGCATCATTTGAGAGGTGTTAGAAGTTTGCATTATGTTCTTTTGCTATATTAATTATGCAATAAGTTGAGTTGTATCAATAGGTGGGTTGGTGTTGGTAGGAACACTCCTTGAATTAGTATTAGGGAGAGGGTTATTAGAAGATGGATTATTAGTGGGATTATTGATTAAAATTGTGTAAATTTATATCACATTAGTTTGAAGGTTTTGAAGATGAGAAGTGTCTTGATAGGTATAGAAAGGGTTAGACCCATAAACTTCATCTTGAGGTGTGATTTGCACCATGTGACAAGCCACAAATGAAGGATGGGAAGAGGTTCCCCAAGAGTGATGGTGCTCTTAGGAGTAAAACAGAGGGAGAAATGAATATCCCAATTAGTATCTAAATGGATTTAGGTTGTCTAAGAATATTATGATAGGGGGCTTCATGATGACTTGAGAGAAATGAACATAATGCTAAGAAGGAGAAGAGTGAATTGAGTCAGATAAATAGGGAAGGCATAAAAAGTATAGAGGAAATTGAGCTGACCTAGTAAAAAAATAGGGTTTGAAAATTGTACAAAGTTGACAAGGTTGACCTGTACTAGAAATAGGATTTGAAAAAGTGTATAGAGTCGATAGGGTTGACCTAGTACTAGAAATAGGGGCTGAATAAGTGTACAAAGTCAATAAGGTTAATTTAGTATTGTAGGTAGGGGAAAAATAGACAGTCTATAAGAGACTATGTCAATCATAACGACTGTGTACTGAAATAAGAAATTTTTTACAAGTAATTTTGAAAGAAATGAATGAAAGGAAACACACAATTAATTAGTTCAATGAGTTTGATCCAATTGAGGTACAAAACATAAAACCTTGCACCAACACCAAATAATGAAAGTTTTTACAATATAACATACAATTGTGTAAAGAGTAAGAAATCAAACTGGAAAGTAAAAGTAAACTAAGTGGTCATCCTGAATATTATATTATTAGAATATAGTTTAAAGTTTGATAGGAAGTTAGTTGTAAGCAAGGAACTTTAAATCAATCTAAAGATGGTTTTAGGGAATTTAGGTTGAAAGGGATTTGTATTGGAAATCATACTAGCTTGATATTGGAGCCTGCCCCCTTACTTCACACACCATAATGATAAGGGTGTTAGGTTCTTAGCCAATATATACCATTAACCACGTGTTTATACTTGGTTGGAAAACCAAGTCAGCTTCTCCCTTGGTGATGAAATCCAAGTAGGTAGGCTTTGGATAGATAATTATTAAAATGCATTTTAAGATTATGTGATTTTTTAGTGTGTGTATAAAAGATAAAATAGTGTAACTTAATATTATATTAGGAAACCACCTAATTAAACTATGTGATCTATTCTAAGCATGCAAGAAATTAAAAAATGAAAGTGTGAGATAATTACTAACATATAAGTGTTAATTACAATTTTAAAACATGGTACAATGTTGTTTTAGATGATAGTGTATGCATATATTATAGAACAAAGTCAAAAGTGTTACTACTATACTACGAAAGTAAGGGTCTACAAAAGAACTATGTCGATAATGTTGACCTAGTTTTCTAGATAAAATACCAAATACATAAATGTCAGTAGGGTTGACCTAGTTGAATATATAGGAAAGTTTTAAAGACTATAGAATATGAAAAATAAAACTATAATGAATTATAAAAATGACAAATAAGGATAGAAAGGAACCTTGGTGGGTTTGAGGATGTAGAGGAAAATGAGATTACTATTAAAGTACCTTGATTTATACTTGTAAATATTTCCAATTGTGTCTACTAGGTCAACCTAGTTCTACAATTCCCTATTTATTGAAACCTATAAAATTTAATATCTCGATAGGGTCAACCTAGTATGTTTTTTGGAAGTCTAGAAATGTACAAATTTGATAGGGTTAACCTAGTAGTTTGTCTGGAAGTCTAAAAAGTATACTGTGTTGATAGAGTTGACCTAGTAGCTTGTACTTGATGAAAAACCTACATAAATAGAATAAAGTCATATTGATGCAATGGTGTGTTAAACATGCACACATAAGTTAGAGCTATATTAACACCATCGACTTGGTATCACAAATATAGATAAATAAAATGATAAAATAATAAAAAATGTTAAAGAAATCCTACAAAGGTTAGATTCACATTAAGTTCACCAAAATGTATACAATCAAAAATGCATCAAGTCTATAAATCAATATTAACTCAAAGAAGATAGATCATACCATACACTTCTGATTAGAGACACATTAGATAATCAGGAACATGACCAATATGGGGATCTGCTGACCTGATTAGGGGATCTCTTATCATAATACACAATGCTAGGGAGGGTTCCAAAGCCTCCAATTAAGAAAAATCATGAAATAACCCTAAGGGAGTCATATGCTTTGATATCTCTCACTAAATTAATAATAATTAAAGTAAAATCTAATCTAGTTCTCACCAAAGCTTGTGAAACAAAGTGTAGTAAAAAAAAAACATGCATAAGAGAATCTAAATTAATCTTTGTATGAGCAAGATCTTAATACATGAAAAGAGAAGAGTAATATTATTCTAAGCCAATACTTATTCTACTTATATCTACTAAAGAGAGGAGCAAAGTTAGAGTATACTTACCTAAATGATGAACTCATTGAGAATCAATCTCTCCCTTGGCCAAAGGGGCTTTACAAGATGTTGTTGTGGTTTCATAAGGATCACTAAGAAAGGCCAAAGCATCCAAGAATTCTACACAAGACTAGATTTTCCAAGTAGAAACCCTACGCTAAGAATCATCAAGTATAATGGTGTAAGAGTAGATTGTAAAAAAGTGTAAGTAAATAATAACACTTGTTCATTATGTAAATGATGATGAAATGATCTTGTATATAGAGGAATATTTTATCCTAAGCCCTTCTAAAAGTTTTACAGGGTTGACCTAGTCAACCTAGTATAGTTAAGGATAAAAATTCACTAGGTCATGGGTCAGGTCAACAAAGAGCCAACCTAGACCCTAATTAAATTTCAACCAAAAATATACAAGGTCAACCCAATGGATCTAGTATAACTAACTATCAAAAAGGGTTTAAGGTGAGGAAATGAGGAATGGAAAGTGTGAAAATATTGGAGGAGTGTACAAAGGAGGAATAATAGCTTAGGGGAATGTTTTGAAGAGCTAGTTAGATTTGTAATAAGTGGCAATAGGGGATAATAATCTTGAGAAGCACCAATGGTCTTCCCACCCATTTATCGATGCACCCCTAATGGCATGTACTTATAGAGAGTGAGTCTCGATAGGTTCCTACAAGATGTAAAGCATCAATATTTAACAAAAGTTAAAAATATTATGAAAGCCAAATAATAGCTCACGTATGGTGAAGCCAAGGGCTGAGGAAAAATAAGTTTAATATTTTCCATGGCTAAAATAATTGAGGAACAATTGAAAATGATGAATTTAAGGATCACAATTAAATTTAATGTTAAAAATTGTAGGATACCATATGGTAAATGTGAGTAGGTATACAAAGTGGATGGACACAACTAAGGAAAAAAGGCTAAGAGTAAATAAGTAACCACATTATTCACAATCATCATTGAATTCCTTTTGAGTATAGATGTTACAAGAATTGGAGAGGAAAATTAGGAAGGATTGGACATATTTTAACCCTAATAGAGTATTTGAACTATCTTACTATTTAAGTTGAAATTAACTATACTAACCACATCCATTGAGGATGTTTCTACAAGAACCATTATCATAGTGAAATTCATGTCCAATACTACCTTTGGAAAAATTAGTGTCTCAACCTCTGTTACTGATTATAACTACCTTTGGGTAAATCAATACTTTAACCAATGTGTACAAGAATTATCTTAATTTGATTAGTATCAACCATGGGTTAATTTCATTCTTCTTCTTGCTTCTTTTCAAGGGATTGTCCATCAATTGTATGTGTTGGCCACTCTCTTGAGGGAGAATCATAGGCTTCATAAAATTTATTTGGATCATAAATCTTCCATCATTATCTTCTTTTTCTTCTTAATGGCTTTTCATTCTTTGAAAATATGTTACTGTTCCTATGCATTACAATACCTTCTCAAATAGAGGAAAATTGTAGACACTCAATTTCAACCACTTTCATGCCTCAACCATGATTTAGTTTAATTTATAGCACAAAACACAATATAATCTTATAAATCACTTGAATTACCCAAATTTAACTATGTAAGGGATTTAATTGCTCATAAATGTGATGATGCTTTCTTATTTGGGGTATTACCCTATATATACCAATAACCTAGTTCAGTTTCAACCCTAGTCAAATTATGACCTTGTAATTTGACATTTTTGGCCTATCAAGCTATTACTTCAAAACATTTAAAATAATTTTCAAAATCCAAAAGGCACTAAGTAATATTAATTACATTAGAAATCTTAATTAACTTTCCTAAGTAAAAATTGCAAGATTAATTACATTGCAAATCTTAATTAACTTGCCTAAGTAAAATTCCAAGTTGAATTAGTGAAATTCATTTATCAAAAAAGGAATTTTAAACCAAATATAAAGTTAAATTTAAAAGGAGCTAATAAAGTGATTTATTAATTCCTAAATATTCAAAAAAATATGTTTTGTTAACTATTCATACTGCTTGGGATTTCCTTTTGTGAGTTGTAATATAATACCTTGGATAGGACCATGCCTTCCACACAAACATATCATTAGTTCTGACAACTATATCCCAATGTTAACATTTGACTCATTGGTTTTATCTTTTTGAGTTATAGTTTAAGACCTTAGATAGGACTAGGCTTTCTTCACAAAATATTCTTAACATTTACATACTATTAATAGTCATAAAAATAACTATCAATCTTTATATTCACATCTTATCTTACTTACCATTTTATCTTATATGCTTCTCAACTTGATTTAGTGCATCTTAAATTTTTATTTAAAAATCATTTACATACTTCCCAACTTTATTTAGTATGTTTTACATTTACATTTTATCTTTTTCAATCTATTTACATTGTACGCACTTTTTCAGCATTTGATTATCTTTTACATTTTGATTTATTTATCAATTACATTTTACACACTTGTCAATTTGATTTACTGTGTTTTATGTTTAACCACTTCCTTTCAAATAATTCAGAGCATGATTTATAGTTTATGATAATCTTGTTATCTGTAGTGGAATAGAGGTAGAACAAGTGATTTTTTCACAATATTTATATTAGTTGGTGGGTGGGAGCCACTGTGGCCTATGAAATCCCACAACGCTTTGTAAATCTAGACCAACAATACTAGGACCCACCTAAATATTGTCCTCTCAAGAAATAGCTCAACCAAAACCACCATTAATACATAGGGAAATCTCCCACTGCTATAATTTGGAACCCCAAAGCAATTAACCATGATTATCAACATCATCATAAGTCTCCTCTCCTTAGGAGCCTTCTCATTTAGTGATATATAACTAAACCCTCTAGAGTGCCAATATACATAGTCATTTTCATCTCCATATAAGTACTCGACATACTCATCTTGTTCCTCTTTTTCAATTTGGTAGATCACCTCACCATGTAGTGGGAGTCAAGTGATCCTATGGACATCCTCTGGGAGAATAGTCATCTCCTCTATGATTGTGTTAATTGGGGAATGTGTACACTAACTATTTGCGTCTATAAATGTACCACATAGATAGAGATCAGGGTTTATTTTTTATTATAGGTTATCCTACACAATTATTATGAATTTAGTCTATTTTTAGTTGGGATCAGGTACATATAATATTTAGCAATAAAATACAGGTTGACAAACCTAGATGCCAAGTATAGACTTTGTAGTTATAACATTATAACTTTCAAGATTATATATTCTTACGGATTGTATTATAATGGGTTAGATAGTGTTAGATAGTGTTGGATAAGTATTGATTAATAAGATACTAATTGACATCATGGATTAGTGCTGGATACCATTATGGATGTATTCAATCTTATGGAATTAAATTATAATTGACATCATTTGTCAAATAAAGAAGATTTTTTACATATGTTTTTATGGATTAGAATAGAGTGTAATTTGATTATGTACCAGCATACAAGTGGCATCTAATTTCCTTTTTTTTAGGTCTTTTCCACATCTAATATGAAAATCTCATCCTTTACAGGTCATTTGAAGAGCTAGGATTTGAATTTCCTTTGTAAACTTCTTTTAGACCTTCTTTTGAAACATTGATGTTCATGATTGAATGCAAAGTTTTATTTCAAATTCATATAAGTATCTTAATCATATTTAGAAAGATTTTAGAGATTACAAATCATTCAAGTGTATCACTCAATTATATATGATTTTCCATTACAATTTCTTTCTCCTTTTTCATCCCAAAAAATAAAAAAAGTTTAGTTTTTAAAGATAAATCTTAAGGGAACCAACCCTCTCTAGAAATTTTTATAAATAAAAAGTCACTCAAACTCTAAGAATTTCCAATTGTATCAGATGGAGAGAAGGTGTGCCTTTCACATCTTTAAATAGGGTGCTCTCTAGAGTGATAATAGATATCTCTTCCAACAATCTTCTTTATAGTGAAAGGCCCTTTCCACAATGAGTCAAAATTTCCATGCTTCCCTTTTTGTTCATTCTTCTTATCCCATAGAAGGACCAAGTTACCAACTTCAAATTGTCTTTCTCAATCTTTATCATCAAATATCTTCTTCACTTTCATTTGGTGATCAATCATCTAGTCAATAACTTGAGTACAAACCTCTTAGAGTTCATTGAGAAACATAATCCTCTTATCAAGTAGATCTTGATAAGTTTCATCTTCATTAAATTTAGACAATTACAAAGTAGGTAACTCTATGGTGATTGGTATCTTAGCATCTATTCCATATAGCAGATGAAAAGATGACATACCAATGGGTTTTTTTTGGAGTGATTTTATTAGCCCATATTACATGGTGATTTTATTAGCCCATATTACATCAAACAACATCTTGTTCTAGGTACATTAATTATTATTAAAAGGACTCAACACATTTTTTGTGTGCTCTTCTAGATGAAATAATTTTCAAATATTGAAATGAAATAATTCTATTGATATCACCCCTTTCCTAAGAAGAGGCACTTTTTGACCTTGTTGGCTTATGTGGGCTCTTAGAAACCCTGAAACAAGTTGGTATAAAAGGGAAACCCATTTTTTTGGGTCATATACCATATGATATAATTTTTAAAACATGAAACTATGTTTTGAAATTAAATTTATCTTAAACCATGTTTAATGACCATTAATGGTTGTCATGGAGCTTGAAGTTCCCATAGATATTTTGGAAATTCTGAGAGACTAAGACATCCAAGAACCTTTCAAAAAATATGGATACCTATTAAACAAATCCATGTATATAGGTAATGACACATAATTTAAAAATGAATTAAATTAACAAGGACCAAAAGCTTGGATACCCCATTAATGGTAATCGTCCAAAGCTAAGGAAAGAAAAGAGGAATGAATATGGACAAGTCTCCCTCCAACACATCCTCCCTCCTTCCAAAAATTTGAGATTTTTACCTAATGGATATTTTTAATATTTTATTTACCTCCATAAGGTTTTATAGGGATCCCTTACCTTTAAAAGGATATGATGTCCAAGATACAATTGATTCATTGGTGGATATGGGTTGCTCCATTCTTAAGGGGATCAAATGAGATATTTTATACATCTTTTTAGATCCTATGAGGATTAAATGATATTTTTAAATACAATTTCATATAAATTTAAGTAAAATTAAAATTTTAGTTTAATTATGACTTAAGTGCAAATTTATCCATGTGATTGGTTAGAATCACTCAAAAATTTCCTTCAACATTGTTGTGAGTTAGGACATCTCATTGGAGTTAGTGGTTGTTCAAACTCACATCCCTTTAATTGTGCATCCATTTTAGTAAAAAGGGTTTTGGGTAAAAATGAGACCTAATATATATATATATATATATATATATATTTGTAATGTATTATAGTTTTATTTGAGCAAGTGGACATGTAGGATTGAGTAGTGAATGCACATTCACTTGGCATTGCCTCTAGGTCATTCGGGCATGAAGTTCGTTTACATGTTTTGTGTTTTATGACATTAATATGGATAGCTAATGGGTAATCTAGTTATGAAAAATGTCTTTTGTAAATATTTACAAAAATAAAAAAAGATCTATTATTATGTGTGTTCCTATCATGTTTGTTTTTTACATGACATTATGTATGTTTTATATGATTTTTAAAAAATATTTAACATGATATTTTAAAATGGTTTTATCAATTTATAAAGCTTCATATAAATAAAATTATATATATATATATATATATATATATATATATATATATATATATATATATATATTTGTAATGTATTATAGTTTTATTTGAACAAGTGGACATGTAGGATTGAGTAGTGAATGCACATTCACTTGGCATTGCCTCTAGGTCATTTGGGCATGAAGTTCGTTTACATGTTTTGTGTTTTATGACATTAATATGGATAGCTAATGGGTAATCTATTTATGAAAAATGTCTTTTGTAAATATTTACAAAAATAAAAAAAGATCTATTATTATGTGTGTTCCTATCATGTTTGTTTTTTACATGACATTATGTATGTTTTATATGATTTTAAAAAAATATTTAACATGATATTTTAAAATGGTTTTATCAATTTATAAAGCTTCATATAAATAAAATAATGGGATATGGTAATTTTATAAATTTATTTCTATGAGTGATTTTAGGCATAGATGTTTCAATCCCTCACCTCAAAATGGGGGAATTTATCTAGATATTTCAATATTTTTCAAGATCAAGAAAAAAATTAATTTTTTATGATGGAAAAAAGATAGGATTTTATCAAAGTGAACATGTCTGATATTGACTAGAATGAGGTTACCTACTTTCATAATAAATAATTATATTCAATTTTAAAAACTCTCTTAGAATTGATATCTATGTCTAGGACTTGTCTAAAAAATTATAGTAAAAATAAACATAATGAATTTTTTTTGGTATTAGTTGCACCAAATTGGTTCATATAAAACCAAATGTTTTTAATTTATATGCTTTATTTTAAATTTATATTTTATGTATTTATATTTTTTATATAGTTTAGACATTGTAAATTAACCAATAAATGCTTGAAAATGCCTGTCCTTGACACCTTTACCTTGATTTGTTAATTAACCATTCCGATAACCCATATATTCTATAAGAAAACCTTCAAAGTATTGAAATTATTATGCATATCTAAAAGAATTACCTATTCATCCCTAGTTAACATATCCTTAATTTTCAATTTAGCTTCATAAACCTATACCCCTATTGGTCAATAGCACACTATCAGATAAGGGTGCATTGTGGCCTTGTCCTATAGTGTGGTCTCATCCACACTACTCTAATGATCATCTTTTAAAAATGACATGGTTTATAATGGCTCTCCTGTATAAATTAATAAGTTGGTTATCATAAATATTCAAAATAACCTCCTATAAAAAAACATAAATGATTAAAATTGACCCTAACTACCTCTTACTAATAAAATCATTCCTTATATGATGTTAAAATCATTTGTCGTATGAGTAGATACTACTCTTACAGTCACACGACAATACCATGGTCATTGGCCAAGTTAAACATTATTTTATTACAAGTTAAGGGCATCATTTATCAAGAATTCTAATAAAATATTTTTAGTTTTATTCACATGATCTTCCCTAAAATGATAACTAAATTGGCTTGAGGCATTCAGGCTATGTATGTAACACTCAATAAACAAGGGATTTTTTAAGGATAGCTTAGACATTCCCACATCCCCCATTTTCCATCCTTATGCAGTTAATCTTGTTTGTGTGCTTATGAAAGACTAGGGAATATATTTTAATGTCTCTCATGTACTGAATCAAGATCTAAATAGAGAAAGGTTACCTATAGACAAAGTTGAACAAGACCAAATTTTTAGATCTAGTACACAATCTATCCATTCATAGCCATAGTATTATTTAATAATACATTGTGACCTTGTCCCAATATACAATGGATATCCTTTTTATGATTTATTGGTATTTTTAGGTTATTTAAAACAAATACAACTTACATAAATTTATCATACTCATAATTAATATGATTTACAAGGATAATTATCTAACCCTAACCCTAGTTTCTATTTTTAGAAATTTAACACTTTCATAAATTTTATACATATTTGTCTTTAGTTTATTTATTATTATTTAACTTCCTACATCATATTCAATAGTTTACATTTCAAATTGGAGTTAATTATTTATTCTAATAAATTATAGTACATAATATTTGGTGAACATGCATTTCATTCCAAATAGTGCTTATTGCTTGTTGATTTTTGGCTTAGAGTTTTAGTTTGATTATATAAATTCCTAACATTGAAATACTAAAATCATAAAACTTAGATATTATCCACAACACAATGATCCAAATTTTTAAACCTTGGAGTAATTTGACATTAAAAACATTTTTCTTATCACTTCAGATAAATACCAATAAAAAAGCCAATTCTTTTGACTTTGGGTTGATTTTTATTGTTTTCTTATTCAAAAATATTTCAATTTTATTTTCAATTATTTTATAAACAATGTTTTAGAAGTTTTAAAATTACTTATCTACTATCGTGAAGGGATATGAGGTGTTTTTTAATAGACATCATGGTGTGAGGGGTTTTAATCTAATACTCAAAGCCAAAATATAGAGATAAACATGGAATTTAGTTTCGATTTGACTCATATTATATTATAGATGCCTAGGATCTCCTTGTTTACACCAGTAGGGATCCTCTTTTATCCATCTAGTTTGTGGTATAATTGATAGGAGCATATTTCTTAGAAAATTTACTCTCAACTTCTAATGCTCAAAATTTACATCTCAGACATACACAAAATATCAATTTTTATATATAAAATGCTTCACTCAAACATAACCCATAATAAATATAGAAAAATCAACAATCATGTACGGTTATAGAAGGGGTGATAAAAAGTAAACAACACTTACTACATATGAGTTTAATTTTAAAAAATACTTCTCAATTATAAAAAACTAAAGCTATACTTAAACCTCTTGTGATAAAAGTAACACATTAAATTATAAGGCACATGTCTAAATAGATTGATTAATTATAAGCCAACACTAAAAATCCACAAATTAGACCCCATAACAAAGAGGATTATATAAACTTAGTGAAATTGGATTATACTCTTCACGAGCCCAAATGTTAAACAAATATACTACTATCACATATTATATATATTAACATGATAATAATACAAAAAGATATCATGGAAATAGAAATAGAAAAGGGTTAATTAAGTGAAGGGTGTAATGCTAAAACCATGATAACACATACACACCATGACTTATAAAATGGCTTTGGATAAAATATCTTAGAAATATTACAAATTAAACCAAATATGTAAATCAATTATTTTAGCTAATAATAACTTAAATGAGTCATAAAATAGACCTAATGTAATAACAATGTGAAATGAAAAATCTAAACCAAACTATAATTAATAGTAGAAATTTGATTCTTGTAGAAAACTACTAATGAACAGGGTATAAGGAGGACTCACCAAAAATATTTAATGGACTCAAGGTAAGAAGTTTCAATTTTCAATTTTCAAAATTTAGATAAGACTTTTAACATCAATAAGGACTTATACCTTTTGGAGCATAAGTTTAATGTATACCTTGATGAACTAAGTTTAACTTATACCTTGATGAATAAGTTTAACATATCCAAAAGGTATTTTCAAGTTTAATGGATTAATCACCTAGCATTAATAAGAAGTTTCAATTTTTAAAATTGAAATTACTAATGAATAGTGTATAAAGAGGACTCACCAAAAGGTTAAACATGAATATGAAATTCAAGGTAATCAGTTTCAATTTTCAAATTTAAGATACGTTAAGCTAGGTGATTAATGCAACACCCTTTTTGGAGTGGCCTCACATACTATAATCAAGAACCACATATAGTTTTGAGTAAATTTGATTTGGAAAGAGGTCACTAAAAATAAAAATCAGATATAAAACTTGAAACTAAAAAATATTATATAAATTTCAAGGTAAAAATAATCACCAAGTGTTAGGACCTAGGTTCACACAAAGCTCTGACACCAATTTGTCAGGATCTAGAACAAATAAATAGCTCTGATACCACTTTGTCAGGATTAGGAGCACAATTGATTACCTTGTATAAGCAACTAAACATATAATTTAACCAGAATGAATAAGTAACTAGAAATCAGAAATAGCACAAAATATGAGAGACAATATTCAATTGTATTAATACTCTTCCAAAAGGAATTACAATAAAGAAGTCACACTCTTCTTCCCACACCTCTAGATCTCCCACACCTCGAGGGCATACAATAATCTCCCTCAAGAGTTCTCTCTCTCAACTATGGTCACAACAAACAACTCAAACACAAAGTTGTTGTTCACCTCCACCAGTCAGTAACAATATTATCAGTCCACCAGTCAGTAACAATACTGCCAGTCCACCAAGTACTCAACGTACTCCAAGTCTGAGTACACAATGTAATCCAAGTAGATCTCACTTGATCTTGCTACCTATTGTGTTGTTGATCTCCCTAATCTTGCTGCCACTTGCAAATCAACTTGGTTTTGCACACCTGTAAACCTAGATCTTGCACACACACACACACCTACAGATCAACTGACCTTACTTACCCATGTAGATCTAACTTGATCTTTCTATACCGTAGATCAACCTGGCCTTACACACCTACTGACTGAGATCTTACACACCTGAACGAATCCATGTCCTTGCCTCACCAAGTCCTTATGATTCTCCCCACCAGTACCCCTGTGGATCTTCTACCAGATCTTGCAACAACCTACAGATCTACCTGATCATACACACTTGGCACTGTGGCACTATGAGGAGCTAACCTTGCTCTCTTCCCTCTGAAGGAGCTAACCTTGCTCTCTCTATCTAGCACACTTTACAATACAGACCATGAGTCTATTATATAGATCTCATACAAATAATAATTAGACTTCTAATTACAATAATTAGAAATGCAACTCCAAGACTAAAATTAGTCTTTACATGCAAACAACCAGTTCGTTAAACTAACAGTTCATCAACTAACAGTTCTGGAACTACACAGGTGACTGACATTGGTCCCTGTCTATCTAGAGATGACTGGCATCAGCCGATCTCTAACCAATGCTGGTTGCTCTGTACACTGGATATGACTGATGTCAGTTGGCCTACCAATGTCGATTACTCTGTAACTCAACAACTCCTCTGTTTGCATACCTATGAAGCTTTTAGCTCCACAACCTAACAATCTCCCACTTGGAGATAAACAACTACACCTATACTTGTACCTGTACATCATCTAATTTTGTTTCCTAGCTTATATTCCTCTTCAAGATCAATCTTGAAGACCAACCACCACACATCCTATGGTGCTACACCTATCATCCAAGCCCCCTGTCGTATCTAAATCTACATACCCATGTAAAAAAGTGCCTGACCCTGCATAACATGTATACCTACTACTGGTCCCTCTCAGATACCTGAGAATCCACTGAACTACTCTCTAGTGCTTCTTTCCCATATTGGATCCAAACTTGCTGACAACACCCACTACTGGGGCAAAACCAGGTCTAGTACACATGTACTTAACCTCATCATGTGAATTAGGACCCTGTTCTATGAACTGTCCATCCATAGGTGTGCTAACTGGTTCTGCATCCTGCATCTTGAACCACACCACTACCTTATTCACACAATCATCCTGAGACAACATCAACTTGTGATCTTCCCTGTCTCTAGGAATACTCATGCCAAAGAATTTTTCTCCTCTTAAATCCTTCCTAGCACACCAATGAACTAACTTTACCCTTAGCTCAACAAATCCTTGCATGTGTGACCCCACTACATATAGTAACAGGATAATGTCGTGACCACTATCTAACTTACTAAAGTAAACACAATGATTACATTGACACTGACTAAAGCCATGCTTTGTCATACACCTGTCAAACCTGTACCACTGTCCTGGAGCTTGCACAAGACCATATGACCTGGCCTTTCATCTCACGTGTCCATTCTCTCCTTTCTTTAACCAAGGAATCCATTCATCTTTTAGTGCTTTCATATCGGCTGGCAACTCTACCAAATCTCTTGTTTGGTTCTCTTCTAAAGAATTCATGCCATGCTCCCACTGTTTCCTGGATTCTACTTGTTCTACCTCTTTAAAACTTCCTAGTTCTTGACCATCAGTGAGCAACAGGTAGTATAAAGAAGGTGAATAATGAATTTGAGGCTTACTTACCCTTTCAGTCCTTCATATGGGTGTTTGAGACTCTTTGATAGCTTGCTGTCTACCCAAAATCCATTCCCTAGCCGACCTTGGTCTACACCCAACTGATGTCAAACCCACCTGATCACCGACACTGGTTCCCTGACTGACATCAGTGTCCACCTGGTCACTGACATTGGTTCCATGACTGACACTAGTAGCCACCTGCCTGACACCATCGACTCTGGTCTGCACATGACCAATGTCGGTACCTACCTGTTTGACGTCAATTCCACCTGACTAACGCTAGTAACTATGTTTCCCTATGAGTGATGACTTTTTACTTGCAAGCTCACTTTGGATCAAAACCATGTCCAAGCTGCCCTGCTTAGAGTTATTCAGTCCCCTCAGCTAATCTCTGTCCATCATCTCCTCCATGAACACCAAGGCTTTCCAGTTCTTAAGTTTGTCAAAGACATCTAACTTCCTCTTAAGAACATGCATCTCCTTCTTACTCATGTGACCAAGCCTACAAAGCCATGTCTTCACAATAGAAGGAGAATCAGTAATACAAGTAGGTAGATAAAGAGTACCTACTTTCTTACCACATGCTAATTCAAGTGCATCCATTGTGAGAGTTACTGTGCATCTCTCATCACCCAACTTTATTAAATAAATTAGCCTCATCTTCAAGACTAGGACCTGCATGACCTTCTTCAACACCCATGTGTTGGCCGTTTGCAATTTCAGCCACAGTTCCCTTTTGCCAACAATTTGACAAGGCTCACCAACCCCTAAATAAATCTTTCCAAAGTCTCCAAGGACATTAACATGGAAAAATAATCTATTTTAGGTTGCATGGAAAGAGGCAACAAAATCTATAATCCAAGATTTTACTTTATCCAAGGAACATACAAGAGCATCCTGTGCAACAATCCCTGCAACATCTGCTTCTTCATTTCCTTTATGCTGATCTTCAACCAACCAGCAATCTTTCTTTACCTGCTCTTTCTTTCCATAATTCTGTAATTGATCATTCTTGCTTTTGAATTCCTCCATTCTTAGCTTACTTTCTTCTACCATTGCTATACTCCCACTCAATCAGAAACCCTTGAGAGTGACCTATAATCAAACACAAACCTGCTCTAAACCAGGCTCTATGAACCTGTAACCCTAGCTCTGATACCACTTTGTTAGGACCTAGGTTCACACAAAGCTCTAACACCAATTTGTCAGGATCTAGAACAAATAAATAGCTCTGATACCACTTTGTCAGGATTAGGAGCACAATTGATTACCTTGTATAAGCAACTAAACACAAAATTTAACTAGAATGAATAAGTAACTAGAAATCAAAAATAACACATAATCTGAGAGACAATACCCAATTGTATTAATACTCTTTCAAAAGGAATTACAATAAATAAGTCACACTCTTCTTCCCACACCTATAGAGCTCCCACACCTCTAGGGCATACAATAATCTCCCTCAAGAGTTCTCTCTCTTAACTACGGTCACAACAAACAACTCAAACATAGAGTTGTTCACCTCCACCAGTCAGTAACAATACTGTCAGTCCACCAGTCAATAACAATACTGCCAGTCCACCAAGTACTTAATGTACTCTAAGTCTGAGTACACAATGTACTCCAAGTAGATCTCACCTGATCTTGCTACCTATTATATTGCTAATCTCCCTGATCTTGCTGCCACTTGCAAATCAACCTATTTTTGCACACCTGCAAACCTAGATCTCTCACACACACACACCTGTAGATCAACCAACCTTACTTACCCATGTAGATCTAACCTGATCTTGTTATACCACAAATTAGCTTGGCCTTGCACACCTGCCGACTGAGATCTTACACACCTGAAAGAACCCTTGTCCTTGCCTTACCAAGTCCTTATGATTCTCCCCACCAGCACCCCTATGGATCTTCTACCAGATCTTGCAACAACTTACAGATCTACCTGATCATACACACTTGGCACTGTGGCACTATGAGGAGCTAACCTTGCTCTCTTCCCTTTGAAGGAGCTAACCTTGCTCTCTCTATCTAGCACACTTTAAAATACAACCCATGAGTCTATTATATATATCTCATACAAAAAATAATTAGACTTCTAATTACAATAATTAGAAACGCAGCTCCAAGACTAAAATTAGTCTTTACATGCAAACAACCAATTCATTAAACTAAGAGTTTATCAACTAACAGTTCTGGAACCACATAGGTGATCGACATCGGTCCCTATCTGTCTGGAGATGACCGACGTCGGCCGATCTCTGACTGATGCTGGTTGCTCTGTACACTAGATATGATTGATGTCGGTTGGCCTACCAATGTCGATTGCTCTGCAACTCAACAACTCCTCCATTTGCATACCTATGAAGCTTTTAGCTCCACAACCTAACACCAAGTTCTAGTTTCTATCTATGACTCTTTCAAATATTTTGACAACTTGATTTTGAAACAACTACGTGGGTTGAAAAAGAAAATAGATGCATAAAATTTCCATTTGCCTTTGGAACTAGATCCACCAAAAAGTATCATAACAAGATAAGAAGATAATGATTATAGTAAATGATTCACATATGATAAGTCTAGAGGATAAAAGTTTCCATTTTATAAAATATTCAAGTTTAGGTATTAATTTGATCCCATTTTTGAGTTGATCTGGTTTATTGTTTGAACAAGAAATTCATAGTGTAAACTTGCACTAAATTTTATAAGAGTGCATGTAATCATCCAATTATCGACAAATGATACCAAAGGATGATTTATCTATCCACGTGTTTTTAAAGATAGGAAAATAAATTTCAAATTTCATTTCACTCTTCTAATGAGATTACAAGGGATGCCTTAGGGCTCAACATGGTCAATCTATCCAGTTGGGTTTCTACAATGATCAAGCTAGGTGAATCAGAATGTTTATGCCTAGACACTCAATAATAATCTAGGTTAGAGTTTATTAATTTTGCTCATTAATTTTAACTATATGAGTTTGATAAAAAACTATTTGTATGACTAATACTTCATAGTAGGATTAATCAATAATTCCACAATGCCAAGGTAAGTTAAACTCAGTATATTTTAAGTCTATAATTACTAATATTTTCTTGCCATATCATGTTCTTAACATTATTATACTATTCAAATTGTGTGTTCTTAACACTAATGCTAACAACCAAATATGAATATAAGATATTATAACATTGGTTTATCCAAATGAATATTAATTTTCACCTAATTAATATCTAGTTGTCCTACTCAACAAGGTTCTTGACTTATAGATAAAATAAATTTTAAATCACTATAGGAAGTAATTCTACTCAGAAGTACTAGTTGCATTTATTATCAATGCAATAATTATTACAGTCAAATCATTGACAAAATTAGATTAGAGAATATTATTATAAATTGATATATTTAAATAATACAACCATTAGTCATCAAGTACATAACATCAAACATGGATCTTTCAAAGTTAATTAAACTTAGGATAAAGATAATCTATAAGAACATAATTTTATAAATGTCTCATTTGAATAACAAATATAACATCATTATTTACTCCAAAATCAAATCAAATGACACATAAGATGATACTAGTTTCAACATAGAAGCCTTATAACTCTATATCAAGACCATGATGATATAATGACACTCGCCTGATGAGGACCCTGATATCCATTAATTATATATGGAGTGGGGATAACTATTCTCAATAATGCATTTCTCAAGAGATGTGCATAGAATCAATGATGGGATGGATGTGAATATCTTAGTCTATCTGGTTGGTACACCCTACCATGGAGATAGGATAGGGTCTACCAATGAATAATTGGTTGTTCCACCCACCATAGACATACTTAATTTGCCCCAAGAATTTCACCAACCTGCATTATGGAGATAGTCAAATAGATAGAGTCAGCTTACACAAAGCAAGATATTTATACTCCCTAAACACTTCATTTTTTAAAATTAATAAATAATTTAAATACTGAATTTAGTGACTAATAAAACATACATATGATAATTATTTAAACTACCTAAAGAGATAAATAAATATTATGATTAACATCAACATGACAAATTTTTTTTTATCACCCAAAATCTACTCCAACATTTATTAACTGTAATTATTATTACACTAATAATAACTTATCCATACATATTACTCCACCATCCTATTAGGTTAAAGTGAACAAAATTGAGAATCCCATGCATTGTATAACTAATTATTTTATGAACTCCTATTAGGGATGATGTTTTAGATTAAGGTAAAAATAGGTTTTGAAGGGATCCCAAAACCCTAAAACAAAGGAAGAAGGATATAACAATAACGAACCATAGGAAAAACAAACCTATCACCTACTGCAGAGCAACATCAAAAACAAGTTTTACAGGGACCTGAAACCACAAAACAAGATAGTAAGAAGAAAGACCCCAGGTTTTACAGAGACCTGGAAACTCAAATACGTTAAGAAAACAAAGGACCAGATTATGGAACCAATTAAAACATCCAACAAAAAGGACCAGAACAATAAGAAAAAAAAGACCCTATTCTTCTAATTCTAGGATCATCTTCGCCGCCTCCTTTCCAATCACAATAGTGTCCTGTATGGATATTGCAGCCAATGCAGTAGCCTCTTACATTGCTTTCTTCCTCGAGCTCTGTCTTGTCCTCTTACTCGGCTCTTCCAAGGATTTTATTTCCTCATTAGCTCATTTTCCAAGGTTTGTAGCAATAACACATATGCTAGAAGTAACCTCCTCCATCTTCATCCTGCTTTCCTTAATGAGCTTTTTGAGATTATTCTCATAATCTTTAAGTTTGATAAGAATATCTCTCATCTGAATTTCCAAATTATTGATTTTCTTTTGATCATTTTCTTGATTATGTTCCATTATTTCCATTCTCTTATTGAGGCCCATTATTTCCTTATACATCCATGAATCAACTTGAAAAATAGCATCTGATTTGCATTTGGCCGAATTCATGAAGGGAATCCTACTGTCTCTCTGCCAAACTTCACTAAAATCTTCAGTGTTCTCTTTTGGATTGACTTCATCCTTTTCATTTTTATCCTCCCTTTCCATTTTTTTTTGTTCTTTAATATCAACAGGGTTTTCATTGTGGACAAGTTCATCCTTTTCTTGTTCTCTAGTCTCCATTGCATGATTGGCATCCTAAACCATGTATTCCTTCTCTATTTTCGAAGCTGGATCCTCTAATAAAATATCCATTTCTTTTTCACTTCCCCCCAACACTTGCTGATTATCCTCATGATCAGAGTTTTTCTGTTCTATTTTTTCCTCTGTTGTATCCCCTTCTTTTTCATTCTCATTTTTATCTTTACCTTCTAGGTCAGAGCTGGAATCCCCACTATTCGTCCCTTCCTCTTCCTCCATACTCTCCTCAGAACTTTTTGTACTTTCCCACTCAATTTCCTCATCAACAATTTGTTTTTTAAAACTGGAGGATTTAGGTTTAACTTTTTCCTTCCCCTTTACATTTTCATTCTTCTTACTCTGTGACTCCTTATTTTTGTCCGAATAAGGATTCGAGACAATGTCATTATTTTTGCAGAAACCTTCTATAATTAGAATCAATCCTTCATGTAATATAGGGCAACTCTCCTTTTTTCTATGAGTGAACAAACTTTGAAGTAGCGAGAAATGCAAATAGAAAGGGAAGGAAATTCTAACTTTGTGCCTAAAATGATTAAGAAAGACAAAATGAAATTTATGGACTCTTTTGATTCTACCATCCAGTATAAAATACTCATGGATGCAACATAAAACATCTCTACAAATTCCTTTTATCTGCTCTAGGTTGAAAAAATCTCTGCTCTTTTCCAACTACTGTTCCTCAGCATTTGTCTTCAGGAATTTACTGTATGCCTCATTAGATATACTGGTCTGCTTAGAGAATTTTATACCCTCCATAGGAAGCCCCGTAACCTCTATAATGAATTCCTCCATGATACCGTGGAGTGTTATTTTATCGTCGACCCAGTTTTTGAAGAATGCCATCGTTATGTGGGGTTTAGATCCATGCAGCCACTCCAAATAACTCACGACCTTCCCTTTCTGAAGAATCCTCCAAACATCTTGTTTTGCCTTCTAGTCTTCACAATTTTTAGTTTCTTACTTCCTCAGTTCACCTTTCATTTTGTAGGCCATACAGTATTCCAGCAACACACTAGCACTAATGACTGAGCAATGAAACCAATTGTTTTCTATTTGAAATGGAGATCACCTATTATCTGGCACATGAGAAAACCACTTTGCAATCTCATGAATGTACCTGTTTAATGTAAGTAATCTATCCACCGTGAGGCCACTCCACCAAATCATTAACTTGCTATTCTAGGCAGATCTTTCCCTCCTTTGAATGAATGGTGTCATAATTAATAAGCACTTTGAGTTCAACATGCTTATATCAGGGATGATGTTAATAGGAGATAGACTAAGATTATCTAGTCAATTTCAATCCACAATAATTCTCAGATTATAAATCATAGTATCAATATATAAATATATATATATATATATATATATATATATATATATATATGGGAAGACCTAGTTTTTAATATTGTTAACAAGGTTACCTCAAGCAAACTCAACCATCAAAACTTCAAACTATGATAATGTTACTAAAATTTATATATTTTTATAGTTAGCAATCAGAATGAAACTTCTAAATCTTTCATGGGTCAAATCCATTCCAAATATTAATAACGAAGGAATTAATCTCATACTCTTTACAAAAGGATGAATATGTGCTTCAAATCCATAATATAACCTCATGTCAAAATAAGTCTACACCATTACAAATACATAGGTATGCTTCCGCATTTAAATTCACATTCCTCATCAAATAATCTTTACTATTTTATTTATACATTTACATATGCATTCAATTCTAAAATCTTAGCAATATTAATGAAATGCTATTGACAATAGATTTAAAAGAATAAACCCTATGTATGTCTCAGAGTTATGAAAATACACACACACTCACACATATAAATTTATAGTTTATTCATTTAATAATGAATATAATTCACCCAAAAATAAAATATTATTTTATTTATTTATAAATATATTTATTAATTTAATAATAAATACATAATCTCTAAAGAATTATTCATATATATATATATACATATAGTTTTATATTTTTATTATTTTATATATAGATATTATTATTTATTTTATTAAACCCATTTATTTTTTTCATAAAAAATAAATATAAACATAATAAATCCATGTTTTTATATCTTATATTATATAAATAAATAAGTAAATTATGTGTGTGTGTGTGTGTGTGTGTGTGTGTGTGTGTGTGTGTTTAAGATTAACCCTAAGGGTTTGGTTGATGGTCAGGCCCTAAGGCCCCTGACCGCTGCCATGGTTGTTGACTTGGCCTTTGCATGGGGTTGGGGGGTGGGTCGGTTGGTCATCTCCCTCCCCTCCCTATTATGGGAGGGGGCTAAGATGGCATAGCCACCGCCCCTCCTTCATTCAAAAATAAATTATATTATTTAATTTTTTATATAAAGTTTTCAGAAAAAATAAAACCCTCATTGAAGTGCATATATATATATATATATGTTTAATTTAATTTTAATTAATTTTTAATAAACATAAACAAGAACTATATATATATATATATATATATATATATATATATATATATATATATATATATATATATAGATTTTTATATATTTTATATTATATATATAACACACACACACGTATATTTACATATACATATAAATTCTCTTTATTTTTGTGCATACACACACACACACACACACACACACACACACACACACACACACACACACACACACACACACACACACACATATTTTTCTTATAAAAATAAAAACTTGTTATTTTCAATTCAAGAGGTAAATAAAAATCAAATAGGTGGATATCAATTCCACTATACACACACACACACGCATCTACATATTCTCTTTATTTTTTTGCACACACACACACACACACACACACACACACACACACACACACACACACACACATTTTTTATTATAAAAATAAAAACTTATTATTTTCAATATAGGAGGTAAATAGAAATCAAACAAGTGGAATTTTAAGAGAACCAAGGTTCATTTTTATTATAAAAATAAAAACTTATTATTTTCAATATAGGAGGTAAATAGAAATCAAACAAGTGGATTTTAAGAGAACCAAGATTTGAATGAGAGAGAGAGAGAGAGAGAGAGAGAGAGAGAGAGAGAGAGAGAGAGAGAGAGAGAGAGAGAGAGAGAGAGAGAGAGAGAGAGAGAGAGAGAGAGAGAGAGAGAGAGAGAGAGAGAGTAAAAAAAGCAAACCACTTTTAAGAACACATTATTTATTTCCATTCAATATCAGATTTATTTATTAATATTAAAAAACTTAAATATTTAGGAAGAAAAGAAACCCCTTGCCTATTGATGAAGTTCCATTCTCCATTTTAATTCCTCTCTCATCTTCCTTGTTATTTCTTTACCCATTCTTTCCTTGGTCAAACTTCCAAATGACTCCTCTTTCTTTTTGGTTGAATTTTAAATGGAAAAGAGATGCTTGTATTATTTTATTTTAGGGTTAGGGTTTCACTCCCCTTTATTATTATTATTATTATTCATAAATTATTTTGTCATTATTTTATTTTTATTTGATTAAATTAATTATTACATTGAAAGATCAAGTAATTAAGTGCATTAAATTTATTACAAAATAATAATACTATTTTAACATTTATTAATATCTTAATACGTATATTAATATATATATTTATAGAAAAGATAATATTTGAGATCAATTATTTATTTATTTCAAATTATGAATAATAAACACATTTATTTATTAAACCTACTTATCTACAAAATAATAGTTTAATGTAAATATTTTTATATAGCTATATATCTATATAAACTCATATTTATGCCCATTATTAAATGTTATCTAGATTCAGTCATAATAACAACAGTGTTATTAATCCCATCTTAAAGCTAGATTTTATTGTCGACACATCTAAAAGATATGAGTCAAGTATTCAGAACAAATTTAACATTACATAGCCACGTGATGGTTTAAGTATGTTTTCAAAAGTAATACATTGACATAAAAACACCAAGGAGACATAAACATTGCATTATATGATAACATGAATTGTTATAAATATCAAATGCACTCAGCCCAAGATTGTCCTACATGAGATACAATGAATCTAATTCCAAGTCACCATGATGAGGTAACTAAATAAAGACTAATCATTAACCACAATACATATCACTTGACACACCATTCATCCACATGATGACATGCCATCGAGAAAACACTGTTAAACTTGGGAAGGGTATTACATTCACCCCTTTGAAAAAGGCATCATCCTCAATACTTCCAAAATAAAATCATGTATTATAATCCACCATGTTCTCAAATAGTAATAATATGTTACTAAGTAAATCCTCATGATATTACAAAACTCAAATAGTTAATTTCTAAATGCTCACATAAGTGATAACACTAAAATGTTGCTTTCAATACTCTGATATGCTAGAACATAAGTACATATTCTAAACAACCCTTGTAAAATCCCATGGTATGATAGGAATAAGAAAGATAGTGTCAAATATGGAACCAATTAATTATAATAATTCCATTCAATTATACAATGTTGAGTCAACTATTAATCAAAACATACTACCATGTGGTTTCTATCAAACAAAATATTATAACTCTAAATAATTTCATATGTCATATACATTACCAACTAATATTATAAATTATAAAGATCAGTAAACAAGAGTAAAATCACTGATCTACTATATGATAATATTGTATCTACTATGTAATAATTAATAATGAGAATGACTACCAAGTCATATAAGAAGTATATAATGATGGAATAATATCAAAAACACTCTAGTGTGTAAGTAATAATAGTCCATATCAACTACATCATCAACCAAATCTCACCAAACCTCCTTAGACCTCTTGAAACTATTGATACCTCCCATCTATTAGACCTCCCAAAGCCTCCTTATTCCCCCTTAAACCTCTCAGCCTCCTTAGACCTCCAAAATAAATGGCCATGATAATGTATATAAAAAGAATAATCAACACCACATCTAGTGGTTAGGAAGGATGGTGTCATGAACCTATTATAAACATGTTTCCATCTTGACCCAATAACTTTTCAAAGCTACTTCTTCTCCCCCACATAATGCACATTACAACACACACACACACACACACACACACACACACACACACACACACACACACACACACACACACACACACACACACACACACACACACACACACACACACACACACACACACACACGTGCACACACACACACACACACACACACACACACACACACACACACACACACACACGCACGCACACACACACACACGCACACACACGCACACACACACATGCACACACACACACACATGCAAACACACACACACACACGCATGCACGCACACACACACACACACACACGTGCACACACACACACACACACACACACACACACACACACACACACACACACACACTCACACACACACACACACATGAACCAACATTCATCAAAAACCAAAATACCATAACAATTTTAAATAATTAAAAGTCAAAATAATCAATTTAAGAGTCAATAAGTAAATTAAATAAAAAAATCACAATTTAAATTCAAAAGAGTTGGTTTCCATAAACAAAACAAGTCCATGTCAGATTATTAAGTCAAAAAATAAAATTAAATTAAATTCAATCACAATCAAATGTAAATATATTTACCACAAGTTTAATTAAAATAAATTATAAAAATTTAAATCTCTAAAAGAATAATTAAATGCAAATTCATGTTCAAGGACTAGTGTTGGTTCTAAAAATGAAAATTAAAGTGATCTGAAGGACTATGGTCATTATTTTCATCAGTTTGCAAAAGGTCAGCTATAGAGACCATAGCCAATGGAACCAACTTTTATGATGGAAGGAGACTCTACCACTATGTATGGATGAATAGCCTTTAGAGAGGTCCACAAGGTGGGTCCTTAGGCCACCATGTGGCATGACACCACACCCTCCATTTTATAAGTCATATATATATGCTGAGTTTAATTATCAACTTAGATTCCAACTCACTGTGCAACCCAACTCATCGTGTAACATAACTCACCATAAACCCAACTCAACATAGTTAATTTGAGTTCTAAATCAAGCAAATCGACTGCCAACTTGAGTTTTAGCTCATTCCTAATGGGCCAAGATTTTTTCCAACCTATTTCAAGATATGTCATGAAGCCAACTTAATGAACCAATAATGACTGGTTATCATTCTAAGTTTGACATGCATTTTAAAGTCATGCAAAAATCAAGTTAAAGGCATGGCTGAAGCCATGATGTTGTTAGTTTAACAAAGGATATTTAAAGCCTTTTATATTCATTTTACCAATGAATGTGGGATTTATTCCCAAAAATAAAATACTTACCATGATTTGGGGAAGGTACAAATCCATTAATAATATGGAGCAGAGGTTTTGAAAGAGAAAAAGCTGAGTAAATGTGGGGGGATGTTAAAAAAAGGTTGAGTTATGAAAGCCAGGTGAGGGCCTCAAATGGGTGATGACACATTAAAATTATACAATTCCATATGAAGGAGACTATATACATCCCCAAAAAGTATGATCTTGGCCTATTGGTAAAGGCTGTTAAAGTCTTAGGTAGAAGACAAATTATAATGGGTACATAACCACATAGTCCTATTCATGGAATTGATAGATAAGAGTGGCATAAACATTATTTAATTCATAATTCAAAGTGAAAGAGAGTCTCTAGTTTTGAAAAGCTAGGATGAGTAATAAGACATAGTCTGGTTTGGATGGAGGAAGCCTTATGTGGTTTTACATTTGGTATGGCTTTTGGCATTAAAGATGGAAAAAGGGATTGGATGGAACTGATAGCTCATAGTGAGATTGATGACAAAGATTCTTGGTCATGACATGAATATGTAAGAAGGCACATAAAGACCAAGCCATGATTAGAGACCAACTCTTATATGCCTATTTGAAAGGTCGTAGGTTTGGGCAATTCGTATATGCCTATTTGAAAGACCGTAGGTTTGGGTAGTTCATATATGTCTATTTACAAGGCCGTAGATTTGGACAATTAATATATTCTATGCATAATGATTCTAAATCATTAATATTCTATGATCTTCTATGTTATATGGCTTGAACCATGGAAGATAAAAATGTGAATAGTGAAATTTATAAGTCTAGCTTGATGTTGGATCACAAGGTGATCAGATTAATCGAGACTATATATTCTTGCATATGGATGATTTAATATACAATCATGAATATAAATGAGTGCATGGAGGAGGATCACATCTATGGCATGATCTATTTATATAGTCCCAATTAAGGGATGTTACTTTTTTGCCAATTTAGTATGGTTCTTGAGCCATGAAAATAGCTGATTATACTTATATAGTTGGGATTAAAAGATAATATATTTTGCATACATAGACTAAGAATTATTAGGTGTGATGGTTATATGTTACAATCCTAAATATTAATCAAGATCAGACTTGACCCACATATGACCATTGAGAGCTCATTAAAAAAATGAGTATGGCTATCTACATTAGTTAGCTTGAACATTGGATGTAGGTTATGAAGAATCGATAAAGACACAGTCTTGAACATGAAAGATGAGATGTATTTGGTAGATCAAGTTTCAGTCAAAGGTAATACATCACATGAGCCTCTATTATTTCATCTTTCTTTTGTTTTTATATATCATGTGGCTATGGAAGGAATAATTGAGTAAATATTGAAAGGATGTAACATGATTATTTTATAAGGACCTATGGCCAAGGGGAAATGTAATATTTTTTTCTTACAAGTTATTTAAATACATAGAGAATCATGATAGATAAGGGAAATATGTATTACCTCTATTTATTTTTAACCTGGAGGGATATAGATATTTGTTGGATTACAAAGGGTTGTAGGTCTATACAAACCCTAGAGACACTCCTGGTTGATAATTACTTCTGATTATTATTTTTCTATTTGTCAGAGTTTAATAGATGCTCTGAATAGAGAATATATTTCCTACATGAAGAGGAGTATAAATGCTATTGATAAAGAATGATTACCTCAGATCCTTCACTACCAAATTTTAGCATTGATACAAGTTTCTAAGACCCATATTGATGTATGTTTTAAATTGATATTTGCATCTATTAAATGGACCAGGTTGTAATTTAAGCAATACTAGAGATGTATCCCAAATTATGGGTGAACTCTGTTATCATGTCTTGTGTTAAGTATTTAGTTTATAGTTTATTTTGGTTTTATTTAATTCAATTTATGAATTAATTTGATAGAATAATAGAATGAATTATAGAAATTTACTAATTTGACATAAAACAAGGAGTTTTAAATCAATAAATGAATAGTCAAAGTTTTTTTAAGCACTTTTATTCATTCTCATAATATTAGTATCCATTTACAAAAATTGTTTTAGACCTAGTTTATAGATCAAATTTAGTATTAGAGTAAGTGATTCCAAGACCTTGCTTTAGTTGTGATATACTTATGTTTGAAGTTTTTAAATATCATATTTTGGTTTTGATTCTTCTATTTGAGTTGACCATGTAGGGAGGCTAGTGTAAAGGGAAATTATAATGTGTTCTAATTTACTAGAAGAAGACAAGCTTTTGATAGCCAAGGTTTTGGAACCACTAGTCCTACAGGATCAACGTAGATGAAGAACACAACACTTTGACACTTGAGGTGTGAGATGATTGTGTGAAAGGAACAACCTTTATTCCTTGGGAAGCATTTAGATAAAATGCAAGGAATTTTTAGTAATGCATCTCCAAGAAGAATCAGTTGCAGTTTGATTACCAGTCTTACATAGAGGGTAGATTGAGGTATAGTTATGGTCTAATTTAATATTGGTATTGACACAATATTTTTGGTGCTTGTTAACCAGTTATGTAGCCTTTATATTTTGGACTACCAATCATATTATAGATGCCTATGTCATTATCGGAACAAGTGAAAAGACCATTTCCATGATATATGTGGAAATGGAAACAAGACATTGTTTAGTATTGGATAAGTTTTTTCACTTTGAGTTTTGAGTTTTTAACTGGTTCATAGATTGGTATTGGTATGTTTCCCAGCTTTGTTATAGAGTTACCAAAAGAAATGGGAAGCTATTTAAGATAAATATAGTATGTTAGCCAATACTCAATAGGTGAATTTCATAGTTTTCTTCAAAGGCATAAATTATTCTCAAACGTAAATATGTTTGCACATTTTTTGTTGAATCCTTTGTGTAAGGTTGCATTGGGATTAAAGTATGTCTTTATTTGGAATTATTTTTGGAATCCTTTTGAATGTTTAATAGATCATATAACTCTTGGTAAAATAGAGTTGAAAAGATGAAACCATTTACTATTAAAACATGGAAACCATGCAGAGGGAACATCCCTTATTGGTTAATGGTTTATTTTAATAGTTGATAAAGCATAACTATAGAACAAAATAATATGCTTAGTTATCACTTCCAACACTATTGCAGATAAATTCCTACTTATTTAATCTAGGAAGGAAATTTTGATAAAGTTGTGTTTGGAAGGGTTTATATTTGCTATCTCCTATTTTAGTCTTCCATTATGATAGAGTTTTGGGGAACTAACTCAATTGGATGAGTTATAGAGGCATGAATCATGGAGTAGTCAGATGGTGAAGGAAACATTGAGACAAGTTTAAAATACTTGGTTTTTAATCACTTTTAAAATGATATTTACTTACATTTAATTGTATGTTTATGAGTTGTAAAGAAGCTCTTATTATGGAAACTCTCTAAGTTAACATTGGAGTATGACAGGTATATGGAAAGATTTGAGGGACACAATAGTTAATTAAGTTGTTTATAATTCCCTTGATTATTCTTATTGCATGGTGCATTAGTCACCTTAAGATAGACACATTCTTTGTATGTTTTTTTATACTTGCATATATGTCTAAGTCCCACAATAAAATGGTTAATGTTTGTATTTCAAACTGTTTGTACTCACATGTATGTTTGACATATACATCATGTAGGAGTACTATCTAAGACCCATAGATGGGTAATGTTTGTAATGCAAGTATACATATGTGTAGTTATTTGTAAATCCTATAGGTGTATATAGCATAACTTGTTTCTCTTGTGTATGTTGATAACATGGAGAACACCTTAACCTTCATGTAATGCATGGTTGAGGGAAACTGCCATATATTATGACTATTTCAGGTAAACTGGTCATTTGGTAGAATGGATATAGAATTTATTTTTACTCTCCATATATAGGTTGTAATTGTAGTTAAATAGTTAACTTTTTATAGATTTATATTTATTAGTGTGATGCAAAAATTAGTGTAGCAGGTTCAGTTGGATTCTTGGTACTTTTGAGGATAAAAGCCTCTTTATGGGGAGATTTGATCTAGAGGACTATGATCACCATTTTATTTAGTTTACATAAGGATAGCTACAAAGACTACAGTTGATGGAGCCCAATTTTATGATAAAAAGGGACTCTGCCACTGTGTATGGATGAATATCCTTTGGAGAGGTCCATGTGGTGGGTCCTCAGGCCACCACATGGCTTAATTACCAACTTGGAGTCCAACTCATCATGCAACCCAAATCACCATGCAACCCAACTCACCATGCAACCCAACTCATCATAACAACTCGAGTTCTAAACTGAGTAACTCAATTGCCAACCTAAGTTCTAGCTCATTTCTCATGGTCCAAGATTTTATCTAACCCATTTTAAGATATGCCACAAATCTAACTTAATGAACTAATAATGAGTGGCTATCATTCTATGTTTGGTGTGAATTTTAAAGTCATGCAAAAAGAAAGTTAAAGGCATGGCTGAAGCCATGGTGTTGTTAGTTTAATGAAGGATATTTAAATCCTTCTATATTCCTTTACCTAGTGAATGTGGGATTTATTCCCAAAAAGAAAATACTTACCATGAATTGGGGAAGGTACAACTCCATTGGTAATGTGGAGTGGAGGTTTTTAAAGAGAACAAAGTTGAGTAAATGTGGGGGGATATTAAAAAAAAGGTCAAGAGGAAGCTGGGCAAGGGCCTCAAATGGGAGATGACACATTAGAATTATATATTCCCATATGAAGGAGACTATATATAACCTCAACAAGTATGATCTTGGCCTATTGGTAAAAGATGTTAAAGCCTTAGGTGGAAGATAAATTATAATGGCTTCATAACCATGTAGTCCTATTTAAGGAATTGATAGATAGGAGTGGTGAAGACATTGTTTAATGCATAGTTCAAAGTGAAAGAGAGTCCCTAGTTTTGAAAATCTAGGTTGAGTAATAAGACATTGTTCAAGATGGAAGGAGGAATCCTTACATAGTTTTACATTTGGTATGGCTTTCAACATTAAAGATGGAAAAAAAGATGTGATGGAACTGATAGTTCATAGTGAGATTGATGATGAAAATTCTTGGTCATGACATGACTATGTAAGAAGGCACACATATATCGATCCATGCTTAAAGACTACATCTTATATGCATGTTTGAAAGGCCTTAGGTTTGGGTAATTTATATATGTCTATTTGAAAGGTTGTAGGTTAGGGTAGTTCATATATGTCTATTTATGAGGCCTTATATCTCGATGATTAGTATATGTTATGTAAGATGTAAACCAAATCATAAATATTTCATGATCTTCTATGTTATATGGTTTGAGCCATGGAAGATAAAAATGTGAATAATGACTGTATAAGTGTAGCTTGTTTCTGGATCAAAAGGTGATCAAATTAATTTAGACTGTATATTCTTGCATATGGTTGATTTAATATATAGTCATGAATAGAACTAAGTGCATGGAGGAGGATCATATTGGTGGTGTGATCTATTTATATAGTCTTGAATAAGAGATGTTACTTCTTTGCCAATCTAGGATGGTTCTTGATCCATGAAAATAGTTGATTATACTTATATAGTTGAGATTAAAAGATAATATATTTTGCATACATAGACTGATCCTTCTTAGGTGTGATGGTTCTATGTTAAAATTCCAAATATTAATCAAGATCAGCCTTGACCTGCATATGACCATTAAGATATCATTGACAAAATGAGTATGGCTATCTACATCAATTAGCTTGGACATTGGATGTAGGTTATGAAGAACTAGTAAAGACATAGTCTTGAATATGAAAGCTGAGATGTATTTGGTAGATTGAGTTTGAGTCAAAGGTAATATGTTACATGAACCTTTGTTATTTCATTTGTCTTCTATTTGTGTATAGCCTATGGTTATGGAAAGTTGATTAACTATTGAAAGGAGTTAACATGATTATTTTATAAGGACCTATAGCCAAGGGAAATGTAATCTTTTGTCTTACGTGTTATTTAAATACATAGAGACCCATGATAGACAAGGGAAATATGTGTTACCTCTATTTGTTTTTAACCTAGAGGGATATAGATAGTTGTCAAATTATCAGGGGTTGTAGGTCTATAAAAACCCCAAAGACACTCTTAGTTGATAATTACTCTTGCTTATTACTATTTATTATTTTGACCATTTGTCTGAGTTTAACAGATACTCTGAATAGAGAATATATTGCCCACATAAAGAGGAGTATAAATGATGTTGATGAAGGATGATTCCCTCAGAGCCTCAAAGCCTTCACTGTTAGATTTTAGCATTGATACAGGTTTCTAAAATCCATATTGATGTAAGTTTTAAATTGATATTTTCATCTATTAAATGGATTAGGTTATATTTTAAACAATCTCAGAGATGTAGCCCAAATTATGGGTGAAATCCATTATCATGTCTTGTGTCAAGTATTTCATTTATACTTTATTTTGGTTTCATTTAATTCTGTTTGTGAATGAATTTAATAGAACAATAGAATGAATTATGGAAAGTTAAAATTTAACACAAAATAATGAGTTTTAAATTGAGAAATGAATAGTCAAAGTTTTTCTAAGCTCTTTTATTCATTCTCAAAATTTCAGTATCCATTTATGAAAAATTATTTTAGACCTAGTTTATAGATCATAAATAAATCAAAAATATCACATTACTCAAAATATGTGACTATAAAAAGTCACCCAAGGGGAGAAGGAATCAATAAAACTCAATCACCTCCCAAAGATGAGAGAACAAAAGGAGCTCAACTACCTCCCTGAGGTAGGAGAAACATGACATCATCCTCCATATATCTCCAAAAATGTAACATGATTACCTTTCAAAGGTAATAAATTAAGACTTGATTACCTACCATAGGTAGGAGAAACAAAAACAATAATACTCCTCCCTATGCCTCCTGATAACAAGTGCTAATATGACTATATAAAATAAATAAAATGTAAACCTCATGCTTGGCACCCAGTGCCAAAATTACACTATAAAATATGCCAAATATCCCAAAGTCTTTGAATCATCTAATATACAATTATCTCATCAAATAATGTATCACTTTCAACTATTTCACTTAGCTCAAATGCTTTCTCAAAATAACACTATGTTCAATTCAATTATTTTTTCTAATGTAAATAAGTCATATGCCTTGATAACTCTCACAAGTGGGAATGTACATTCATTTTTTGTAAATAAAAGGGGGACACAAAGGCAATTATTAAGGCCTTACCCACATGTTTACTCTTGAATCATTTGTGATTACACACACTAGGTTCAATCTACATTACTCGAAGCCAGGGTTAGAATTTACAACACTCTTGTTTCAAACACAAGCATCCAAATAATTCTAGGCACCATCTAGTTATATAACACCAAACATACACAAGGTTAATGATGAACTAATATTAACTAAATTCCATAAGTGCAACATAATAGAACAAGGCCTCTTTATAACCTCATGACTTATGCTTAGCTAAGGCAAACAATGAAACACTAACTAGATCATACTAGCTTAGAGATGCCACTGCTAATAGTTTATTGTAAGAAAAAACAACTTTATTATATTGTTAACTATATAAAAATTTCATTATTAGAGTCATATTCAGTCAATGAACTAATACATAATAATTATAATTATAATTATATGAAAATAGATTAAAGTAGGTATTTACCATGCACAAACATATATACATACAATTTTCCTCCATAAATAATTATTTTATACCAAGGAATAATAAAACTGATAAACATAAATATATATTAATGAGACATGAGATCAAAATAATTAACTTGAAAATTTGAACATTTCATCATTCTATTCATTTCAAGGTCTAATGATCTATAGTGGCTAGATATTCAACCATAATAGTAAATAAATACATGTGAGTTTCTCTATCAAGATGCTCCCATCCACTAATGGAATGAATCTATAAATTAGAATTCAATGATTCCTAAAATATTTCATGTATTGAAATATGTACATTCTCACCGTGCTATACCACTTATACATATGTGAGCAAAATTATAGAATGTATATAGCAAAATACCAATACTCTAGAGCTCACAGTGTTTAACCATGATCTAATACCAAAATGTAATTCCAAAAATTTACATCTTAGGTACACACAAAAATCACCAATTTTTTTAATAAAAAACTTCACTCAAAACATAACCACTAACAAATATAAAAAATCAACAAAAACATATATTTATATAAAGGATGATAACTCGTAAATAACGCTTATTGTAAATGAGTTTAATTTTCAAAAACACTTCTTAGTTATAACACACTAGAGATATACCTTAACCTATTCTGATAAAAGAAACATATTAAATGATAAGGTACATTTCTAAATAGATTGATTAATTATAAGTCAACACCGAAGGTCCACAACTTATACCCCATAACAAGGAAGATTATATAAACTCAGTGAAACTATATTATGCTCTTCATGATCTCAAATGATAAACAAAGAGACTACCATCACATATTAGATATATACTAACATGATAATCAATACAAAATGAGATCATGATAATAGAAATAGTGAATTATTAACTAAGTGAAGGGTGTAATGTTGAAACCATGATAACACATACACACCATGGCTCACAAAATGACTTTAGATAAAATATCATAGAAATAATAAAAATTAAACCAAATATGTAAATCAATTATTTAAGATAAGAATAATTTAAATGAGTCATAAAATAGACCTAATGTAATAACAATGTGAAATGAAATGTCTAAACCAAATTGAAATTAATAGCAAAAATTTGATTCTCCTAAGAAACTACTAACGAACAGGGTACAAGGAGGACTTACCAAAAATATTCAATGGAGTTGAAAGACAAATATGAAAGGTTAAATGTGAATATGAAACTCAAGGTAAAAGGTTTCAATTTTAAAATTTAATATACATTAAGTTAGGAGATTAATGCAAAACCCTTTCTAAAGTGGCCTCATATACTATAATAAGGAACAATATAATTTTATTACTAAATTTCCATTGGAAAGGGTTCATTAAAATATCAACTGGACATAAGACTTGAAACTAAAATCTCTTATATAAATTTAATGGTAAAAATAATCACTAACAAATTCTAGTTTTTATTTACAACTCTTCTAACTATTTTTGACAACTTGATTTTGAAACAACTATGTAGATTGAAAAGAAAAATAGGTGCAAAAAATTGCCAGTTACCTTCGAAACTAGATCCACCAAAAAGTATTGTAATAAGATAGAAAGATAACGATTATAGGACCTGAATCACATATGATAAGTCTATAGGTTACAAAATTACAAGTTTTTGTTTTAGAAAAAACTCAATTCCAGGTATTAATTTGATCCCATTTGTGAACTAATCTAGTTGATTTTTTGAAGAGGAAATTTTTAGTGTAAACTTGCATTGAATTTTATAAGAGTGCATGCAATCATCCAACCATTGACAAATTATACTAGAGGATGATATATCTATCCATTTAATTTTCAAAATAGAAAAATAAGTCTCAAACTACATTTCACTCTTCTAATGAGATTACAAGGGATGCCTCAAGGCTTGTCATGGATAACCTATCCAGTTGGGTTTTTACAATGATCAAGCTAGGTGAATTAAAATGTTTGTCTAGACATTTAGTAATAATCTAGCTTATATTTTATTATCTTTACTCATTAATTTTAGTTGTATGATTTTGACCAAAATATATTTGTATGACTAATACTTCATATTATGATTAATCAATAATTAAACTATGCCAAGGTAAGTTAAACTCACTATATTTTAAATCTATAATTACTAATATTTTATTGCCATATTATGTTCTTAACGTTATTATACTATTCAAATTGTGTGTTCTTAACACTAGTGCTAACAAAAAAATATGAATATCAAATATTATAACATTGGTTTATTCAAATGAATATTATTTTTTACTTAATTAATATTTAATTGACCTACTTAACAAGGTTCTTAATTTATAGATAAAATAGTTTTCAAATCACTACTGGAAGTAATTCTAATTAATCAAGCTCTAGTTTATACCTATTATCAATGAAATAATTGTTATAGTCAAATCATTGATAAAATTAGATTAAAGAATATTATTATACTTGATATCTTTAAATAATATAACCATTATCCATCAAGTACATAAGCTCCAACATGGATCTTTTAAAGGTAAGTCAACTGAGGATAAAGATAATCTCTAAGAATAGAATTTTACAAATGTCTCATTTGAACAACAAACATAACATCATCATTTACTCTAAACTAAAATCAAATGACACATGAGACACTACTAGTTTTTAACGTAATACCCTTATAACTCTATATTTTATTTGCCCCAAAAATCTTGACAACATACACTATAAAAATAGTCAAATAGAAGGGGTCAACTTATGTCAAGCAAGAGATTTATACTCCCTAAACACTTCATTTTTTAAAACTAATAAACAATTTAAATATTGAATTTAGAGACTAATAAAACATACATATGATAATTCTGTAAACTATCCAAAGAGAAATAAATATTATGATTAACATCAACATGACACAAAACTTTCTAGCACCCCAAATCTACTCCAACATCTATTAACTAGAATTATTATTACACTGATAATAACTTACCCATACATATTAATACACCATCATATCATGTCAAAGTGAACAAAATTGACAATCTTATATATTGTATAACTATTTTTTTTGAACTCCCATTAGGTATGATGTCAATAGGAGATATACTAAGATTATCTAGTTAATTTACATCCACAATAATTCTCAGATTGTAAATCATAGTATCAAATCATTTACATATATTTTTAAGGGAAGACCTAATTTTTAACATTGTTAACAAGGTTCCCTCAAGTGAGCTAAACTATCAAAACCTCAAACTATTGTAATGTTACTAAAATTTATATATTTGTATAGTTAGCAATCAAAATGAAACTTCTAAATATTTTATGGGTTAACTCCATTCCAAATAGTAATAGTGAAAGAATAAATCTCAGACTCTTTGTAAAAGGATGATTATGTGCTTCAAATCCATAATATAACCTCATGTCAAAATAAGTCTACACTAATACACAGGGGTGCTTCCACATTTAAATTCACATTCCTCATAAAATAACCTTTACTATTTTATTAATATAAAGTTTAAAAAAATAAAACCCTCATTAAAGTGCATATATATATTATTTTTATTTTATTTTTTAATTAAAAATATTTTAACAAGAACTAATTTTAATAAGTATTCCACCTCTTGGATATCAAAAGCACATTTGGAAGGTTTGGAATAAAGTTGATGTTGTTCTAGAACTGAAAGCACTTATTTCACATGCTTCAAATGGTCTTCCCAAATTTTGATGCAGATGAGGATATCATAAAAAAACACTAATATAAACTTTCTCAAAAATGGCCTAAAAACAATAGTCATCAAACTCTAAAATGAAGATGGTGCATTTGTGAGGCCAAAAGACATGACCATAAATTCATAATGGTTTTCATGAGTTCTGAAAGTTGTTTTAGGTATGTCCTCATTGTGGATGTGAATTTGATGATATCCAGTGTGAAGATCTAACTTGGTAAAATAAATATCACAATGAAATTCATCTAAAAAATCATCAATTAATGGAATATAAAAATTATTTTTGATGGTGTAGTTGTTGAGTTCTCTGTAGTCTGGGCACATCCTCCAACTATCATCCTTCTTCCTAACCATGACCACCAGGAAGGAATATTCACTTTGACTGTGTCGAATGATTCTTGCCTCCAACATTTATTGTACCATATTTTAAATTTCACTCTTTTTTGCATAGGGATACATGTAGGGTCTAATATGGGTGTTGTACTTCATAGAATGAATTTGATGACATGATCATGTGCATGACTTGGAGGAAGTCCTTTTGGCAAGTCACCAAAAATAATATAATGGTCATCCAACACCTTTTGCAAATTAGGATGTGTAGAATCCTTGGTTTGTTGAACCTCCATGGAAAATAATCATCCCAAAAAACCTTTTACACCTTTTTTGAGAATATTTATCATCTAGTGGGAAAAAACTAGTTGTGGAGCTTTAGCCTATAATCCATGTAGTTCAAAAGTCCTTCCTTTTGAATGTAGCCTTATGAATAATTCCTAGAAATTCATCTAAATAGTGCCCAAAGTAGTGAGCTATTTCACTCCCAAAACAATAATAGCTCCTCCCATGGGAATATAAAACATAGGGGAATCTAACAAATAGTCTCCCATAACAAGATTAATAATATGATATTTTCTAGACCAATTGATTGTACCACTATTTGCAATCATGAACTAAAATTTTGGAGCTAGGTAAATGGAACAATTCAAATGAATAACCAACTTATTATTGATGAAGTTATGTGTACTCCTAGATTTAATTAACATAGTCACCTTTTGTTTCTTCAAGAACCCCACAACCTTAAGAGTTTGAGGAGTACTAATGCCTAAAATTTCATGATAGGAAATATTAGGTTAATAATATTTAGATTCATCCTTAGGTTATTATAACCCTTCCCCTAAAGCCTCCTCATATTCTTCTTCATCATTAGAATCATCAATGTAAAATAATTTTTTTTAGCACATTAATGTCCTTTTCTCCATTTTCTATCACAGCCAAAACACAAACCTTTTACATGATTTTCTTTTACTTGTTGAGGTGTCAATTTGGTAGGCTAATGAAATGATGGTGCTAAAAAGGTACGCTCATGAACATCGGTGAAAAGTTTTCATTTAATCAACTCTTTTTCCTTAAATCATGTGTATAGTTGGTATGGCCTCAGATATAGTATTGGGATGAAACATGCAAACATCCAATTGGATTCTGTGTTTGAGACCACCCAAAAATAGGTCAGTCAAATTTTCCTCAGTGATGTCTACCACCCATAAGAAGAGATTCTTAAATTGATGAATGTAGTCCTTGACAATCCTAGTTTGGCACAACGTGGCTAGCTAATTAAAGTGATTTTTAGGTACTTTATTGTGATAGTGGAGTTGAAACTCTTCAAAAAATACTGACCATGAAACTAGGATACCCTTATTTTTCTTTTGAGCACACAACTAATGATACCAAATGAATTGCTCCAATTCCAGATAGAGAGAGGCCATAACTAATTTTTAAAAACATGGAGTTTGATGTAGATAAAATAATTTTTCACATTGAGTGAACCAAGTAAGTGGATCATTACCATCAAAATTGTGTAGGTCCACTTTTTGCAACATTGGCTTATGTTCATAATTGGTATTGGTATTGTGTGGAGTAGGAAAACCAAACTAAAGTGGTGGAGGATTATTTTGTAGTGGATGAGATGACAAATTGGCCAATTTCCTAGATATTTTTTATAATTGATCCTTCACTCTATCCAAGTCCCCTCTCAAACCTATAATGTCCCCTTAAATTGTATCAAAATCATCCTTTTTCACCATGCCTTGCAACTATGACTTAAGTTGCTAAACTACCTCTAAAATAGATGGATCATAAGTTTTAGATTCCATGTCATCCTTGTGAGGAGTTTTTGGAGTTTCTTTTCCTTTCTCACTTATGCAAAGTGTTTAGACCAACCATGCACAAACCATAGGAGGGTTTTAGCCCCAAAAAAATGTACTGGTGGAATAGACCATTATGATTGTCTCGTTAAGATGAATCTAACTACTACTATTGTGCACAAGGGTGAAAATTTTTGACCCAAAAAATTATACTGGTGGAATACATCATTTTGATAATCTTGTAAAGATGAATCAAATGAATAATAACTTATAAAAGGTTAAAAAAAAATTCCAAACTATGGTGAGGAAAAAACCAAATCCTCCTAAATCACAAGTGCTTAGGATGCTAGATCTAAAAAATGGACTACAAAAACTTATCCAAATCGATGCTCTGATACCACTTTTAAGGAAATTACTTAGATGATTCACAATAATAGAATTATGTATGCTATAATTAAGATTAAAATAAGCAGATCCACATCAACAATTGGCGAAAGAGTAGAATACTTGAATATTATGACTGAGCCACTTTGAGGGGATAAGCTTCACAATAATGCAATAAAAATATAATTCATAATATGATGATAAAATAATAAGAAATACCTCCTATATATACTCTACTTATCCAAGGTTATTCCATAGGCTGACCACACTAAGAACATCAATAAATACAACAAGCTAATATGAAGATGTGTAAGCCATAAGTCAGCCACACATATCCCTAGACACACTATAGGTTAAGGGCATAGCATAAGGCCCCTGGCCATGGCCATGGCCATTAGCTTGGCCTTTTTATGGGGTTGGGGGTGGGCTGGCTAGCTGTCACCCTCCCCTCCCTATTATAGGAGGGGGCTGAGATGGCACAACCACTGCCTGCCCTCCATTCAAAAATAATTGTATTATTTATTTTTATTTTTTTATATAAAGTTTTTACAAAAACAAAACCCTCATCAAAGTGCATATATATATATATATTATTTTTATTTTATTTTTAGTTAAAAAACATTTTAACAAGAACTAATATATATATATATATATATAATTTTTATTTTCTCTTTATTTTTGTGTATATATATACACACACATATTTTTCTTATGGAAACCAAAACTCATTATTTTAAATTGAGGAGACAAATAGAAATCAAACAAGTGTGTTTTAAGAGAACCATGGTTTGAATACACACACACATATGTATTTTTTTAAATAAAACAACTCACTTTCAAGAACACATTACTTATTTCCATTCAATATTAGATTTATTTTTTAATTTAAAAAAACTTAAAGATTTAGGAAGGAAAACCCTTACTAGTTGTTGAAGTTCCATTCTCCATTCTCCTTCATCTCTCATCTTCCTTCTTCTTTCTTTACCTGTTCTTTCCTTGACCAAACTTCCAAATGACTCATCTCTCTTTTTGATTGACTTTTAAATGGAAAAGAGATGCTTGTATTATTTTATCATTTTCTTTTAGGGTTAGGGTTTCACTCCCATTTTTATTTTATTATTATTATTATTATTCATAAATGGTTTTTTCATTATTTTATTTTTACTCGATTAAATTAATTATTACACCAAAAATCAGGTAACTGAATGTATAAATTTTATTACAAATAGTATTACTATTTTAACATTTATTAATATATTAATATGAATATTTTTGGAAATGATAATATTTGAGACTCATTATTCATTTATTTCAAATTATGAATAATAAGTACATTTATTTATTAAAACTATTTATCTATAAAATATTATTTTAATATATATATATATATATATATTTATATAAACTCATATTTATGCCCATTAATAAATACTATATAGGCTTAGTCATAATAATAAAATTGTTATTAATACCATCTTAAAAATGGATTTTATTGTTGACACATCCATAAGATACAAGTCAAGTATTCATAATCAATTTAACATAACACAACCACATGACAATTCAAGTAAGGTATTAGAATAAACGTAAATCCAATCCTAATAGGATAAAAATGTCAAAAGTAACACATCAAAATAGAAATCCCAAAGAGACATAAACATCACATTACACAATAACATGAATTATTATAAGCATCAAATGCACTCAGCCCAAGGTGGTCCTATATGAGATGTAATTAACCTAATTCCAATTCACCATGATGAGGTAACTAAATAAAGACTAACCATTAACCACAAAAAATATCATTCATGCATAGAGTGTAATGACACACACGACATACCAATCATCCACATGATGACACTTCATCAATAAAACACTATCAAACTTGAGAAGGGTATTACACAACTTACCTTTGAAACTAGGGTTAATGAGCTACACACATGGTTGTACTCTATAGTTAGTGATATAAAACATTGTGTTGACACTAATTAATGATTGAAAAAGTATATATGAGACCTTAAAAATAATTCAGTATATTTTCTTATATTACTTATCATACCTTGATTTTTTCTTGTATTATATGCATAGTCATTATTTATTTTATATATGCTAGATTAATTGTTAGCTTTTAGAATTATCTTTATTTAACTCATTTTATTTAAATTCATTCTATATATCATGGATAGACAAAATATATATGATAGTAGTATTCATCCCCTCTATGCATTTATTTATTCTCATGATGTGCTTCTTATTTATGACAAAGCTGAATGGATAAATAGTAATAAACAAAAACATATAAAAGATGATTATATGGAGGATTTTGATATTGATAATATGAATACATATAAACCATTTGAGTTTTAGTTATCTTGTTGTAACTTTATTCTAGAGGAGGAAGAGGTGCATTTCATTTCATATATAGCTTCTTATTTATAACATGCTCTATACCCCTTTGTAGGTCCTTATTTGGATTTACCTATTGATTCCTCTTTAGAAACTTCTTCATATTCCCCTTTTGATTTAACTTTGGTCATACCTCTATTTTTTTTTATCATTTTCATTTTATTAATTGTATAATAATATATAACATTAAGATAAATCCAAGTAAAATAAATTTATGTTCAAAAAGGATTTTTTTAATAAAGACATTTCAAAGCAATGATCAATCTCTAAAGTAACTATTAAGTATAATGTTATCATCTATTCTCCTTTAAAATTAGTGGATATTGAGCCTACATGCAATAAATCTTCTCCTTTGTCAACCCATGATGATGAACCTTCTTACTCTTCCCTTAAAACATCATAAGTTACAATCAAAATCAATGCTACACCTTCTACCACATATTTTGATGCTGTGCCTAATCCATCCTCATGCTTGTATTCACATGATGTTACTCTTGCACCAGAATGTCATAATATTATCATAGAGTCATCAAATGATAATACATCTATTTCTAAATAAAATTATTTCAATATTATTGATCAACAAGAAGAAACTAACTCATGTATAATCATAGAATTTATTAATCTAAAATAAGATCATATCCCATCCCATACCACACCTCCTCTTGATGATTTTTACATTAAATCAAATATACATATGGATTGTGCTTATGAAGCCCTTAAAGATAAATTAACCATTATGCAAAAGTCAATACAATAATTTAAAAATAAGAATCAATATTAAAGTTCAATTCTCATATATCTTGAAAATATCAACACTCTTACTACAAATCAAGAGTATGTTAGTGTTAAGCATATATCTACACCTTGATCTAGATATCATGTGCCTCATAAGAAACATACATATTCACTTAACATTTCACAAAGTATAAAAAAGGATGATATTATTCCAATTGATATTCCAACATAAATTATTAAAAATAAGTTTATTACATCTCCCTCTATTCCATCTTAAAAAATTTCAAAACACTATTGTGCATATCATCATGGAAATCATACAGATAATTGTTGCGATTTAAACAAAAAAATACAAAGTATCTTTGAAAGTGGTGATCCTATATAAGATAAATATATTAATCAACCCACTCATATTACATCTCCTAAAATACAAGTTCAAAAATAACATAGATAAAAAATGGATAAATTACATAAAGATTAATTTTTTTTACAACAATCAAGATTATAAAATGAGTGATTACCAAAATAAAATTTACAAGAAAAAAATCAAGATAATCAAGAAAGCTCATTTTTCAAATGTTTTTCACAAATAAATGTCCAAATAAAAATATTCCTAAAATAGATAATGATAAAGTTATGGTTTCTAAAGAATCAAGCATTACATCTACTTTATGCATAGAGGAAAAGGACAAATTTAAATCACTAGTTAATTCTCTTCTTAACGTTCAACCAATCACACATTATAATTCTCTAATTCAAGATAAGATGTAAGCTCTTAAAAATGATGAACATATTCAAAAATCAAATCAAATCTATGGTGCAATTAATTTATCATACACAAATACAAAATATAATCAAAATGGCATCTCACAATCTCAAGAACAACCTAAGAAGTTAAATTTATCCTATTATAATGTTTGTATTAATGATCATATAGATAAGTGTACCTATGTAATTCATCCTCCATATTCATAAAGGTATCCCCTTGATGAGATCCTTGGCCTATAATATCCCCTATTTTACATTGCTTATTTACTTTTTACTTTTGTTGCTTATTAATATAAACCAAATACAATTTTTAATCTATACCTTGGCTCTAATTTTCAGCTTTGAGAAATTGCTATCTTGCCTCTTTAAACCCAATTTGAACAATCTAATACAATTATATTATTATTATTTTAATGAAAATCCTTCATGGAAACTCATTTTCTCATTATTACACATCTATACATGCTCTAACAAGTTATTTATACTTTCATGCTCACATATATCTAATTTTACATGATGTTAATGGCCATGACTGCCATATGTGCTAAATATAAACATATATTAGGAGAAATTTACTTTCCTTCTATATTATTATGTTTTTATTCAACACCTTATTGAGGGATGTTCGAATCTCCCCCTCTTTCCATTTCAAAACCTTGTTGCTTACCTTATTTTTCAAGGTTTTTTCAAAATTTACTGATGCAGACTTTATATTTTAAATATGAAAAAATATAAAAACATTCATATAATAAAAAAATTACAAAAAAATCTAAATATTTGTAAAAATTTAAAATTAAGATATATATGCATACTCTCATTACATATTTGCATATGTTATTTATTTTTATGTTCAATACATAGAATATTTAATTACCTTTTCATTACACAATGCTTCTCATAAGGTATCTGAGTGTGACAAAGGACATATTTATATAGAACCAAAAAAAATCATACACAAAACAAGTTATCTAGATTATAAATTCATGTATAGGTCAATTAAGACAAAATTACATTACTCATACAATAATGCACTGTGGATCTATCCCTATGCATTTTAAATCTTTGTTTCTAAATGAAACATAGTCACATGGACCTCTTACACAATTTTTTTTATCACAAATTATAAATCATACCCATATATTACTCAGAATTCAAGATAAGACATACTTTTACAAGGTTTCATCTCTTTTCCATGTTGAGATATAAAATAATAAATTTCTTGTTCTTAAAAATTCATGCTTTGCATGTGTCATGATGAATATGTTATTTGTTAATAGGTACATAGATAAATATGATCAAATTATAATCAACTCAAATTTCTCTATACTGATTCATATTATTTGATTATTATTTATGGCCCATGGCCTTATGTATGTTCATCATACACCCCTTTTACTTGTATGAAATCATCGTGCCTTGTGTGTGTGGACCATGGAATTTTATATTTATGCAATATTCACAAATCCCTTGTATTCATAATTTGGGATTTATGTGTGACATTAACAAAAAAAAATTCTAACTATATGTAGAATTTTACATGCCCCCTGTATGTGGCCTTTATGCCTTATTGTGTGACTGTGCTTACATGTTAATTATTGGATACTATGGTTCGATGATTATTATCATGAACTACTATGTGTCTAATACATATTGATTTAACTTTTAAGGGGTTATGAAGTATAAGCCCTAGGTTATTAAAGAGTTTGAGTGTAGTAAATTAGGGTATAAAATATACAATAAATATAACCACTAATTTTTGAAAGAACTAAGCTAAACTAATATTTTTAATTATAGCAATGATGGAGACAAATGGATACTTAGCTGGAAACTACCTAAGATGAAGGATCTAGAAGTTAAAAACTAGTACAAGAGCTAGTTTGAGTATCACAAACATGATCCAGGTGTCATAAACCCTCCTAGACAATAGTGCTCTACTCTATATAGTTGTGTTATGGCACTAGTGTTAACTTATGGTGCTAGTTTCCTCTATGTAGGAACTGATTTGTACTTCTAAGAACACTGTGTCTATCTATACCAAGATTGTTCTTGTGTAGACAAACCCTACTTCACTATTTGTGACTGATTTTATATGCAAATCATATACTTCCATGTGATTAGGGAATTTTATTGATACAAGTAGTAAAAATGTGGTGTTATTTGGGTAGGCTAGACATCCTCAACACCTCATTATGATGAATTTTGCCTACATACCAATACTCTGAGGAGGGATCAAGTCCAATGTAGTTTTCCCCACCTATGTGATGGTGCAAGTATAAGTGAATCTAGTATAAATGCTGATTTGAGTGCTTTGAGTGAGACTTGAGATTATAAATCTATACATTTTGAGATTAAGAGGGTTGCGTATGATTATATGTAGACTTAAGGAAGAATTTGGATTAATAACCTTTATTATGCACAACTTGTCCTAAGCTTTTTTATGTGTATTTTAATTAGATTTCCATCTAATGGATAAATTTCTAAAATTCATGTATTTATACTGATCTAGTTCTTGTGTGTGGTTTGAAATAGGTCTAGGATAACCATTAGTGTCTTAGGAATTGAAAATATATCTATTAGAGCTAAAAAGATGGAAAAGGATAATAGTGCCCAAATAAAACATTAGCATTGTGGTGCTAGTGTCCAGTTTTAGAACTAGTGTCCAAGTGGTAGAAATTGAGGAACTAGGGACATGGATGCCTAAGGATTGGTCTAAGACTAATTTTGAGATGTATATGGAAGTGTGTGTCCCATAAAAAAATGGATAAGTGTCTAAATAGGCCCCAAGATAGGTTTATGGTTAATCTAAGGATGGGTGGTCTCAAGTAACACTCTTGTCACTCAAGTGACATTATAATTGATTACATTTCCCCCCCCTTATTATATAAATGAATCAAAGTAAAATGAATAGGATAAAGGAAAAGACACATACCTAGACTTACCTAAGAGGTAAAGCCCATGAATTTGGATGTGAGTATGAGAAGCATGATCTATTGTGTGTCTTATAAATGAAATATGCATAGATTAGTCCTTACTTAAAAGATATCAAAATAAAAGACAAAACTAAGTAAAGAGATAGGAGAAAAGAAATGAATGAATACACCTCACTAGGTACTTGAACCAATACCTAAACCTAGTGACATCTTATGTGTGTGCATGTAGATAGTGATCAAATTGATGAATATCTTAGACTGAGCTGATGGCTTACTCAATCCCCATATATGGGTAGCTTAAGAACTCAAGTTGGAATTGAATCTATTATTTCCCACCCCTACTTATTGGATCATGACCTATAAATAGCTTGGATTTGACCAATGGATTATCTAACCTTTTTATGTAGATGGCTCAAGAACCTAAGTAGACTATGACTCCATCATTGCCTAACCATGAGTAGTAAATGTAAATGTAACAAAATTTCATAATTTAAATGAATTTATATAATTTTAACAAAAATTATATATAATGGATATATGACCACTCTGGAACTCTAGAATGAAATTCAACATAGGTCCTCTTGAGCACTCAGGTATGTATCTTAAGGACTACGTGATCATGCCAACCACCATATAAAAAGTAAGCCATCAATATGGTGCATAAATTAAAACATGGAATATGGTGTGTATAAAATAAATAATGACATGGAGTTTATCATTCCATCCAATCAACTGGTGCATAAGTGAGCATATGGAAATAATGTGTCACACACATGCCCCCAAAAATGATATCTAAGCATAAGGGTTCTGGATTGAGTAGTAATAATCTATATCCGAGTATATGAAATCATAAAAAGAATGATCATTTTATGCATGATGCCCCAATATGAGTAAACTAGTATGATTTTGTGTAAAACTAATCAAAATAAAGAAAAAATCAATAATTTGTAATTGAATTTGTGTAAACCTAGACTATAATTATTGTGCCTTTTTAGCAATTCTAAAATTTCCTATTTCTAGGCCTATTAAAAAATAGTGCCATACCTTAGATAGTAGCATTGTGGTGCTAATGTCCATTTTGGTGCTAGTGTCTAACTGTGTTTTTTTCTAAACTAACTCTGATATCTATTTGACTATTTTATATTGAAACTAAGATCTGTATTCTATGTGTGTGTGTTATAAATTATACTCTAAGTGCATTCAAATGGTTTGATCACTATGACAAACCTCTATAAATGCCCCCTCTTTTGAGGGGAGTTGTTGAACCTATGCAAAAAATTTCCTCAAAATAAAAATTTTCACATAATATGTGTTAGCTTGAGCATATATGATATATACATAATAAACCAATACAATGTGTATACATGAAATTAAAATGTAATATATCCTGAGGATAAGTTAGTAATATATGATGTATGTTAGATCTAACATTAAAAATGCTATCATGATAGATATAACAATTTAAGCATGTGCATGAATAAAAAATTTGAGTCATAAACTAAGTAACTACCTAGGGGATGGGGCATGATTTTCATCACAACACCCAGGAAGGAAAGGGGGATACATAAGGTTCCTCATGGCATCTAAAACTACAGTGTGTAATAAGAAAAAGACAAGTGTCATAGCCATGATGCATATATGAAAGCATACATGCAACACACATGAGGCACACAAAGTAGATAAAGAGGCCACAATTCAAGGGACATGGACATATGTCACTAAATCTATGAAATCAAAGACATATAAGGACATGTTCATATGTCTACATATGCAAACAAAAAATAAGTTTGACACATCCTATTTGATCCATGGATTATTATGGTTGATAGTTGATTAACTATTATTCAATTAAGCTCTATGTCATATGCTAATTATGGGATAATTATATGTTGCTTAATTTACATGATTTATTAGCTATAAATTAGCTATACTTTTATATTCTATATATTCTGATCATGTTTATTAGTTTATACAACAATGTTTTATGGATATATTTGTGTTTCAAGATAACCACCTTCATTTTTGTGAGGTGGATGTAGGATAGATCCATCCATTAGGGTGTAATAAAGGGAGAGCATCATCAAAGAGGGTGGTGTAGATGGAGGTGTTGGGGGTTGATAGAGAGAGAAAATAGAAACCCATGCACACACCACAGTAGTATATCATGTTTATTGATTAATTATTTGAGTTAGATAGCTATAGAATTTTTTGTGTTACTTTCACTTAAATGATTTTTATATGATTTACAGTGAGATCTTGATTGTTGTTCATTATCATGTTGTTTTAGTTATGTGATTTCACTAATCTAGTTGTTTTATGTAGCTTGTCTTGTATGATGTTATTGCTTGGTTAAATGAGTGAATACGTATATGTTTTACTTGCCTCACTAATTTATTGGGTATAACAATGAAGTATAACGATGTGATGTTATGTATGCATTGCTATAGTAAGTTGTAGACAATTTTTTGTTGTTGTTACTTGATCTGTAGGATTTAGGGTGATAATATTAATTAGATTATTATTATTTATAATAAATGTATATCCTAATGTCAAAAAATACCAATAGCATTATTTGAAAATGTCATTATATTTAATTTCATATTGACCAAGGGTTTAATAATAATTATATATTAGAAAATGATTATATTGTTAAATGATTAGGCAAAATCATTGTGTTTTTTAAAATGTTTATTACTAATAAATGAGAGTCAATAAGTTATTAAGTTGAACTATTAAACTAACCACTAGTTATAATGTTGAATTATTTTATAATGGTAATGAACTTATATTATTATTGATGGTCGACATTGCATGGAAATATAGCTATTACAACTTGTCATTTAATCAGTTTATGAAGACTAGTTGACATACCTTTGAATTATATAATGATTAAAACTTTCATATAATCGATGGATTTTTGTGAAGTAAATGTTGACATGCATAGTTTGAAGTTGGAAATATAAAATTATTTTATTTTTATTATTTAAGGAACATTTGTGATTATTAGGTTTAACTTGGCTTGGATTGTGTGTTAAACATACCAGTTGAGAAATAGTTCTGATTAGTTTGCATGGGAAACACCTAGTTGACTACTAGTTGGTTAATCATGGTGGAGAATATCGAGGGAATGATTGGAATACATGGATTTGAAGATAAAATTTAAGTGAACAAAGGAAGGAGAGCTCTAATCATTGGCTTGTCTTGGGAGATTGCATAACCAGGTTGGTTTGTTTTAATATTTCTATGTTTGTTACGGATTCTACTAATAAAATCATGAAGGGTTTTATTTTTATATTATTAAAAAATATTTAGTGGGCTAAATTATGAGCCATGTGGATGGATTGGTCATCCAAAAAACCCATCATATAACCCAAAAACATGATAAAATTCCCTATATTTGTGAACTCTTGATTTGCACACTAGGATTTTTCTGCACAAAACCGATAAGGGATGGATTATATTTCTATTGTGTCCAAATTTTTAAAACTTGGGTAGTAGTTAAATGAATTTTATGTATTCTTAGGTATGAAAAAAACCCTTGGCAAATAAAAGGGTTTATAATTAGTTATCAGAGTATATATATGATTTTGATTGAGATATCCTTTAGTTAACTATTCTTAGGATATGGGGAATTGGTTAAATAAACCTAAAAAACTTAGTAGGAAGTAAATACAATTAGTTTAATTATGGCTATATAGGTCGACTGTGTATTGAATTTTTTTGACTGTAGAAAAAATAAAGCTGGGTTATTATTTTACTCATTTATCTTATATATATATATATATATATATATATATATATATATATATATATATATATATATATATATATATATATATATATATATAAAGGAACTTGTAAAGATTCCCATGATGATATGAGCTGACTAAGGTTGTGCAAAATATGGGAGCCAACTGATTTATTATAAGTGATTGAATTATAGTATGCAATCAATTAAATGAATTAATGTATGTATATAATTTATAAATATATACAGTGATTGTATAAATTAAATTCATTGGGGTTTATAGAGAACACATTGTATTATGACAATTTAATGGATTGTGGAAAATAGAAAATGTGATGTCAAAGATTGGTTATTCATATGAATACGTATGTTATTACCATTCAATAGTGTTGAATATTTGCCTGATTATGATATAATTATATGTATTTGGCTATGTAAATAAAGCTAATATTTAAGTTTGTATTAGGTACTTTAAGTCTTGGTCAAAACTGTAGACTTAGCATGTAACAAATAGATATAAAGTATTGACTGGGTATTTCTAATTAAAAATAATTAATAAGCATTGTTAGATGTGTTTGAATTGATAACTAGTTATGCTTTTAAAAATTCTGAGCATATTTTTGTTGAACCACTACACTATGAATTGTTTGGTTATGAAGTTTTAGATTAAATAATACATATTAAAATGTTCTATTATAACATATGATTATTTAAGGAATGAGGATAGTATTCCTTATGCACACTTTTAATGATTATTGAATGGATTATTAATTTGAAACTGTGTGTTTATAACACATGCATAAATATATGAAATATACATGTGATTTAATGATCATATAGTAAATATGAAAATATATTCCATATAGATATGTTTATGCATTGTTTAATATTTGTGACTAGTATTTTACATAACAAAGAATTATGGGTGTTTGTTATGCATTTGATGTTTGGTTGAAGCTTTAAATATAAGAAATTTAAATGTGAAATATGGATCTTTGATGCTGTTAAAGGATTATGTTTTGTTATATTTGTGAAATATGAATAAGAAATAATTTGTGTTTAATATATGAGAAGTTGGTGAAATGAATTTTAAATTTACATATTGATATTTAGTAACTTGAGGTCTAGATATGATTCTTACACGGGTGGTATGTTTCTATTGAGGAATGTATATGATTCTATTTATTATTCTATAATTAATTAGATTATCTTAGATTTATTGCATTTAATTTGATGGACTAAATGAATGTAAATGATATTTTCATACTTAGCATATTTTTATCTACTAATAGGGAATATTCTATTAGAATCTATTGGTTTTTATATTATTATATAATTAATCAAATCTTACATTTATGACACCAAATAAATAGTGTGATGGGTTCCACTAGCTTAACTAACACCATCAATGCAAAATGAGTCATAATTTGACTCAGTGATGTGTATGAAATTGATTAATTCTAGAGATCATTAATTATTTAAAACTTTGGCCAAAGTAATGTTTATAGTTAAACATTATCATTTTATATATTGATATAGTTTGCATATTTTTACAATATCATGTTAGAACATATTTATTAATGGTACACATTATGTATTAGACATCTGTAACACATGGGTTCTGGTTTGTCACTCTAGATCCCTATACCATTATTATCTACCCTTTCGTGAAGGGAGGGCCATCCCCTTGTTGGGATATAGTGCTAGGGATCTATGGTCCATGGTTGGTGTGGAAAATAACTCAGATGAAACTTTCCCTCCTAGTTGGAGTACTACACTAGAGACCATACTTGAGATTAAAGATTGATAATTGAGTCATGGAGTCTCTTGAGTCATGGAGACTCATTCTCCATAGAGATTTATATCATGTATTATTATTTGAGATTTTATGTATTTATAAAAACTATAATATTTATTCATTATACTTATACAATAGTGGATGTAATGTTGTATCAGCTATGGTTGAATTTGTACTATTTTATTTATGCTTATATGCAGTATTTATTATTTAATCAACATTATTCATGATTTTTATATCTATTCATGGTGATCCTTAGATAAGTGGATTAGCTATAAACATTATGGTTAAATAAATGAATGCAGTTAGTTAAATATAACTAATTATATCACATCCCAATTTCTCTCTAAGTTGATTTACTTGATTATCTATAGATTATTATGTTTGTTAAATTGATTAATACTATTTAACTAAATTTTAAGTCATATGTTATTATGGGAAAGTTGTATGTTGCATTAAATTATTATGAGTTAGCTGTATTTGTATATTCTTTATATTATGATCACATTGTTAGTTTTTATGCTAGTATTCAATGGATCTATATGATGATATATAGGCTAACTACCTTCACATCATGAGTTGGATGCACATATCTCTAAGCATGATGGAAGGAGAACATCATCGGAGAGGGTGGCATAGATCAAGATGTTGGGGGAAAATAAAAGAAAAACTAGATACCTATGCACACACCACATTAGAATGATATGAGTGATTATTTCTTGTTTTATTTTATTATAGTTGTAGTATGCATGATGTGATATTATTTTTTGTTTAATCATCTTGCTTATTTCACTAATATGGTTGTGTTGATGTATTAATGGTTATTAATGTTATTGCTTTAATGTAGAAATTTTATACTTATCTTTTTTGAATTACCACTATTTTGAGGTATATCTAGTGAGTTATAAGCAATGTTTTGTTTGGGTTGTTAATACAATGATTTATTGGGTTGATAAGTTATTATTGATTACTTATATTGTTACTATTATCATTTTAATAATTAAATAACTAGTATTAAATCATTAGTAAATTATAGTTCTTCATTAACTGTGATGGAAAAAATTAGTTGGCATGGTAATCGATAATAAAATGTTATTAACTAATGATTATTATCAAATATTTTATGCTTAGGCAATAAATATATTGTTATGAAAAGTGATTGGGTGATATCATTGTTTAACAATTAATTAGACATTTTTGTGGTTGTCAAAATCTTTGTTAAACAATCTTGTTAAATAGTCATATGCTATGGCTACCTTGTCATATGGAAATTATGTTAACTAACTTATTTTTTAATTCAAACTAACATGGAAATCATTGTGGTAATGGAATTTTAAAAAGTTTATGCATGGGGTCAACGAATATGCATACTTTTGTAAAGATATGAAAATGATTATTTAATTATTTTGGGAACATTCAAGAAGAATTAGGGTTGTTAATATGAGTTTGAATCAAGTTAACCATATCATTTTTTTCAAAATCCATTTGTGTGAGTTGGTGGAATATTATTCTGGTAGAGTTAAACTCACCATGCATTGCTTTGTTCACTTATTCATCAATCATGGATTTAGGAGAGATGGGTGGAGAATAAATACATGGAGGAGAAGGAGGTTGTTCAAGTAATATGAAAAGAAATAAAAAAGGAGATAGGAGATTTAATAGGTAAGGATAATGAGAGCATAGAAAAGTGGTGGAAAGAAATCCTTTGTGAGAAATCCTAGAACAAAAAGATCAACCATCAAAGGTCTTAACTAGGTTGGTGATGTCATTCCATTTTATGGTTGTTTATGCTTGGAAATTTTGTGTATGGTTTCTTATAAAAGGGTTCATAAAAATTTATCATTTTAAAATTATAATTGTGATAAATATTTAACTCTATGGATGGCTTGGCCATCCACACAACTAAATCATTACCTTTGAAACCCTAAGCTTATATGACTAGGACTATGTAAAGTTTACTAGTAAGTTAAATTTTGGAAAGTTTAAATCCTTAAAAACCTTGAATCTTAAATGGCCAAGACTTTGTATGGTTTTGTTGGGATGAATGGAATGGGTTTGAAATTATATGTGTAACTTTAGCCTTGCCATTAAACTTAAGACCCTTACTATTGAATTTTTATATAAATGGGAATAGACTGGGCTAAAAATTGTTTCTAAAACATATATAGAGAGAAAATATCATGCCTTGAACTAGGTTGGAAAGTAGGTATAAACTAAAATATAAAAGGGAAAATTATGTGTGGTTGTAAAATATTCATTTTATTTGGTTTGAGGGTAATAATAGTGATTATTTGATCCTCTTCAATATTTAACTATGCACAAGAGTGTTTTTGATATTTTAAACAAGGTTGGAAGAATGTTTAATCATACAGGGGTATGTATATATACCCTATAGACCCATAGGGTATAGATTATATATAAATACCAATTTATATATATAAATGCCTAAAATATTGTTTTTAAATGGAATCCATTTAGATACTTAAAACCAGTAACTTTGTCAAGATTAATTATCCTTTTATATTTGGGATTTAAATTGAACCCCTATATGCCCCATACTCACATAGTCATTTGAGTCAAACTAGTAGCTGAGTAAATGGGTTTTTTTAGGTGAAGTTGAAATGTTGGCCATATCTAAGTATTGATTGTAAAGTTAATATGCAAGTTGTGTTTTTATTATGAAGTGTTCATGCATAGATATATACATTTGGTGAAATGACTATTCATTTAAACAATCATTTTAAAATATTTATGGTGAATGGATAGGAAGTCTGTAACTCATTAAGTTTAAATCCTTATAGATATACGTATTTAAATATGTAATCTAAAATATTCTAATATCAGTTAGTCAATTGCATTGAGCTTATGACTACACATGAGATATTTCCTTAAGATAATCATTACATTTAGCTATGCATTTGAATTTTTTATATATTAGATTCATGTATAATAATGTTGACTATGTAAACATTGTATACTTATACTCTAAAGGATATGTAAAATGACTAAAGACCTAGAGTATAAATATTACACTATTAGTTTATAACAGTGCATTATTTTAAAAATACATGCATAATGTTATTTGATAAATGTGTAAAGATACATATATATGATATATGATTTTATAATTTGGATATGAACTTAAGTAAAAATACACACACACACACACACACACACACATATGGGATGCATGTTTATAAATATGGTATATATTATGACTTTTAATTGAGTTATAAATCTATAAAGTAGAATACCATGTTTTATATGTATACAACTCATTATATGTACAATATAGTTAATATGAAGCATGATTTTGTTTAAATGTGAGTTAAGACATAAAATATGAGGTATTTGATCCCTAAAATTTATTATGACTATTTTTTTTAATAAGTTTTGCACATGGAAAAGAATTGAGATATATATTATTATCTTAAATAGTTTTATATTTGAGTTACTTTGATAATTAGTAGCTTGTAAAATAAGTGTAATTATACCTATATGGTATGTACTATTAGGAATTTACTTATTTACATGTATTATTTTTGAAATACATAATATGATAGATATTCATTTCATATGTTTGATCGACTAAATGTATGTACTATGATTATTTCCATACTTATCATGTTTTATGCCTACTGATAGGAAGTAATCTATTTGAATCTACCAGTTATGTTTTAATTTAATAAAATATTGCATTTTTGGTACTAATATAAGTAGGGAGATGAACTTACCTAACTTACTTAGCATCACCAATGCAAGATGAGGGTAATCCGATCAAGTGGTGTGTATGAATTTGATTGATCCTTGAGATCATTAACTATTTGAAAACTTTGGTCAAAGTAATGTTTAGTTAAACATTGTAATTTTACATGTATGATTTAAATGTTTGTATGATATCATGTTAAAATGTATTTTATTTATGGTACACATCATGTATTAGTTATCTTACAACACATAGGTACTAGCTTGTCTTTCTAGATTCCTACACCGTCATTATCTACCCATCCATAAAGGGAGGGCCATTCCTTGGTTAGGGGATTATGTGGGAGATAGATGGTCCATGATTGGTATGGAAAAGTGCTTAGATGATGATATGCCTCCTCATAATAGTACTTCACTAGAGATTACACTTGATATTATCATAGATACTAGAGTTCATGAGATTCATGCTTCATGGAGCCTTGTATCTTATATTGTATTTATTATTGTGACATTATTCATAATTAAAATATAATATATGTAGAAATTTTACATTTATATTAGTGTCTATAATATTATACCAACTGTGATCATAGGAATTTGACAATAGAGAGGAGGTTAGATCAAGTGTTAGTCTATAAAATAATGAAATCAACACACTAACATGCTAATATATCTAAGCCTAGATATTAGGGGGATATTAATGGACAAAATACAACTAAAAACCCAAATAAAATGCAAAAAAAAACAATCCTTACCTTTCTTGAGAGCTCCAAATGATTTTTTCATGGCTTGCTTAGTTTTTGCTCAAAGAGTCTTTGGCAATGGAGTTTTCTTTGCTCCTTCTCTCATTGGCACCATTGTAGCTTGATATGTATTATAATTTATTGATGTGTCTTGGATTAATATTTTGGGATTATAACATTATTTCTATGTATCTTGCTACAAAACTTGTATTATAACTCTACAATTTCCAAGCTCTTTTTTCAATAGGCAGTGGCTTGTATTTATAGGCTTAGGAACTAACCCCAACTCAAGATGAGTTAAAGTGTAGTTTAAACATGGAATGGGTTCAAACCTAACCTACGTGAGTCAATTAACCCCATTAGAGTTAAGATGTGTCAAGAATTAATGATTTTCATTGAATAGGCATGGGTGAGATATTTTTAAAGGCTTGACAACTCATAAAAGGTAATCATGAAAAGTTAGGATATTTGCATTTTTGAGTTTCCATTTTAGTAATTAATTAATTACACATAGATAATTAAAATAGGAAGTTAATTTGGTTTAGATTTTTAATTAATTTTTATTAGGCTTTTAACATTTCCAAGATTTGATTTTATATGTACACTTTCCCCACTTAATAGATCTATAGGTCAAATTACATGTTATGATGATGCAGGATGTTTATAGATGAATACATGAGAGGTTTTTGTTACTTATGGTAGGATACCCCAATTAGAAATTTCTCAACATGATCATGATATTTTATGAATGATGCAAAAGCAAATTTGGGACATTTGGTGATTCCCAAGATTAATTTGTAAAGGTTGTAGGAATTGTTTTGAAGTCCATTGGTGGCTAGTTTTAGGCATCTATAGTTTGCCCATATTTAAGAAGGAATTTCAAGATATAAGCATAGTAATGTATTCTCAAAGAATGAAAAATTATTATATTCATATCACTTCAATGATAATGAATGAACTATAAGTGCCCCCTTGAGGGAGTGGTTGGAAAAAGGGATAGAAATTAGTCCCTCGAAAGGAAGAAATGATGAGACCAAAAGATGAAATGGGATAGTAGATTGATTTTACCATAGGTGATTATAATCAGTGGCATATAGAGCTACCCTAGTTAGGGCATACAAACAAGATGATTCACCCATAGGCGGTTATAATCATTGATATAAGTGGAATAAAAAAGGTAATGATTTGTCCAAAGGTGGTTATAATCATAAAAACAAGGCTTAGGGTAAAAATAGACTAATTTGACCAAAGGTGGTTATAATTAGTAAAAATAAAAATAATGATTAGCCCGTAGGTGGTTATAATTAATGGTAGGATAAAAACATGCCCTAGTTGTGTAGAAGAAAGAGAATGATTTGCCCAAAGGTGCTTATAATCATCAACCCTTAAATGGATGGAAACATAATGATTTGTCCAAAGGTAGTTAGAATCATTGGTAATGCAAGTGGGATGCTATATAATGATTTACCTAGAGGTAGTTATAACCATTGTACCTTAATAATGGCAAACATGACGTGGAATATGATGGCAAATTGGTATCAAGGAGATAAATGCATTTGGGAAAATTTTAAGTAGGGAGATGCTCATCTAAACTAGCAAAGGATGAAAATTATTTCATTGGTTTAATGAATTTGTGTAGGATATGATTTAGATTATATCAGGAATGTTTTTGGTGCCAAGGAGATATATCATTATTACATTGTTGTGTAGATTCTCAGAGTTGATTTTTGCTGTAGCACGTGATGGTAGGAATTATGATAGAACACCATGAAAACTTGGATGAAATATGCATATTGAATGACACATGATCCAATACTCCATCAAAATTCATACACCAATGATAAAAACTATGATAACAATGTTGATTAATGAACATAGATGGATTCAAGAATAATGTGCAATGAATCACCCAATGAATACACAAACTAAATAAAGGCACAACAATAAAGCAAACAAACAACCAAAAACTACAAAAATAAAAATAAAACAAAACAAAAGAAAGATAAATAAAAAATAAATAATGGTTAATAGTAATGTTAGTACAAACAACATGACACCAATAAGATGATGAACATTTCCCCTAGACTATAGGATATAACCAAACAAACTAACAAAATTGGGGAATAAAAGAAAATGAAGGGGGTGGCCAAGCTATCTCCAAATGACCTAGGCAAGTGGACACTTCCTACATAGTTTCATGGATAAGATATCCAAGAAAAACTTTAGGCCAAATTTAGTTCTCTTAGGATATGGGTTAAAAGAAAATGATGATAAAAAAAATATGATGGATGTTATATAAGAATATGAGAATTGAATAGAAAAATGGTGAGAGTGTGGGCTAAAATACAAAAAAAGATGGGTAAACTAAATAACAAGTGATTTTTGTGACTTAGTAAGGGTTACCATAATCCTTAAAGCAAATAAGTGGTTAAAGTTTTGGATTTTATAAAATTATTTTCAAATCTTTTTGGAATTTTCTATGTATCTCAACTCAATTGAGAATGATGAGACACTAAATGGTCTAAGCTCACAAAATGATGAGATCATGCATTAGGTTACTCATAAAATGATGAAATAATGGGAAAGGGGTGATTGATCTGACCTCAATGTGAATCAAGTGATTCCTACATAGTCCTAGAATGAGACCTCAAGTCATTATAGTTCTACCTTACAATGAAGGAATCTAACTAGTGTAGTAGTTAATTCAAACAAAATAGACAAAGTTGATAAATGACATAGTACAACATAGGCATGATAAGGTGTTACTTCAAGGCATGATAAATAAGTATTGGCCATAATTTTCCTAGAGGTAGTTATAATTAGGAAATAATGGCATAGGCAAATAATACTAATTTGTCTATAGGTGGTTATAATTAGTAACATGATAGTGAAACACTGATTTGTCCAAAATTGGTTATAATTAGGCACACTTGGTATAGAATGGAACAAGTAATTAAGGATGAAACTATAAAACCATTATCATACTACTCCAAAAGATGGATTATATTTGGAATGTGAAATCAACATCTAAAACTTGATTTAAATCTTCATGCTGAAAATGGCCTTGTAACTATTGTAAGGGAACCAAGGTCAAAGGGCTAGGTAGGGAGGGTGTAAATAATTTATTTGAGAGTAAATTTATGATAGGATGGAATGTTTTAGGATGGTATGTTATAAATAATAATATCATTATTATGGTATAACTAAAACATGCCTTATAGATAATAAACCAAGTCTCTTAGGTGAAGTAATGCTTGAGGTGTATAATGTTCATTGGCTCATCAAATTCATATCCATCTAGTGTAGTGATCTTATATTGTCTAACACCATAATTTTCAATAATGATGAATGGGCCTATCTAATTAGGTTTGAAATTTCCTTTGTGTTTCTTCTCAACCATAATATTCGGCTAGTTTTGTTTAAGAACAAGATCACTAAGCTTAAATTCTCTATGTATAATGCATCAATTATAGTGTCCATGAAGTCAATTCTGGTATGCTTACAAATTTTTTATTATAGCCATGCATTTCTCATCAAGTAACTCCATCTCTTGTAGGTGAACTAATCGATAGCCTTCATCATCTAGGACATGCTTTAAAGTGATGTACAAAGAAGGTAACTCTACCTCAATGGAAAGAATGGCTTTAGTACCATAAACAAGTGAATATGGAGTGGTTCCTATTAGAGTACAATGATTGGTATGGCATGCCTAGAGGGTGCATAATATTTTAAGGTGATAATCATGGCTAGTATTATTGATAATATTATTGAGGATGTTGATAATGGTTTTGTTGGATGCTTTTTCCTAGTCATTACCTTGTGGGTAATATGCTATGGAGAAATGTTGAGTAATTTTGTACTCAACACATAGTGATTTGACATACCTATTTTTGAATGATCCATCATTATTAGATATAATTTCAAAGGGGATACCATAACTACAAATGAGATTATTAAAGATGAATTTAGAAATTTGCTTTTGAATCACATAAGTGATGGGTATAAATTCAACCCACTTAGTGAAGTATTCTATGGTGGTAAGGATATGTTTATGGCCATAAGATGATGTGGGTTTTATCTTACCAATGAGATTGAGGCTCCATGTAGCAAATGGCCATTGTGTAAGCATTGGTTTTAGAGTCTTGGCTGGGGCATGAATTAAATTGGCAAGCCATTGACATTTATCACACTTTTTTGAATATGTAGTTGCATTTGCATCCATCATTGGCCAATATTACTTGATACACAATAAATTTTTGGATAGGATGGCCCCACTAGTGTGGGATCCACATACTTATTTGTGAACTTCCCATAATTCTAATATAAATTCTACCAAATTTAAATAACAAAGTAGAGTTCCATCAAAACTATAGTGGTATAGGGATGATTAGAGTAAGTTATAACATGTGACATGATAGACATGATTTGTATTGTTTATGGCATAGGTATGGTAACATTATTTGGTCTTGAGGATAGCTGTAAATGTATAAATACCAAATAGAGTTGGGACCAATAATATCGTAAATCATTATGATGATTGAAGGTTCATGAGCTGGTGCTATCATATTTTTAATAAATAAATGGTATTCTTTGGCCATATCTATATGATGAATTAGGGATCTAATGGTAGATATGGAATTTGATATTCTATTATTGACCATTGGGATATGTTCAAAACATACATTGAAAAGTTGATAGTTGAGAGTGTTAACCATAGCCTTATATAGAACCATCTTGTCATCCTTTGTTTAAAAATGGCTTATAACTTGATTGATGATTAATTGAGAATTACCATAAAACTTGATATATTATATGTTCCATTGTACTACCTATCAAAACCTTATAATGATTCCTTCATATTTGGTCATGTTGTTTATACAAGGAAAGCTAATTTGGAAGGACTTAGGGATTAGATCCCCTTATGGTGTAATAAACAAAAGGCCTACCTCCAATCCATGTGCTATGAATGATCCATAAAATATGGATTCCAATGCTTCTCCTAAAGAGGTGATTTAGTTATTTTCATAACATATTCATATAGGAATTGGAGTGTTAGTAACTTTGTATCTATAAGGGGTGCTTCATCAAGCTGATTTGGAAGAAGTTGTCCCTTGATAGATTTTTAGTTGACATATTCTATCTCAAATTTGTTGATAAGCATGATACATTTGGACATATGGCCTTGTAAATCTATTTTAGATAGTGTTGTCACTTGTATTTTCACCCTTTGAGGAGATGTTTTATCTCTCCTCATCTAAGTGGCAGAATTGAAACACCTATAGGATTGTGGGTAGCCTAGGAATGAGGTGAGTCTCTAGATAGGGATAGCTCCCTTTATGTACCACTTTGGATCACTAATACACCTAAAATTTGTGAGGGAAAAGGGAGAGAAAAAATTTAAATCAAATTATCCTAAGGGAGGTGATGCACCAAATAGGTTTATGGCTTCTAACTAATTGCATGTTACACATGAGAACAAAGGACTAACCAGACATACACTTTTCCAATTTGAATCTTCTCATATCAATGTTTCATTATGAGGTTATGGATAAATGTTTATGATAGGAGGGATACACAAGAGGAATTTAATGGAACTAGTGAATATTATAAATCACTTTACCTTGACACTTACTAGAACACTTCACATGACCTGTAAGAAGAAGCTACAAATAGGTGAGAGAATGAGACAACATGCTAAGTAATCCATAGTCTTCACTAATAAATATCATTTAAGTAGACACACTATGAAAAGTTATGAAAGAGGTTAAAATTAGTAATCTCATTGATAAAATGGTATGCAAATGAGCAGGGCTTCACCATACTTAGGTGGAGCATGAATTACAAAGTCTAAAATGGCTAGTTCTTATAGAACTTAAGAGGGAGAGAAGAATAGAGAATTCCAAAGGTCATAAGGATACTTTTCAAGATAATAAAAGGATTTACATATACATGAAAATAATATTTTAAATGAACCATGCAAGGTTAAGAAGTAAAAGTGTCCATTCAAGTCATGAAACTCATGAAAATTTGCATGAAATTCCCTTTGTTGGCTCAAAAAATTGCCTTCATTATGCATTGTTTATATTCTTGGTCATCTAAAATCATTTGGTAATGAGCCATCGCCATCTATAGTCTAAGAAAACTCCTCTTCCACACACCTTGCACACTTGGCTTCTAAAAATCATCAATTTTCCATGAATGTTCATAAAATAGAGTGGAAGCCACTTTTAAATACCTTCCATGTCCTTAAAGGCATTAGGAACACCTTAAAATTAGCTCACTTGAAATTTTCCACCCTTTTCACTAACATGGTCACTATGTCAGTTTTGACTGGCTGAGATGAAGCAACTAGTTGAGACACTTAGGAGTTATTCCAAGGCATGAAATTGACACGAGGAGTTAGCTTAAGTCCTAATATTCCATTTCACGTGATTTGAATCTCTTTAAACCTCATAAAACCTATACAACACACAACATAGTCAAAAATACCCTATTTTGTACTCCATCTATACAATTTTGTAAAACTCAAAAGGATTGGAAAGATCTTGAAAGAGTCCTTCCCAAGGGTTTGCAAGGGTTTTAGACTATTTTGACTTCTTAAGCTTTTTTAATGAAGATATTACATTGGAACTACCAAAAAAATCCAAAAATGAAAAGTTTAAGACCCTTTTCAACACCTCCAAACTTCTTATATTCCCATGCACAACCTTAAGGGAGATGTGAGCACTCCAAGTTAGCCTATTGAGCTTGATTCTTCATTTCTTGTAGGATGAGTTATTCTAAAGTCTAAATATAAAATTTTCATGAATTCCCCTACATCTCAATAGCTTAAACACATATTTAGTGACCCCATAAAATTTCTACAATATGCTATAAATATTACCTAAGGCTTGAAATGAAAGTGACCTCTCATTTAAAATCTAGGCCTCACCATGCTCAATATGCCTATCTGTAAGTTTGAGGGGCTATGTCACCTTTTTGGAATTCCTACCTATATGTAAGGTCTTTTATGTTTTTTTGGATGTCATTCATCTTTCCATACCTTTATATAATTTTTAAACAACTTCTAGTTCATCTCTTTGCCTCTATTCTTCAAAACTACCAGTTTATGCATAAGGGGAAATACCCTCCATCTGAGACAAAATAGATGGTGATTACCCTATTTCATTAGATAAAGTGAATACTAAATTATTTCCTAAAAGTGACCAAGATGATCCATACCAAAATATATCTCTTGGATAGGTCATTTGACCCCTCAAATCATTTAAAACCTAAAATAGACCTCTTGGAGGTAGACATTGTGTAGGCTTTCTACCACATGGACTATGTAATGCATTATAGAATTTCCTATCTATCTTATTTACATATTTTAAAGGTGTAAAATTTTGATCACTATCATTTTCCAAGTTTTTTATATACTTACCATCTTTCTCAATCATCCATGTGTACATTCTCAACCATGTTTTGCTCTATTAGGTTTGACTGTGTTATTGTTGTCAATCAGACTCGCACCCTTGTGAAGGTAGTTTTAGGCCTTCACAATATACTAAAACATGGAAAAAATCCTAGGCCATGGGTGGCCTAATCAGTGGATTGAGTCTCTAGATTATAATGGCTAGCTCTCTTTGGTGTATCAATTAGGATCTCTATTCTACGCTATAAACAGTTAGGAAAAGAGAAAGACACTTGCAAGGAAATCCTATCTAATGATGGTGATACACCTGAATTTTGGTTCATAAACTCAATTTGAGATCCTAAAAAACACTGATTAAATAATAAAAAGGGTTGAGATTTCAATTTCAAATGACTCCTATACATAAGTATTTCATGAAAAGGATTTATTTGGTGATCAAAGCTTGAGGGAAATGATAGAATAGGCCTAATTCAAGGCACTAACCAGCCACTTATATCCACTATAACTTCAACCAAAAGATATTAAACATAGAACATGGCCTGCATAATTTGACTAGCTAGCAACTAGGTAAGAATCAAGACTTGACAAGGAAGAAAAATTCTATCACTTATGCAAATCACTGACATAAATACACTATACCAACATTCTAAAATCTAAAAACAATAGTCCTTCTATTTATCTGAAAAGGTTACAAAACTCAATATTTGGTAGAATTTGGTCTTTATAAAAGAGGGATTGATATGAAAATGGCTATAAAATCCAACTTATATAAAAGAGTACCAAAATCCAAGAGATTGGTGCTAAAAATAGAAGAGGAGATCAACTCCCACATCATCCAAGTCCAGCTTGAGTTGTCCAAAGATCTAAAAATAAAATCCATTTATCTTAAGCTTTGCATGAAAAAATCTTTGGAGTTGGAAAATGATGGTGGTTAGATCTTGGACTAATCCACTCTATGCATGAAATCTATGCCAACTTGGATGTCTAAACTCAAGCTTGAACTAACTTGAAGTTGAGTTGGAACATGAGAAAGTCCTTTGCATGGGAAACAAGGAGTGGATGTGGCACTTGACAACTAGTCAACTAGAGCTCAAGACTAGTCAACCTCCAATGGTCACCACTTGCATGAAAAGATACATCACATCTTGGATTGATAAATCTGCTTGAAGCTGAGCTAGAAGTGCTTGAAAGGCTGATATTGCATGAAAACCAAGGAAAATCATGACTTGTCAACTAGTTAACCCAAGTGCAAGGTTTAGTCAAATACAACTTACTCCCTTTTGCATGAAAATTTCTTAAATATTGAGAAGCATGCATGAAATATATGTCAACTCCTTAGACAACCATCAATCTCTTACTCTTGGGCTCTTTATTTATACATGTATTTCCCCAAGCTATTTCTTTCAACCTTTTATCTATTTCTATCCCTATTTATTTCTATGGGCTTATTTATATCAGGCATTTATTTCTATTATTTCCCCATAAACTTATTTATTCATGGCTATTTATTCATTTCCTTTAGGCTTTGTTTCTCTTCTTCCCCTTCAGACTTTTTTTGAAGCTTATTTTCTTAGGAACTTTGCAATGAACTTTTTGCTAGTAAGTTTTTCAAAGGAATTCCTTCAGACAATTTGTCCAAAAGAATTCCTTCAGATGTTTGTCTCTCTCTTTGATTGATTATTTCCATTTGCCTTAAATAATTCCATATGTAAATCATCTGAAATAATTATTTTGGATAATTTATCCAAAATAATTCTTTAATACTATTGTCTATCTCTTTCCCTTCCTTGTGGGTAACTTGTTCAAAAAAATTCTTTCAAACTTTTTGAAATAGTCGACTTTGATTTTGTGAATGAAATGGTCTTTTGGAACCTTTGAAAAGAATCCTTAAGCTTTGTGAAAAAACCCTTTGGACTTTTGAAAATTGACCCTTTGAACTTTGTGAAAAAGTCCTTTAAAAAAAATGAAATGGTCTTCTTAAAATAAAATTACCCTTCAAAATGATTGAAAGTGACCCTTCAACACATAATGCCCTTTAGATTTTTTGTAAATGGCATTTTTCAAAGGGAAGGAACCCTTAAAAAAAATTGAAATGGACCTTTTTCAAGAAGTTCCCTTCAAAATTGTTGAAATGGTCCTCAGATAATTTTAAGTGCCCTTTGGAGAAGCTGAAATGGTCCTCTTTTCAGAAAAAATGAAAATTGCCCCTTTGCTAAGTACCCTTTGAGAAAATGTCAAATTACTTCACAAAAGTGCATGTGTCCTTCAGAATTGTTGAGATGGACCATCAGGAAGACTGAAATGGAATTTTTTGAATAAAATGAACCCTTTAGATAACTAAAATTATCCTTTAGCACTTGGGAAAGACCCTCTTAGAAAAGTTGCAAGGGTCTTCAGAGAAGTTGTTTCAGATAAAATGTCCAAAACAATTCCAATACTTGGAAAAAACTTGAAGTCTTATACTTGTGAACAAAATCAAATTAGAAATGAAAATATTCAAATAATAAGGGCAGTAATTTGACCTGTGGGGTCAAAATTGTCAATAGTTACCTTGCCTTGTTTCCTGCCTTATTGGGGACACCTGTAGGTTGTCTTGTATATTATGAGCTTGAAACTAATGTTTTTGATCTCCCTAGATTTTCTTAGGTCAAATTTGACATTTTTTTGGACCCAATTTTCACTTGCTTATGCTAGACCTCATAAAAAACATAGTCCTTTGCTTTTTGCCTCTCACAGTCAATTACAATTGATTTTGTGAGGTCCTATAGGTGAATTTCATATGGTCTAGGCCTTATTTCATGCCTAATGTCTTCCTTGAAGTTATTAAAACCATGATATAAATATATTTTCTCTTCTCATGCTTTAAATGAAGTCTTTTACTAAGGTTATCAAGCTCAATCCTCATGATAACCCTCCTATAGGTTGCATTTTGTGAGGAAAAATAACCTGTAGGTAGTGTTGTGGAATCATACGCTACATATTGAATCATGTGTATAACCTTTAAAAATCATTAGTCTCCATTGAAACATTTAATATAACCTATCATGATGGCATATCTAGTTTTTTAACTTTTGGATGAAAAGGTCTCCTTTGGACTTAGACCCGGAGATGTGAATGAAGGATTTTAGTGTCTTTGTAGGTAACTTTAAGCTTCTCAACAACTATCTTCCCTTTAATATATGCCCTCCAAAACTTGAATATTTCCTCTCCTCTATAGAGGATACCATATTAAGTCACTATGAGTGATCAAAACTCAAAATAGCATTATTATAAGACCTCGTCAAAAGAGCTAGGTGATCTATTTTCTCAGTTTAGGGATAAGGTCTCTAAACTTAGTCATTGCCTTTTGAAAGTAGCTCCTCACTCCCATTTGCAAAACTATCATTAAAAAATGTATATGCCAGGATATATTCACCATATTAATATCTTCAAGAGAGTGTCATCATCTATTTCAACACCTCAAAATGGTTCCTTTGCTCTCTGTGGTACCACCTGTAGGTGGTTATTCTAATGTGTACAAGTAGTGAAGGAGGGTGTGGATAATGTGCATGATTTTAAATTATTATGAGTTATGAACCAATATAAACACTCCCAAATTCACTCTTCATACTTTAAATGGTTTGAAACCACCACTAAGATATCATCCTAGTATGACATCATCATTGTAGGCTGTATGTACACCTTCAATGGTATGAAGGTAGTATGTGAAATAGTATGAGCAACAGTATCATGAATTTGACCTTAGACCAAATCCATTCTCTTAAAAAGGTATCAAACCATGGATGATGATGTCAAAATATTGGGTAAAGATTCTACACCATGTTTCAACATTTGAAAACCTCTATGAGAGCACATATCAATGGTAGACTGAAAATACAGTTGATTGTGCTAATTGGGATAGTCTCTCTTTATCCAAGTGAAAGACTTTTAATTTATTTAATCTACTATGGGAATATATACAATATTTCAAGACCATAATTGTGATTCCATGGACGTGATTTAGAACTCTACATAGCTCAAAAATTGATTATGTATGACAGTCTTTAAGCAAACTAACTACATGATGTTTTATGAATACACCTTCATGCAGTATGATTTGGAAGAATGAAATTGAGAAGGTAAAGAGAATAAATAACAAATTTAAAACATGGATAAGGACCTATCACAACCCTCTAAATTCATTGTCAAAGCATGAAGATCTATAAATGATGAAAACAAGCCTATTATCCCAAATAAGACTAGTCTACAAACCTAAGATGATTTGCCCATAAAAACACCTTAGAACACTAAACCAATCATGGGAATAATTTGAAGAGGGAGTAAACATAATATGAAACTAATTTAGAAACTGATATGAAATCATCCAAACAAGAGCAAAACCTATAGGATACATAGATTAGCAAGCAAAAAAACATAGTCAACTTTATGAGGATGATTCATAAAGCATGGTTGACCAATCTTGAAAATATTATTATGAAATGAATCTATCTGAGTGTAATACCATATACCAAATGTGTTTTAATTAGAAACTCTTCTACTGACCGTACCAAGCATGAACTTGTTGATCATTTTTGCATGTCTAAAAGGAAAAGAAAGGAACATAATAGTTTTGGGCCCTTTTTAGCACTGATATGAGTGTGATGAATATGGAGATACATTTCATGAACTTATCCCATGTGTCACACTCCTCCATGGGTTGTATAAGTGCCAAAATCTTCTCTTTTCCCAAAACTACTGCTAAAGAACTTATCGCTTTTAGTTATGAATAGTTGGTTAAGTCATAATAAGACACATTTCACATGACATCACCCTATTTACACTTTTACACCTCCCTAGGAGTCTTTAAAACTCATTTAATTCCCTATTTTAACCCCAAAATGACTCAAAATGATATAAGGATTAAAATGACTAATGACCAAGGATAATATAACATGAAATCATACTAAATGACCTATAATAAACCTTAAGACATATTTATTAGACCCCTAAAACACATAAAAATAATTTTTTTACCTATAGGGTTCCCAATTTGACCTATAGGGTCAAATTTAGTTAGCAAATTGGTGACTCATAGGGTTAGTATGCTTGTTATACTGACTAGACCAATAGCCTTATCAGTCTATTGGGCTTAAGGAGTCATCTGAAGTCTAGAACAAAAAAAGGATAACTTTGACCATTGACCACAAGTTTTGATCAAGACAAGATGACTTGACTACCTTAACCATAAAAAATAAAGGACACACATAAATCAAGCACACTAGCAAGACACACATGTTATTAAATCACTTAGGAAAAATAGGAATAAAACAACTATATGCAACCTCCCTTTCTAGGATCAAAAGGAAAGTTTGTTGCATCTCCTTCTTCATGAGATGAATCATGGTGCCAAGCATGTTGTTCTTTGGATTGAAAAATTGGTAGATCAGACTTATTTCTTGGCACTTCACTTAATATTCTCTCAAGTAGACCATCTTTAAATAGGTATCCAATGTAAATGTATTCCTTTTGGCCTTGTACACATACCTCATATCATTTCCTACTCTTCATCTCATGATCAACTTGCATCTTCTTTGTAGGCATGATTTCAAGAGGAATGGTTTCTTGTTCCTTGGAAGATTGAGACCAATAAAAGCTTGCTTTGACCTCCAAAGGCTAAGGTGAAGTTTTATTTGGATATTTTATGAAATTTTGAAAAATTTCATCTTTTTTACCATTAGTTTTAATCATCTATAAGGAATTTTTAGACCCCTTGAGAGACTTAAACTCATTGCAAATATTTTCAAACTGCTACTATAAGTCCTCATATTCTCTTTGATAAACATCATTAAGGGTAAAAACAAGATAAGCTCCTTCATCCTCTTCTTTATAAGCCAAAAATACTTCATCCAAGATTTCTTCTTTGACACAAGGGAATCATTCTTCATTATCAACCAAACAATAAGTCTCAACACAAGGACTCACATATTTTTCAACACTTGGGACCTCTTGAGGGCCTTTAAGTTGTATCTGAGCTATCATAATTTGACGTTGCTTCTCAAGGTCTGTAATATCATCCATCTCCTTCTCCTTCTTGGTGATGCCAAGACTAGGCATCTTGAAATCTATTGACCTAGCCCAATAAGGCTTCCAAAGAACTACACTTTCTTCAAGAGTTCTAAATTTTCCTCAACCAAATGCTCCTATTTAGGTTCCCATACCATATGTCCATCAAAGAAAAGGGTGATGGGGTGAGGATAAGATGAACTAGTTGGTGGAGATGGAATATAAGACTCAAAATCAAATTGAGAATGCATTGTAGGGGATCTTATTAGAAGCTCTTGAGGAAAGAGAGGTAGACCTTGGGCTAAGATAGGTTGGTTATATTCATTCCAATTGATAATAACTTTATTCACATCTAATTTATCTTGAACACTTTCTTAAGGGAGGTTAGATGGGGTATGTTTAGGAATAGGATCTTGTTTTAGGTCTAAACCCTCCATCACACCTTGACATAACAATTTCATCCTTGAATCTAACTCTTCAATTTACTTGGCTAGGTTCTCTTGGAAAAGCCTCTCTTGAAGTTCATAGGAATATTCATGAAGATGAGGAGTACAAGAGAGATAACATGGAAGATAAGAGGTCTTTTGAGGAAGGGTGGGAGGGACTTACATAGGATCAAGTTCTTTCTCAACTTCACATTCCTTATCAAGACTTATATCCTCTTTCTTTCTCCATGATTACACTATATTATTACATATTAGGATGTTAGGAATAGGAATCTCTTTTTGATGTATTTATGTAATTTTAGGAGTGGATGAGGTGTTCAAAAAACTTGAAATCTCTTTAGGCTTGGATTCTCCACCTTGTCTCCAACTTGGAATCTCATACCTAAATGTCACTTCTTGAGGTGGGGATGTAATTAGAGATGGAAATGAGATCTTAGATTCCAATTATTTTTATGATGAAATGGACTGATGCATATGCATATAAGCCAGCTCAATTCACCTAACAATATTTGCTTCAGAAACAAGGTTTCTCTTTTTAAATCTCTCTTCCAACTAATATAGAAAAAGATGAATTTGGTGAGCTTGATTGGGATCATGAATAGAGATTAAATAGGATTGATATCAATCTTGGGGAAGTGGATATGAAGGATGATAGGTCTAGTGAGGCTGCTTCTCATGAATTTTTAGTCTATCTTCTAAGGATGAAAATAGGCCACTCACATCTAGCATCTCACTTATGAGCCTTTGCCTATTGGCTCCCTCAATAGGTGCTCATTATCTTTTGACTATATATAATGCATATCTCACCTTATTAATGAAATGGCTAGAAATATATAGACCATGCCCCCTTTGTGTGTTAAGATCTAACATATACTTCTCATAGCCTAAAAGAGTTTGCTTAAAAATGGAAATGGATTGACTTGAGAAGTGACTAGGTTGACTAGGAGGAGAAAGATATTGAGAAGGCTAGTTATAGGACTAATACAAATCATAACAAGGTTGATAAGCTTAGTGTTAGAGTTGATAGGGATCATGATAAGGCTAGTAATATTCACACAAAGGATGATAGGGAATGCCATAAGCTTTAAATGTCTCACCAACTTGTGTAAAACAATACTCAACACCAAGGTTATCCATGAAACTTCTTTAAAAATCAAGAACACAAGGAATGGTTATCAACAATCTTCAAAAGGAATGCTTGGGATACTTGACTAGCTGATGTAACTTTGTAGTCACGATTGATGCTTGGATAGATGCTTTCAAAGGTTGATTGTTGAAAGATAACACAAAAAATATTTCAACCTCTTGGACCAAAAGTCCCACTGAGTATACCAAAAATTTTTATCACTTAGATTTGTACTCTTTGAGGAGATGTCTCAACTCTCCTCATCTAAGTGGCATAATTGAAACACCTCTAGGCTTATTGGTAGCCTAAGAATGAGGTGAATTTCTTAATAGGGATAACTACCTTGATGTACCACTTTGGATCAATACTACACCTAAACTTTGTGAGGGAATAGGGAGAGAGAAAATTGAAAGAAAATTATCCTAAAGGAGGTGATACACCAAATAAGTTGATGACTTCCAACCAGTTGCATGTTACACATGAGAATAAAGGACTAACCAAACATAAACTTTTCCAATTTGAATCTTCTCATCTCAATGTTTCATTATAAGATTATAGATGAATGTTTAGGATAGGAGGGATAGACAAGAGGCCTCTAATGGTACTAGTGAATAGGATAACTCACTTAACCTTGACACTTCCTAGAACACTTCACATGACCTACAAGAAGAAGATACAAATAGGTGAGAGATCGAGACAACATGCTAAGTAATCCATTGTCTTCACTAAGCAAGATCCATCATTCAAGTATAAATGCTATGAATAGTAATGGAAGAGTTAAGAATTAGTAATCTTATTGATCAAATGGTCTGCAAATGAGCAGGGCTTTACCATACTCAGGTGGAGCATGAATTACAAAGGCCAAAATGGCTAGTTCTTATAAAACTTGAGAGAGAGAGGGAGAATAGAGAAGTCCAAAGGTCACAAGTACACTTGTAAAGATGAGAAAATGAGTTATATATGCATGAGGAGAAGATGTGAAATGAACCATATAAGGTCAAGAAGTACAAGTGTCTATCCAAGTCATGAAACTCATGAAAAGTGGCATGAAATTTTCTTTTCTAGCTTAGAAAAATACTTTTATTATTCATCTCTATTTGAACATAAAAAACTAACTAGGTATAGGTCTAATGAATGTAATGAGAGGGAAGGATTTCAGACATGCCTCTCCATGCATTGGTTGTAGTCTTGGTCATTTGGAATCATCTAGGAATGAGCCATCACCATCTGTAGTCTAAGAAAACTCCTCTTCCACACACATTACATAATTGGATTAAAAAAATAATTATTTTTACATGAAAATTAATAAAAGGGAGTGTATTATACTTTTTAATATCCTACATTTCCTTAGAGTCATCAGACACACCTTAAAATCATCTCACTTGAAGTTTTTCGCCCTTCTCACTAGCTTGGTCACTATGCCAGTTTTGACTGGATAAGATAAAGTAGCTAGTTGAGGCACTTAAGAGTTGTTACAAGTCATGAAATTAACATAAGGATTATTTTAATTCCTAATATTCCCTTTCATGTGATTGGTATCTCTTAGAACCTCTTTGAACTTGCACAACACATAAAGTAGTCAAAAATACCATATGTTTTACTCCATATATATAATTCCATACAACTCAAAAGGTTTGGAATGATCCTAAAAGAGTCCTCTAAAATTTTAAAAAAAATTCATGGTAAAAATAAGCCATTTGGATAGCCCTTCAACCTCATTTTTCCAATGGGTTCCTTCCCAAGGGTTTGTAATGGTTTTAGACTATTTTGACCTCTTAAGCTTTGTTGATGAAACTAAGATGTTAGAAATGCAAAAAAATTCAAAGTTTAATACCATTTTCAACACCTCTAAACTTATTTTATTCCCATGTATATCCTCATTTTCAATGTGAGCACTCCAAGTTAGCCTATCAAGCTTGATTCTTCATTTCCTACAGATCGAGTTATTCTAAAGTCCAAAAATAAAATTTTCATCACTTTACATACATATAAATATATTAAAAACATATTTAGTGACCCCATAAAAATTATATAATATGTTATAAATCTTACCTAAGGCTATAAATGAAATCAACCTCTCATTTGAAATCTAGGCCTCACCATGCTCAATATGCTTGTCTGCAAGTTTGAGGGTCTACGTGACCCTTTGAGAATTCCTCCATATATGCAAGGTATATTAATTTTTTTTGGATTTAATTCATATTACCATACTTTAATGTAATTTTTAAACAACTTATGGTTCATCTCTTTGCCTCCATTCTTCAAAACTGCCAGTTTATACATAAGGGGAAGTACCTTCTGTATAAGACAAAATAGAGGGTACTTCCCTTATTTAATTAGACTAAGTGAATACTAAAGTATTTCATAAAATTTACCAAGATGATTCATACCAAAATATATCAATTTTAAGGTAATGTTACCCCTCAACTCATCCAAAACCTAAAATAAACCCCTTAAAAGTAAACTGTGTGTAGGCTTTCTACCACATAGACTATGTAATGCATTTTAGAGTTTCTTATCTACCTTATTTAAATATTATGAGGGTGTAAAATTTTGATAAATATCATTTTAAAAGTTTTTTATATACTTACCATCCTTCTCAATCATCCATGTTTGCATCCTTAACCATGTTCTACTCTATTAGGTCAGGCTATGTTACCCTGCCTATGTTTCCTACCTTATATGAGACACCTGTAGGTTATATTATATATTTTGAGATTTAAATTAATGTTTTTGATATACCTATAGTTTTTAAGGCCAAAGTTGACATTTTTTTTTACCCACTTGTTCACTTTCTTATGCTATACCTCATCAAAAACATAGTTTGTTGCTTTCTACCTCTCACGTCAACTACAGTTGACTGTGTGAGGTCCTGTAGGTGTATCTAATATGGTATAAAACTTATTTTATGCCTAATTTATTCCTTTAAGTTATTAAAACCATTATATAATTTTAATTTCTCTTATCATGCTTTAAATGAAGTCTATTACCAATGTTATCAAGCTCAGTCCTCATGATAACCCTACAACCAGCATGTAGGTTGCATTTTGTGAGGATAAGAAACCTATAAGTAGTGTAGTGGAATCATACCCTACATCCTGAATCATGTGGATAAAATTTTAACATAATTAGGCTCCCTTTGAAAATTTAATATAAACTCTCATGAAGGCATATCCAATTTTGTAACTTTTGGATGAAAAGGTATCCTTTGGACTCAAACCTGTAGATGTCAATGAAGGATTTTAGTGTCTTTATAGGTAACTTTATGCCTCTAAAAAATTGAATTCCATTTGATATATTCATTAAAAAACTTTAATAGTTCCTTTCCTCTATATATTATCCAATATAAAGTCACTAGGAGTGATAAAAAATCAAAACTGCATTATTGTAAGACCTCTTAAAAAGAGCTAGGTACTTTATTTTCTTAGTTTAGGGATAAGGTCTCTAAACTTAGTCATTGCCTTTTGAAAGTATCTCCTCACTCAAATTTTACAACCTATAATTCCGAATGGATATGCCATGATCACTTCACCATAATAATATCTTCAAGATATTTTTATCATCTATTTCAACACCTCAAAATGGTTCCTCTACTCTCTATGGTACCACCTGTAGGTGGTTATTCTGATGTGTACATATATTTAAGGAGGGTGTAGATAGTGTGCATGTTTTTAACCTATAATTAGTTTTTAACCAATCTCAACAATCCAAAATTCAATCTTCATGATTTAAAGGGTTTAAAACCACCACTAAGATTCTCATCCCAGTATGATGTCATCATGATAGGGTGTATGTGCACCTTGAATGGTATGGAGGTAGTATGTGAAATGGTATGAGATTTAGTATCATGAATTTTAAATTAGACCAAATCAATGCTATTCAAAAGGGATCAAACCATGGATGATGATGTCAAAATATTGGCTCAAGATTCTATACCTTGTTTCAATATTTGAAAACCTCTATGAGAGCACATATCAATGGTAGACTGAAAATGCAGATGACTGTGCTAACTGGGATAGTCTCTCTTCATCCAAGTTAAATAATTTTACTTGGTTTACCCTACTATGGGAATGTATATAATCTTTAAATACCATAATTATAACTCCATGGACATGATTTAGAATTCTGCATAGCTTTAAAATTGACTATGTATGATAGTCTTTAAGTGAACTAGCTACATGATGTTTTATGACTGCACCTTCATGGAGTATGATTTGGAAGAATGAACTTGATAAGTTATATGTAATCAAGAACACATTTAAAATATGTATAAGGACCTATCACAACCCTTTGAATTCATTGTCAAAGCATGAAGATCTAGAAATGATGAAAATAGTCCTATCATCTCAAATAAGACCAATTTATAAACCTAAAAAGATTTGCCCATCAAAACACATTAGAACACTAAAAAAATCATGGGAATAATTTTGGGAGGATAAAAAATCATATAGAACTGATATCAATAACTATATTATACATAATCATCTAAACAATAGTAAAACTTGTAGGGTACATAGATTAGCAAACATAAAAACATAGTCATCTTTATGAGGATGATTCATAAAGCATGGTTGACCAATATTAGAAATATGATTATGGAAATGAATCTCTCTAAGGTTAATACCATATTTAAATTTTTTTTGACTTGGAAGCACTTATACTAACCATACCAAACATGAACCTATTGATTACTTCTACATGTCTAAAAGGGCAAGAAAAGAGTAGAATAGTTTTTGGCCCTTTTTAGCACTTTCAAAGCATGAAAATCATTAAGATGATTGTGAGGAAGATGAAGAGACATTTTATGACCTTATTCCATGTGTCACACTCCTCCATGGGCTATACAAGTTCCAAACTCTTCTCTTTTCCCAAGAAAATTGCTCTTTCTTCTAACAACCTGTCAATTTTAGCTATGAATAGTTGATTAAGGCATAACAGGATACATGTCACATGAAATCACCCTTATTACACCTTAAAAATTATTTAGGATGCCATACAACTCGTTTAATGCCATATTTTGACCCAAAAATGACTTAAAATGATATAAGGACTAAAATGACTAATGACCAAGGCTAATATAACATGAAATCACACTAAATAACCTATAATATACCTTACGACATATATATTAGACCCATAAAAAACCTAAAAATCATTTTTTTATGTATAGGGGTCCCAATTTGACTTACATGGTGAAATTTGGTCAGTAGATAATAGATAATTGAGAGGATCTACTTTTGAAATGACAATGGTCTTATTGTTTAACATGTAATGTCATAGTTTATAAGTTGAAAATACCATAGCCAACTAGGATTTTTTAATGGGAATATAATTGTGCTCATACACTACCAATGTACACCTTAAATAGTACATAACATGATCTTTTCCATTATCATCATGTTAAGCTAGAAGTGCCCCTAGAGTATTATCAGTTATATACAAGTATAGTAACAATGACTTTCCTAGCATGAGAAATAATAAAATAGGTGGATGTGTGAGATAGTCTTTCAATTATTGAAAAGATTTTTGACAATCATCATCCTAATGAAATGTGACACCTTTCTTTAGTAAATTTGTAAAAGGATGACACTTATTAGCCAACTGAGATATGAAACATATAATAGATTGAATCTTGCCCTATAAACTATAAAGCTACTTCAAATTGGTTAGTGGTGGCATATCTGTAATGGCTCATACTTTGGATGGATTGACTTTAATAACTCTGCAAGACATAATGAAGCCAAGTAATTTTCCTAAAGTAACTCTAAAAACACACTTTTTAGGATTTAACCTTTGTATTCATGAAATCCCTCAAATATTCTTCATAATGTTGTTGGATGATCGACCCTAGTCTTTGATTTTCCCAATATGTCATCAATTTAGTCTTCAACAATATCATGTATCATATCATGAAATATGATGGTCATGTCTCTTTAGTACATGGCGCAATTTTTTTTAAGACCAAATGGGATAATTTGATAATTAAATGTTCCCCACTTAGTGGTAAACACTATTTTATGTTGGTCTTATGGTGAATAAAAAATTATTTCTTTCCCTTTGTCGTTCTTGACAACCAAATTGAAGCCAAAATGGTAGTTATAACTTTAGTAATCAGCCTCTAAATGCTTGTAATGTTTGTATGGCTAAAAATATCCATGAATGATGACCTCTATACCTAAATGGGAGAACTTGATACCACTGGTGCAATGTTGATGGGATTGCACAAATTTCATGTATCCATGGTCTTCCCAAAAGCATATTATATGATAAATCAAGGTCTAAATCATGGAATAGTATATCATGGGTCAAGGTTTTAATGATAATTGGTAAGCTGATGATACCTTTTGATTCCCAATCCTCATTGTTATAGGCTTTGATTGTGATCATTTATGGTTGGAGATTGGCTTTCATGTACCTAAAAAACTTGATGAGCTTTAGAGACATAATATTTAAATTTGATCCATTATCTATGAGGAAATGTTTCAATTTATGTCATGTTATGATAAGTTTGATGTACAATAGGTTGTTAGGCATAGGGCCAAGGGATGATATATCACTTTGGTCAAAGGTTAATTATTGGCTTAGAGATAAATGTCCAACCAAAGCTTAGAATTTATCTAGAGATATGTCATTAGGAACTTAGCATTTGCTAAGGAACTCTTTCAAGATGTTCTTGTGGATTGTAGACATACAAAACATATCCAAAATAGAGATTCATGTGGGTGTATTTTGTAATTATTCCAAAATTTTCAAACATCTTTTCTTGGATAACAAGAAATGGATTGTTCCATGGTTAGTTGAATGGGTGAAGTGGCAGATGGTTGTGTGCTTGGTATGGTAATATTTGATCATTGAATTATGATTGCATAATTAGGATTAGATATAAGACCATTATTGCTAATTAATGAAGGTGGTGGGAGACTATATAGGATAAGTCTCAACTACTAGTGCACTTGTATATGGTCATGTGCCAACAATGAGTTATCGATATAGGGTTCAAAAGTGGGAATCCCTACTTTTTGGTATGCTTGTATGTGGTCCTAGGTTAAGGAAGGATAAATAACATGGGTTAGTTGATTGGTATTAATTATAAATGGTCTTGTTTTATTGGTACTTGGTCTTGGATTGATGGAAATGGTAGAAACATGACCTCTTATAAGATGGCCTTTAACTTTGTTGTAGTCATGTGCAACTATGTGGTAGGTTTATTAGTTTTTGGCATTGTTTTGGCCTTGGTTTCATCCATTAATTTGATGTTTTTGGTTCTATTTCTAATTTTTATGGTTCTATCATAGATGTTGATACTATTGTTATTACTATGCTAGCCATTGTTGCTGTTATTGGTGATTATTATGTTGTGGAAAGGGATTCTGATAAATGTTGAGACTCTAATTAGATGTGGAAGCTCTATGATATAATGTGATCTCTCTAATTTATAAAATATTATCAATCAAATGTTTAATTTTCACACAACATCAAAAATTATGGCCATTAACTCGATGATACTCATATAATTCATTTTTCTTATACTAGTCTAGATAGTCAATGCCCTCAGGATAGTGCTTTTGAATAGGCTAATTAATCAAATTAGTAGTGGTAAGCTTGTGAAACATAGATTTAATGGGTTCTCTAAGGTCACTAAAGATTAAATGAGTAGGTACAGATCTCTTTGGAGGAGGGGTTTGCAAAGGTAAAGGTTGTTGCATTTGTTGTGTTGGTCTAGGCTATTGTACTTGCTACATTTATTGAAGAAGTTGTTGTTTAGGAATAATTTTCATATACAACATAGGCTGAGAAGATGGTGTTTGCACCATTTCAACATGGCATGACTTGGTTACTCCATTTCACCCAACATTATTATTACGATTGAACTACTTGGGTTTGTCATAATTATTGGCCAGGGTTTATTGTGATGCTTGCATTTGGACTTGGTTATAATTTTTACCATTGTTCTAGTTCTAGTTTAGGTTCCAATTTAATGAGGTAAATTTAAATATCCCTTTGTTAATAAGGCCTCTTTTGATCAACATACCTTTGTTAATGATTTCCTTAAAAGTGTGTGTACACTACAAATCCAGATGGTAAGATATCTCACTGTGTAAATTTTTGGTAAACACAATGGATTGTTGCTTGTCTAATAGATTGTGGGTAATTTAGATTGAAAGGGATCTCAATCAATATAGATAACTTGATAAAATTTCATAATCCTTATATTTGGCTAACCAAATCTCATGTTCGAGATTGTAGGAGAAGTGTTTTATAAACTTGTCTAAAAGATCACCAAAGTTCAAAATTGAAATCTTGGGCAATTTTAGAAACCATTCCAATGCTTATCTTGCTAAAATTCTTGGGAACAATAATAGGATGTATATGTCATTATAGGCCATTGGTTGGAAAGCAACAAATAATTCTATCAAATAGGCCTTGGGATCTCCTTTCCCTTTATATTTATTGAATTTTGGTGGTTTGTACCCTGGAGGAAATGGTATTCACAAATAATTCATGTTGATAGGGTAAGAACACACATGGTCCAACTTAAAATTTTTATTTTGTTTTCCTATTTGGATGAGGGTAGTTACATCCTTCATTTATTATAGTTCTTATGCAAGGAAACCAGATGCAAAATTGGATTATGATGGAGGCTATGTGGTCAAAAGTGGGTTACTTCGACCGGGTTATAGTGGAGGCATGGCTTGTTGTGGAATGTTGGTTTCATTTAGGAATTGACTAGAAATATGCATATGTGGATTATGATGCAATTGTTGAAATTGCATGTGTTTTAGTGCAATGTTATAATTAGTATTGGGCATGTGGGCCTAGTTTTAGGGAAATTGAGGTTGAGATGGAAGGATATGGATATACTATTCCTATTGAGGTTGAATAGGGACTTGATGTTGAATAGTCAAACCTTGATGATTAATGGGAACTTTTGAACCAATCCCGTATTGTTGATTTCGTGGCACATTAGGAACAAAAGGTAATTGTTACCTAATCAACACTTATGGAACATTGGAACCTCTTAGATATAAGAACCCATGTTGGGAGGTAGATGCATGATGAAGGTTTGGAATTTTTTGCTGACCAATACTTGTACACTATTGGTTAGAAATAATTTGTAATTATAATGGTATGTTGGTCTACTACTAAAGAGGCATGTTCATCATTACTTAGTAAGGTAGAACATTGGTTTCCCCTTGTTGAGGTGGTATAATGTTTTACCTTTATGGCATGGGTAAATTGGATGGTGCTTGTTGTTATGGAATTTTATTTTTCACCTATTATGGTGGAGTAACATTCATCACATTTGGTTGAGGCATGATACTATTCATTGCTTGACTATTTAATCCTTATTATTATGTGCTATAATAAGTAACTCATTATGGATTAGAGGTATTTTTTTACATTTGGGAGGTATAATTTCCTACCCCCTAAGTTTATGAACCACTCACGGTGTTAAGTAAAGGCATATTTTATTATGTATTAGTTGTTTGTGTGTTTACACCACTTTGGTCTAGGTTAGATGATACTTGCATATTATCCATTATGTTTGGCTCACTATTCTGCATAGAAGTAGAAGACACTTATTTGATAGTTGGGGTATTAAACATGTTACCCATTGAAGTTATTTGCACCAATGGGTCTATACCATGATTCTCTTGGCCTATCAATTCAATTAAAACTCCTATTGAAGGAACTATCTCAATAAGAAGAGCATTTAACATGGTCATATTTTTGAAGTTGTACGCTAAGTTTAAATAAGTTTGGTATGTTATCTACATTTATATAAAGTGGTTTTCTATGAGGCCTTTTCCTTGAAAAGCATATGAGGGTCCTAATATGGCATCAACACTATAGAATGAGGATTTCTAGAAGAGGCCTATTTGTTGGTTTGATTAATAAGGTAGGTTGTAAGGCCCTCTTACTAGACTTGGAAAGTTTTCATGGGGAAAGTCTACCAAAAATCTATCCCCTACCTCTATGGCTCTGATTAAGACTTTGTCCGTATTTGTAATCAAGTGATGATAAAATAAATAAGGGTCATAGAATGATGGTATTGCAACATAATATGGTTGTTATTGGACTTGTTTGGAAACCAAATGTATGCTAGCTAAGTATTATTACATTTGTTTTTGGTCTTGCTCCAAGTATGAAGGCATGCTAACCAAATAATGGGCCAAAGGATCTTGACTTTGTTCCCCCATTTGCATGTTGTAAGGTGGATAAGGATCTATATCATAAATGCCATCGTCTCCATAGGGGTCTTAAACAAAGTTTCTTGTGAGACCACATTACTATATCTTGGATTTTACATGAAACCACTATTTTTATAGTGAGACATGGTCAAATCAATGGTGATTTCTTCATGATAAAAGGTTAGAGCTATACAAACTCTAAAAAATAATGCCTAAAGATATAAAAGGTTCAATCTTGATCTAACTTGGTCAAAGGGATGGAGCTATATCTCCAAAAAAGGTCTATGATAAAACTTGGTATAAAAAAATCTAACATCAAATATCTAATGCTAAATGTCTCACACAAAAAGGTCAAGTGGATGAACTAAAAACAAAATGCCAAACTCTAGGTCCAAAGTGTTTCAAATAGGTCTACTCTAGGAAATAAAAGGTTGCTAGGTCTTTTGGCCAAATGTGGCATCAAAATTTAGGCTCAAAAAAGGCATGTGTTAATACTTTTGGCCAAATGTGAAATAAAAATATAGACTTAAAACAAAAGGGTATTTAATCTAACAAAATTGAAACACTTTGGCATAAACTAGACACTTGACTTTAGACATGAACTTTGATCAAATTGGCATAAAGCATGAAAAAAAAGACACTTGGAGATAGACTATTTTCTTCCAAATAAAGGCATACACAAATAGTTTTTGAATTTGGGTAAATAATTAACCTAAGTTATGCAACCCAAAAGAGACAAATCAATGTCTAATCCTTGATTACACAAGGCATAAACTAAAATCAATCAATGTTTGAATTTGAATGTATCAAGGTTAAGTAAAAAATCAATGTAAGAAAATTAGGATTTCTATAGAACAAACAAGATAAAAAAAGGTTAATGGCATAACGGTACTAGACAAAGATCACAAAGGCATACATGGCTTGGTTTTAAATGTGAAACTTGGATAAAAGACAAAATGATTCTATGCAATGATTTGAGTAGCATAATGGCATTTTTTCTCTATAAAATTATGAATAATGGTTTGTTTCAATAATCTAAAGCACAAAATTTAAATGATTTGGGTAGTGTAATGCTACTCATTTCAATCAAGTGACTCACACAATTTTTGACACAAAGTTTAAGGCAAAAGCAAGGGTGTCAAATGGATGGCATAATGCCTCCTCAAATAATAGATTAATATGGACACAAGACTCATTTTGATGTTGCATTAAAAAAAAAGGGTTTTTAGACTCAAAATACCAAGAAATAATGGACAAATACCAAATACAACTAAGTAAATCATCCTAATCCCTAAAATAAAAAGGTTGCATCATATTGCTGAAATCCATTTATATACATGTTCTTGAGAGAATTTACGTGTTAATATAAAAATAAAAGTGTATAAATTAGTAGGTTTTTTACACCCCCTTTTCCCAAAATATTTTATGGTGACATGGACCTTTGGTCTACTCACCCTGCATAAACAATGTGTCCACAACAAGTGGATTTGTCTAAAACCTAAATTTTTGAGCATATTGATGGTCCCAAAAGTGGACAATGCTAGAGATACATCATGTAAATTGAGTTCATATCAATTATATTAATATGAGAGGGTCTATTATTTTTCATAGTGATTTTAGTTGTGTATTGCTTAGTGGAATCTCCTAGATAACTAGACCTGACTTGAGTTTATATTACAAAAAGAAAGGTTAGCCACTCAACCCCCTAGCTCTTTTAGTATGCGTACCTTGATTTATATACCCCACCATAAAGTGGAGTTGAAATAATTTTAGGAGATGAAAGCCCAGGTCAAATCTTCCTTAAATAACTCATGAAGAAGCTTTGAACTCCCCTTCACAAGCCAAATTGCATAAAATAAAACTAAGTGAAAAGACTTTAGAGGTTATTTTTAGATCACCCAAACCATATGAGTTCTAGGGAGAGACTAGACAACATTATTTACACACATTGGAATAGGTACAAATTGTAAGTGAAAATGCACTTTTGGTCATCCAAGTTCCCTAAAGGGGATGGGGGGAGAGCATACATGTACTATTCATTTTGTGCAAATAAACAAACAAGTATAAAACAAACACTTTTAAGAAATTATAAATCTAAGTAAGTGTTAATTTTATGAACCAAATGAAATGTTTGATAAATTTATTTGAACCCTTGAATTAAGTGTAAAAACTTGTAATAAATTTAACAAAAAAAATAACACAAAAGAACCTATGTTTATTTTAAGCACTTAAAACCAAATATTCAAGATTTAACCATTCTTTTTAGACACCAAAATGAAGTTTTCAAGAGTTTAAACTTGAAAATTTGTGTTCTAATCTTGACTTGGCCCTATATATGTTAGAGAGTTCCCTTTTAATTTGGAGCACATTAATGGAAGAGTAAACAAGTTTTGAAAAGATAGCTCTCATGTTTCTATGTATTTTTTACATAGAGACCAATATCGGTTACTTATGATCGATGCCATTTATAAGGTGATTGATGCTGATTGAGCACGAAATCGATACTAATCGATAAATATTGATATTGGATACTTATGAACCTGAAGGTAAAATCAAAAGAGTCTAAAATTTTTAGTTAGATCAAATATCACAAAAACTCCATAAAACCTATAATATGATGATTAGACAGGGAATATTTAAATCAATGAAACCAAGAAATAGTGATGAGAAACTTTAAGAAGATTCAAAATCCAAGTTTTCAAGCTACATCCTACCCTGCACCCTGATTGATGGTAGTTACCTAGAACCAATGTCGATTAGGTAGAACCAATGCTAGTTTAGGTAGAATCAATACTGGTTATTCTTGATATATGTCGATCTCTATGTAAATTTGAGTTAACATAAAAAAAATAGAATACAAAAAAAAAAAAAAGAAGCTAAAACTCTAATTTTAAATATATTCAAGTATTCATTTGAAAGTTTTGGAGTTTCATCTTGGTATCCTTGGTATGTGGGATGCCTCTAGGTCCCACTAGGTGTGCCATTTATGATAATAAGAATTTGATAATAGAGAGGAGGTTAGATCAAGTGTTAGTCCATACAATAATGAAATCAACACACTAACATGCTAACATCTCTAAGCCTATATCTTAGGGGGATATTAATGGACAAAATATAATTGAAAACCCAACTAAAATTCAAAGCACAATAATCCTTACCTTTCTTGAGAGTTCCAAATTATTTATTTGTGGCTTGCTTAGTTTGTGCTCAAAGAGTCTTTGATAATGAAGTTTTCTTTGCTTCTTCTCTCCTTGGCACAATTATGGATTGATATGGCTTATGATTGATTGATTTGGATTGGATTAATATTTTGGCATTTTAAAATAATTTTTATGAATCTTATTACAAAACTTGCATTATAACTCTACAATTTCCAAGCTCTTTTTTTAATAGGCAATGGCTTGTATTTATAGGCTTAGGAACTAACCCCAAATCAAAGTGAGTTAATGTGTAGTTTAAACATGGAATGGGTTAAAACCTAACCTAAGTGAGTAAATTAACCCCATTAGAGTTAAAATTTGTCAATAATTCATTATTTTTAATGAATAGACATGGGTGAGATATTTTCAAAGGCTTGACAACTCAGAAAAGGTAATCATGAAAAGCTAGGATATTTGTATTTTTGATTATCTTTTTTTAGTAATTCATTAATTTCACATGGATAATTCAAATAAGAATTTAATTTTTTTTATATTGTTAATTAATTATTATTAGTCTCTTATTATTCCAAGATTTGGTTTTATGTGTGCACTTGCCCCACTTAATAATTCTATAGGCCAAATTACATGGTATGATGTTGCAGGATGATTAGAGATGAATCGGTGAGAGGTTTCTGTTACTTACGATAGGACACCCCAATTAGGGATGTCTCAACATGATTTTGATATTTTAAGAATGATTCACAAGTAAATTTGAGATGTTTAGTGATTCCTAGGCTTAATTTTCAAAGGTTGGTAGGAATCAGTCTGAAGTCTGATCGAAGGCCATTGGTGGTCAGTTTTAGGTGTCTACACCAGTAGCGGCTAGAATTATATAATAAATTTATAGAATATATGTAGTTATGTTTTGATTATTTATTTCATAGTGATCAATAATAGAATGTATTGTTACATGATTATTTTATGGTTAACATCTTCAGTATGTTTATTAAGATCACTAATTAGATTCTCAATGTGAATTATAATGTTGAATATGTAGAATTAATTTTTAAAAAATATGTTATTACAATAAATCCAGTGGGGATGTTACATTGTGGTATTAGATATATGGTTCAAACTCTAGGACTTGATGAGTTCACTAATGTTTTCTTATCCTTCTGTTTACCAGAAAGGAGAATGGTGTGAGTTAGAGCATCTAGTAAGGTTCCTTCAACTGTCAATGATAATAACCTTCTATTTGATCCTAATCAATTTGCCACTAAGAAAGAAAAACAAATTGGATCATATTTTTGTATCCATTAATGAAACTAGGGATTGAATTGTAGCCCTAGTATAAGAAGTTCATGGACATGAAGAGGAAGGCCATTAGAATGTGCCTGAAGAGCATCCTGCTGAGTGTTAAATTCCTCAAGATAAAAGGCTTGAGGAAGTCCCTTAGGATGCAAGAGCTCATGTAGATGTATAATTGGATAGAGAAATGAAAAAGGTGAATCCACCTAAGTTTAATGGAACCATTTTGAGAGATGGAGTTAAAGGATGGATGATTGATATGGAAAAGTATTTTGAGATTAGAAACCACTCTAAAGTCACTAAAGTAGTTTGGGGAGCTTACCAATTGGTTGGTGAAGAAGCTATATGGTGGGCAAATAAAAAGTTAGAAATGAATATTAACTCTACTACTACCACATGGGAGCAGTTCATGACATTGTTTAGATCATGATGGCTTCCATAGTTATACTTTGATCAAAATCTTATAGATTTTCATAATCTTAAGAAAAGATACGTATTGGTGAATGAATACTATAAATAATACACCAATATTTTAAAATATGTACCTTATTATTAGGAGGATGAGAGGTTCACAATTAAGAAGTTAATCATGGGATTAAAACCCCATATTAGTGGTGAGGTGGATGTGCATGGGCCATCTACCATAGACCAGTTCTTCTAGAAGGTAGTTAAATAGGAACAAAAGTTGAAATCTATTTCTCAAGTAAAATATAAGTTTAAGAAAAAGTTTGAAAGTTCTAAACCAATTTTCAAAAATAATAATTGGATGTAGAGGAATGGAGACTCCAAGAGTCAACTCAAGAGTCATAATGCTAGATTCAATAGTGGTTCAGGTAATAAGAAATTAGGTAATGGTTTAAAAGGTGGTTTCAATGGAAACCAATGGTTTGATAGGAAAGGACCATCTAGATGTTGCTTCATTGGTGCAGGTGACCATTTTTCTCATGAGTGTACCTAGGATAAGTCAAAGAATAAAGGTTCTATTCCAAAGCAAGGAATGTTTTAACAATAGATACATGTAATAGTTGACAATCAACAAGCTGAATTCCAAGCTTCACCCATAAAACTATAAATTATTTTGTTTGAACACCCATTTTATATTTTTATAGATACAAGGGATACAAAATATTTTATAGCTCCTAGGATACTTAATAAGTTATCTAAAAAAGCTGGTGTAATGGCAAATGCATGGTCGATACAATATCATAATGATTCAAATGTTAAATTTGACAAGTGTTTAGTTAAATCTAAGATTAGGTTACCCAAATTCACAATAGTAGTGGAACTTTATGTATCACCACTAAGGTCATATGATGTGATCCTAAGAGTTAATTGACTTGAAAATTATAAGGCCAAAGTTGACTGCTACATAAAGAAGGTTGAGTGTCAAGATGATTTTGGAAATCAAACACAAATTTAGGGTGATCTAAGAGAGTTGAGGCTTAGGAAGATTTATTGAATGCAACTCAAGAAGGCTCAAGGAAAAGGATGCCAAAAATTTATTATTAAGATAAATAAAATAGAGGAATCTAAGGAAACATTCCTTGAAGATTATCCTTTTCTTAAATTTTTTTATGATGTGTTTTCAAAGGAATTGCTAGGATTGCCTCCCAAACATGAGTTTGATTTCTTAATTGACATCATACTAGATTGAAACCACAATCTAAGGCACTGTATAGGATGACAACCATTGAATTGATTAAATTGAAGGCTCATCTACAATGTTGATTACACTATGAAAGCAATAAATGCAAAATTAAACCAGAAAGATAAGTAACTAGAATCAAAAATATAGAAAGAAGAAGAGATACAAGAAACCACCCTGAAAACTTGTATTAAACTCTTTACAGAAGGAATACAATTGAAGAAACTTATTTTCTTCCACACCTCTCTCAGATGTATAGATCTCTCTCTAGATCTCTTTCCCTCAAGAGCTCTCTCTCTCAATTACAATCACAATTCACACCTTGAATTGTCTATCTTACAATATCTTGTACTGTTCTTAATTAAGCTATGAAGATTTAATCCTATATATAAAATTAGGAAACATGAGCATGCATTTACAACCAATAGTTATGACTCTTAAACAAGGGCTCTAAAACAGTCTTACTAATAATAGAGATGCAGACTTAAGACTATGACTTAATCCTAACATGCAAACATTCTGTTCTGTCCACGGAAATAGCATTCTGGACGCACAGGTAACCGACGTCGATTCCTGCCTGTTTGCCTATGACTGACATCGGCCGATCCATGACTGATGCCAACATCTCCTGTACTACTCCTGACCGACATCAGTCGCTCCTGACCGATGCTGGTGACTGTGTAAACCTGCAACTTTGCAAAATCCACTCCTTTGGTGAAGCTTTTAGCTCCACACCTTAACAATCTCCCACTTGGAGATAAACATCTGCACCAGTACCTATACAACAACATCTTCTAGCTCCTCCATCTTCAAACTCAATCATGAAGACCAACAGAAGTTGAATGAAGATTCAACTTCTCCTTTGTAACCAGCTTGGTTAACATATCCGCAGGATTCTTATCTGTATGGATCTTCTCCAGCTTCAACTCACCATCCTCCAATACCTATCTTATGAAGTGGTACCTAAGCTGTATATGCTTTGTTCTTGAATGAAAGGCTGAATTCTTAGCCAAATGAATTGCACTCTGACTATCACTGTATAATCTGCAACTCTCTTGCTCCTTTCCAAGCTCTTCCATGAACCGTGTCATCCATATCATCTCTTTGCTAGCCTCTGTGACTGCAATATACTCTGCTTCTGTAGTTGACAAGGCAACAACCTTCTGCAACTTTGATATCCAGCTAACCGCCGTTCCACCAACAGTGAAAACATATCCTGTGGTGCTCCTCCTGCCATCCAAATCACCGGCCATATCTGAATCTACATAACCATGTAGAGAAGTATCTAAACCTCCATAGCACAAATGCCTACTGCTGGTCCCTCTCAGATATCTAAGGATCCACTAAACTGCTTTCCAGTGCTCCTTCCCTGGATTGGCCATATACTTACTTACAACTCCCACTGCTTGGGCAATATCCGGTCTAGTACAAACCATTGCATACATTAAACTCCCTACTACGGAAGCATATGGAACTCTACTCATGTACTCTACCTCATCATGTGAATTAGGACATTGTTCTTTACTCAATTTAAAATGTCCAGCCAAAGGTGTGCTTACTGGTTTTGCATCCTGCATATTGAACCGTTTCAACACCTTGTTCACATAATCCTCTTGAGACAAAATCAACCTATGATTTTTCCTGTCTCTCTTAATGCTCATGCCAAGGATTTTCTTTGCTCCCAAATCCTTCATGGCAAATGTGTGAGCTAATTTCACCTTAAGCTCAGAGATATCCTGCATGTGTGATCCTGCAACCAGCATATCATCTACATACAACAACAGAATAATATATCTACCATTATCCAATCTCTTAAAATACACACAATGGTTAGATTGACACCTACTATAGCCATGCTCAGTCATAAACCTATCAAATCTCAAATACCACTGTCTAGGAGCTTGCTTGAGGCCATACAAGCTTTTTTTCAATCTGCACACTAGCTTCTCCTTACCTTTGACCTCAAATCCTTCTGGCTGATCCATATATATTTCTTCATCCAAATCTCCATGAAGAAATGCTATCTTAACATCAAGCTGCTCAAGATGCAAATCCTCAATAGAAACTAAAGACAATAAACCCGTATAGAAGTCATTTTAACAACAGGAGAAAAAATCTCACCAAAATCAATACCTGGTTTTTGTGCAAATCCTTTCACTACCAACCTGGCCTTATATCTCATCTGTCCATTCTCACCTTCCTTTCAACCTATAGATCCATCTGTTCTTTAGTGTCTTCTTTCCTGCTGGCAACTCAACCAAATCCCATGTTTGGTTCTCTCTCAAGGAATCAATCTCCTCATTCATGCCTAGCTCCCACTGATTCTTGGATTCCACCTGTATTGCTTCATCAAAACTCTCTGGTTCTCCACCATCAATTAGCAATAAATAGAATAATGAAGGGGAATATCAAATTGGAGGTTTACTTACCCTTTCTGACCTCCTGATGGGCATCTGAGACTCATTCACAACACGCTATCCACCCAAATTCTCTGACAGTGACCAACCTCGGTCACTTCTAGGCCTATAACTGGCTGACGTCGGTTCTGCCTGACTGATGTCGGTTCCTGCCTGGCTAACATCGGTCACTATGTGACCGACATCAGTTCCTGTATTGCTGACATCGGTTTCTGCCTGACTGATGTCGGTCTCTGTGTTTTCCTATCTGTAATTAATTTTTCTCGTGAGCTCATTTTGGACCGTCACCTCATCTAATTCTCCATTGCTCTACCTAGATTGATTCAGCTTCCTGAGCTGATCACTATACATCACTTTTTCATTGAAAACAACATCATGGCTCCTAATTATCTTGTTAGTTCCTAGATTCCAAAACTTGAATCTAAAATCATCAGAGCCATAGCCAATAAATGTGCACCTCATAGACTTAGCATCCATCTTCTTTCTATTTTCCTTATCAATGTGCACAAAGGCTTCACAACCAAAAAATTTGAGAAATGAGAGATCTAAATTTTTACCTGTCCATGCCTCTTTTGGAATTCCACCATCCAGAGCTGTAGAGGGTCCTCTATTAATCAGGTACACTGTAGTATCCATAGCTTCTACCCAAAACTCTAAGGGCAAACTAGCATGCAATCTCATACACCTTGCACGCTCCATTATTGTTCTGTTCATCCTTTCAGCAACTCCATTTTGCTGAGGTGTCCTTGGAACCATCCTTTGCCTATGGATTCCATGCATATAACAATACCAATTGAACTTATAGCTTTAGAACTCACCACCATTGTCAGATCTCAGGCACTTCAATCTTTTACCTATTTCATTCTCAACCATAGCTTTCCAAATCTTAAAAGTCTCAAATACATCAGATTTCTTCTTAATACAATAGACCCATACCTTTCTTGTAGCATCATCTATGAATGAAACATAGTACTGTGATCCTCCAATAGAAGCAACCTGAGCCGGTCCCCACACGTCTGTGTGAACAAGCTGTAACTTATGCTTCTTCTTTGTTGACCCAGTCTTGAGAAAACTTACCCTCTTCTATTTTCCAAACACACAATGCTCACAAAAATCCAAGTCTATGCTTTTCAAATCTGAAAGCTTACCTTTTGACTTAAGAATTGACATTCCCTTCTCACTCATGTGGCCAAGCCTTGAGTGCCACAATTTTGCATCCACATCTGAAGTAGATAATACAGAAGGAGAATTATTAGTAACACAATTACATAAATAGAGAGTACCTACTCTCTTACCTCTGGCCATTACAAGTGCACCCTTGGTCACCTTCCAAGATTCAGCTGTGAGAGTTACTGTACAACCCTCATCCCCTAACTTTCCTGCAGAAATCAAATTCCTCTTCAAGCTGGGAACATGCATAACATCTCTCAACACCCATGTGTTGCCATTCTGCATTTTTAGCTACACTTTTCCTTTGCCAATAATTTTACAAGGCTCATCATCCCCTAAATATACTATTCCAAAATCTCCATGGACATAGTCACTAAAATATTCTCTATTGGGGGTAGCATGAAAAGATGCACCAGAATCTAAAACCCAAGATTCTATATTATTATGCAAAGAGAATATTAAAGCATCTTGTGCAATACCTGCAACTTTTGCTTCTTCCTTACCTTCATGCTGATTGTCCTCCTTAGGCTTTGACTAGCAATCTTTGCTTATGTGCCCTATCTTTCCACAATTCCAGCATTGTGGCTTCCTGCCATTTCTGGATTTGGATCTACCTCTCACCTTTGACTTAGACCTTGATCTCCTCTTGCTCTTCTCTTTTTGCCTTCCCCTGCTCTCAAAACTTAAAGCGTTCCCTGATGTTTCCTCTGTGCTTTTCCTACAAATTTCTTCATTCAAGATTACACTAACAACATCCTCTACTTTTAAAATATTTGAGGCAGATGCAGTATTACTAACTGCCATTACCAAGCTATGCCAGCTTTTAGGCAAAGAACATAATATTAAAAGAGCTTTAATTTCATCATCAAACACTATTTTGACTGAACTTAATTGATTTACAATTCCATGGAAATCATTTAGATGATTAGATACAGATCCACCTTCCTGCATACACAAATTAAATAACTGCTTCATAAGATATACCTTATTAGAAGCTGAGGGTTTTTCATACAAATTTGCTAAAGTAGTCATCAACTCTACCATTGTCTTTGCCTGTGATAAATTAGATATCACAGTAGATGCCAGACTCAGTCTTATAGACCCCAGAGCCTTTCTATCAAGAACTTCCCATTCTTCATCATCCATGTCTTTGGGCTTCTTTGCAATCCCACCTAATGGTAAGTATAGATCCTTTTGATACAGATAATCCTCTATCTACATTCTCCAATGTTGATAATTCTTGCCATTAAACTTCTCCATTCTCAGTTTACTTTCTTCGGCCATTGCTTCTCCCACTCAAATAGAAATCCCTGTGAGTACCCTGTAATCAAAAACACTAACCAGATCTGAACCACCTGTTAGTCAACCTGAGCTCTGATACCACTTGTTGGGGATCAACCAATAATGTTGATTACACTATGAAAGCAATAAATGCAGAATTAAACCAGAAAGATAAGTAACTAGAATCAAAATATAGCAAGAAGAAGAGATACAAGAAACCACCCTGAAAAACTTGTATTAAACTCTTTACAGAAGGAATACAATTGAAGAAACTCTTTTCTTCCACACCTCTCTCAGATGTACAGATCTCTCTCTAGATCTCTTTCCCTCAAGAACTCTCTCTCTCAATTACAATCACAATTCACACCTTGAATTGTCTATCTTACAATATCTTGTAATGTTCTTAATTAAGCTATGAAGATTTAATCCTATATATAAAATTAGGAAACATGAGCATGCATTTACAACCAATAGTTATGCCTCTTAAACAAGGGCTCTAAAACAGTCTTACTAATAATAGAGATGTGGACTTAAGACTATGACTTAATCCTAACATGCAAACATTCTGTTCTGTCCACAGAAATAGCATTCTGGATGCACAAGTAACCAACATCAGTTCCTACCTATTTTCCTGTGATTGACGTCGGTCGATCCATGACCGACACTGGCATCTCCTGTACTGCTCCTGACCGATGTCGATCGCTCTTGATCGATGTCGGTGACTATGTAAACCTGCAACTTTGCAAAATGCTCCTTTGGTGAAGCTTTTAGCTCCACACCTTAACATCATCTCTAGGAGTTATTTTCAATTGGTTTGATTAGACCAAGTGTATCACCATAGGGTGCACCAATTATATTCATCAAGAATAAGGATGACACTCTTTGCCTTTGAATTGATTATGAAATGTTGAATAAGGCAATAATTAAGAACAAATATTCATTATCTCACATATATGATCTTTTTAATTAGATGTGAGGGGAAACAATATTTTCTAAGATTGATCTTAGAGTAGGATATCATCAACTGAGGGTAAGGATGAGGATATTCCAAAAACAATGTTAAGAACTCGATATGAGTCATATGAGTTCAAAGTGTTACCATTTGGGTTGACAAATGCTCTGAAAATATTTATAAATCTCATGAATGATGTGTTCATATATTATCTAGATAACTTTATTCTAATCTTTCCAGATGACATTATTATATATTCTGAAGATAAAAAGAGCATATTCAACATTTAAAATTAGTTTTCTAATGTTTTTAGAAGCACAAGTTGTATATCAAGTTGTCTAAGTATGTATTGTTGATCATGGTAATTGATTTTAGGTTATCACTGATGTCAAAGAGAGCATAAGGTACTAGTGCATGAATGACAAAGAAGTTGTGTTTGACAGCTTGTAGAGTATATGGCATATGCACAGATTAGTAAGGACAAAGAAGAGGTTATGAGGCATCCATAGATGTTTTGTGAAGTTATCATGTATTATTTGATAATTTGAAAATATAGACATGAATATTATAGTTTAAGAGAATCCAGACCATCACTACATGTCATGCAGATATGAATGAACCAACAAGTTTATGCATCTAGTGTAGGTACTCAAAAAGTCAATAATGGTCAAAGGTTTTCATGAAGATGTTTATAATCCTAATAAGGTACCCTAAATATTTGGAATCTTGAAGTATTTTATAGATAAATTTATAAACCTTAAAATTTACTCTTGTAGACTATAATTTGCCAAAGACCATCAAGTTTAACTACATTAAAATTTGGGGTCAAATAGTCAAGATAGATCTAACAGTGAGCATTCATCATCCAGATTGTGATCCAACAATGTGAATGAATTCAATATGTCAAAGGTTCTTAGTATTGTAGGTGCTAGTTACATGTGTCTTAATCATGATGATTTTATAGAAGATCAATGACATGTGGGACTACCAAGTGGCATAAGATTGGGGTATAATAATAATGTGATCAGAAGGCACATGAGGGTACCAAGTGTTTTAATCATGGAAGCCTATGTCAAGGATCAGTGATCAGAAATTAAAGATTTAAAGACAAGATTATAGTAAGGATATCAATAGAGTATAATTTATCTATCTTTTAGGGAGCATGAGATGAAGACATGTGTCTACAATATTTACATTTACCAGTGACCATTAGTATTTGAAATTAACAAAGGAGAAACTAGTACTGAGTATTTTGATTATATATTTTGATATAGGATGAATTCGAAGGTGATGTAAAATAAAAATTTATAAAGGACTTCAAGGAATAGCTATAAAATTTGATTATAATATTTTAATGTTTGTATAATTTCATATATTGAGCTCCAAATTTTATTGTGTTTGACCATGTTCTGTAAGTGACTGGAGAAGGATATTTGAGTTGTTCTTGATATTATTTTGATGTTTAAATATGAAATATATATTGGAGAGTGTTATAGACTCTATGAGGACCATTTTTGTGGATTTTATAAGTTTGACCAATCCATATTTAGTGTGAACAATTACTTATAAGTTGATTGTGTTTGTTGAATGCACTGACATATTGAGTAACCATGTTATAGGAGTGAGTTGAAGGTGTTTTGAATAGAATTTAAGAATAAAATGAGTATGGATATGTTATATAAATATCTAAGGATTATGAAAAAGTATTTTTTGTCATTATATGCCCCTAATCAGATATGGAGAGTCAAAATAGTTTGACTATATTTTGATTGTATATGACTAGTTTGAGTAGTCATTTTGAGAAGAATTATTTTGAGTGATTAGAGACTATTTTTAAGTATATAAATCACATTAAATAGTTCCATAGGTACTAAAAATTTCACCCATGTGATATAATAATATTTCTATGTGAAATATTTGAGTAGTTTTTTCAAAAGTTTGAGACTGTGTTTTCGACCTAATTGGTAGGTTCAAGTGTTGAGTTGGTGTTCTAGATGGAATGGACCCATATGAGAGTGAGAAAGGGAATATGGATATAGGTTTAATGTGTTTGAATAATTTTTAAAGGATGAAAGTGTTTCAAGTATTTTCACATGTAATGTGTGAATATGAAGGCCTAATTATTTTAGGTCTCACCAAGACCTAATGGTGGTTTGGGGATAATAAGGTAATGTCCAACCTATGAAGAGTGTGGTTCTATAATCTAATGTGTGTATGCACCTATGTTAAGTGTGGTTCAAATATGTAAATCATCTTGGATTACCAAGATGGGTTACAAGAAGAGAGTGGTATAAGTACAAGGTCTAATTGGACTAATTGGGTGAGTTTAGAAAGTGTGGAGTTAAGTGAAGTAGAGAACATTTAAAAGAGAAGGTATAGGTTAGTCAGGACCATTAGAGAACAAAGAGGATCAATCATGTTTATTTTATCAAGATGATATGGGTGGATACATAGGTTATTGGACCTAATGAGCCTAAAAGAGGTAGATTGAGTGAGTGAGCCCTTGCAACTATTTGGGTGAAAGAGTGAAAACAAAAGTGGTAATCATCAGTTAAAGAGCATAAAAAGGTTTTTAAGATGTATTCTAAAGGTATATAAGTGAGTGCTTAGTTACTTAGGGGGTTATTTCCTCTTTGAAAGATAAAGCTTGCTAAAGGTTTAATTGTTTTGGATGTTTAACTAGACAGGGGCAGTAGCTCCTTGTGGGATTGGTGTCTCACTAAACTAAGGGATGGGTTTTACTTAATAAGTTGGTGATGGTATAATTTTATATCTTGTTATTATATAATTTTAGTCCATCTTATAAGGTTTATTAGGTTTTATTTTCCAAGAGAGTTTCCCACATATATCATGAGTTTTGTGCTTGATCTTATTTTATCTTCAAGGTTCATTGTTATGAATGTTTTGTATGATTCATGATTATATGTGTTGAATGTTTAAGGGTTTAAAGTGTTTGTATGGATTGAATATATATCATCACTAATTCACCCCCTAATGATTGTATCTCTAACAATTTTTATTAGAGTAGGACCTTCTTTGGAAGTTTAACCACTTGAAGGTGATATAAGGTATAATATGGATAAGCAATTGAAGAAAGAGAATCAAGAGTTGAAGGCTCAAGTATAGGTTACTTATGCATGTCTAAAATCAAGTAAAGAAAATTAAAACCAATACAATGTAATTTTTGAGAAGTGCAAAGGTAAGATGAGTGAGTATGATAAAGAAGAAGCTCAAAATAAGATCATGGCCTCAAGATTTAAGGCTATTAAGTATGAGTGCATCAAGTTAAATAAGGATCTAAAATCCTTGAAAGAAATCTCAAGATCAAAAGATGATAAAGAGAAGATCAACATTCTTGATGATGAATTAAGAGTTGTAAAGACTAATCTGAGTTCAACATAGGAAAAATGCAGACATCTCAAGACTTAGTTAGAAGAGACAAATGCCAAGTTGAGTTCAAAGCAAGGTGATCATAATTATTTGAAGTAAAATATTGATTCTATAAATATTATTGAAGAATAATCAGTATATTTAAGAATGACATGGCTAAAGAAGCTAAGAAGGATAAGGATACTATCTAAGTTCTTATAATTTAGTTAAAGGATGTAAGTTAAAGTATGAGAGATAAAAAGGATGAGAGAGTTCAATTGAAAACCAAGATATATTCATTGAAGGATAAGCATGAGTAATTTGTTGTCAAGGTAAATAAGGATGAGAAAGAGTAAGAGAGGTCATCTCAAGACAAGAAGGATGCAAGAACCAAGTGAAACATGAGAAGACCTATCAATAAACTAAATGATACAAGGTATGCAAGTTCATTTCATGGTCACTGCTTTGCATGTAAAATTTTTAGTCATAAGGCAAAAAAATATAAAAGTAAGATCAACTAGTCAGCAAGAGGTATGGATAATATATTCTACTATAATTGTCATGACTTGGGACATATTGCTAGATTCTACCCCAGAATGCATGGGAAAAGACTAACCTATTTATGGAGACCTAAGACAATTAAGCTTGAGCATAATTAACCTAAGAGACAAGATGGTATGTTTGTTGAGATTCATAATATTCATCAAGCAGAAGGTATGAATGATTTTATTTGTTTTAGTTGTCATCAAGTTAGTCATAATTAAAAAATATTTTGAAATTAAGCTCTCAAGTCATAAGAAGGTGCATGGAAATTTTAGAGGGCTCAAGAAAGGTCAATCCTTGGTATAGAAACCTAAGGAAGTGAAAATAAAGAAAACTAATTCAGTTGAGTTGAAAGATCAAGGTGGACTGCCTACTAAAACAAGAGAGGAATCATATATGAAGAAGGTTCAGGAATGCCACAAGAATGTGATCTGTCTAAATAGAAAAAGAGAATTAAAAGTCAATTCAAATTGAGCTCAATGAAAATACCAAGATACTAGTTGAGGATAGTTTTGAGGTGTGTCTTGATACAAGAAAACATCCTGCTATTGTTTAACAAGTTTCATGTGAAGAACATCACTTTTCAATATCTAGTGATGAGGTGTTTCATGAATATGTTTTGTCTCCATGTATTGTCAATTCATTATTAAAAGAAAAGGAGATTATTGTCGTGGATTAGCAAGTTGATTATCCTAAGTATAAAAAAAAGAATAAGAACTATCAGTTTTAGATGATGAAGGAGAAGGAATATGGGGAGTTATGGGTAAATCCTAGTTTCACATTATTCTAGGACATTATGGGTTAGGGTGTCTCTATATAATCTTCAAGGAGATACTTGACAAGAAAGAAGAATCATGGTGGATTCTAGTTGAGCTTTGGTTGATGTTGCAGTACAAGAATATCATTTGAAGATGTGTTTGGCTAAGGGAGAGCTAATTTAGTTAGCTTGAGTGGCTTGAAAAAGGTGTACATGATGTAAGGGGGAGCGTATGTGAAGATTCTTTAGTCATGATAGAAGTGTGAAGATGTCTTATATAGTTGTGAATTCAATAATATTGATATGATGACTTGATCAAACCAATTCATGTGTTTTGACAAGATATTGACTCTTCATGCATGAACAAAGAGAGCTTGTGAGTTCTATAGGTAGATAGGTCTAAGGATCAGAGAATCTAAAGTTTAGATTAGTGTATGTCAAATAAAAGATGACATGAGATGGATTTTGATGTTAGGGGGATATGTCTAAGCTCTATGATCAGTTTTTTATGTCAATGATCAAGTTGGCATATTGAGGAAGATACCCTTTGTCATTAATGTCAAAGGGGGAGAAAGATCAAAATGAAGGAGTTCAATTAAAATGAGTAAGAAGTCATTTTAAGGGTGTTTTTCCATCAATGACAAAGGGGGAGATTTTTGAGCATGGTCATTTATGTTAGTTTGTCATTAATGTCAAAGAGAGCATGAGATACTGGTGCATGAATGACAAAGAAGTTATGTTTGATAGATTGGAGAGTATATGGCATATGTGCATATCATTAAGGACAAATAAGAGGTTATGAGGTATTTATATATATCTTATTGAAGTTATAGTGTGTAATTTGATTATTTTTAAAGATAAACATGCATATTATAGTTTAAGAGAAGTCAGACCATCATTGCATGTCATGCAGATATGAATGAACCAACAAGTTTGTGTATCTAGTGTAGGTACTTAGAAAGTCAACAATGGTCAAAGGTTTTCATGGAGATGTTTTATATAATGCCAAGAAGGTGCCCTAAATTTTTGGACTTTTGAAATTTTTTCTATCTCAATTTATAAACCTTAAAAATTTCTATTTTATAATGTGATGTGCTAGAGACTATCAAGTTTAACTACGTTGAAATCTGGGGTCAACTAATCAAGATAGATCTAATGGTGAGCATTCATCATCTTGATTGTGATCCAAAAATGTGCATGAAGTCAATATGTCAAAGGTTCCTAAGATTTCATTCACTAGTGACATGTGTCTCAAGCATGATGATTTGATAGAAGATCAATGACATGTGGGACTACCAAGTGGTACAAGAGTGAGGTCTAACAATAATGTGCTCAAAAGGTACGTGAGGGTGCAAAGTGTCTTAATCATGGATTCCTATGTCAAAGATAAATATTTAGTGTTAAATATTTAAATTTAGGAAGATATTAAGGAGATAAACAAAGAATAATTGATCTATACTTTATGGAGAAAGAGATGAAGATACATGTCTACAATATTTACATTTACCAGTAACCGTTGGTATTTGAAATTAACAAAGAAAAACCAGTGCTAAGTATTTTGCTTATATATTTTGATATAGGATGAATTTGAAGGTGATGTAAAAGGAAAAATTGTAAATTAATTCAAAGAAAATCCATAAAAGTTGTTTATAATATTTTAATGTTCATACAGTTGCATATATTGATCTCCAAAGTTGACTATGTCTTTGACCATGTTCTGTAAGTGACCAAAGAAGGATATTTGAGTTATTCTTGATAGTATTTTGATGTTTCAACATTAAATATATATTTTATAGTGTTATATACTCCATGAGGATGATCTATGTGGATTTTAGAGGTTTGATCAATCCATATTTAGTGTGAAAAATTTCTTAGAAGTTGATTATGTTTGTTGAATGCAATGGTAAATCAAGTGACCATGTTGTAAGAGTGAGTTGAAGGTGTTCTAAGTAGAATTGAAGAAGAAAATGAGTATGGATATGTTATATAAGTATCTAAGGATTATGATAATTTTTTTTTCATGATATGCCCTTGATTAGATATGGAGAGTCAAAATAACTTGACTATATTTTGATTGTATATGGCTTGTTTAAGTGGTCATTTTGAGAAGAGTTACTTTGGTTACTTAGAGCTTGTGTTGAAGTATATAAAGAAAATTAAGGAATTAAAAAGTTCCTAAAGGTTTCACCCATGTGATATAATCATATGGATATGTGAAATATTTGAGTAGCTACTTCAAAAGTTTGAGACTATATTTTATGTGTATGAAGGCCTAAAGAGTGAGGAGACCTAACTGGTAGGTTCAAGTGTTGAGTTGGTGTTATAGGTGGATGGAACCATATGAGAGTGATAAATGGAATATTATAAATATTTTTGATGTGTTTGAATCATTTTTGAATGATGAATGTGGTCCAAGTAGTCTCACATGTAATGTGTGAGTATGAAGGCCTAATTGTTTTAGGTCTCACCAAGACCTAATGGTAGTTCGGGGCTAATGAAGTAAAGATAGACCTATAAAGAGTGTTTTTATCTAATGTAAAATGTGTATGGATATATGTAAATTGTGGTTCAAATATGTAAATAATCTTGGCCAACCAATATGGGTTAAAGGAAGAGAGTAGTATAAGTACAAGGTCTAATTAGACAAGTTGAGAAAGTGTGGAGTTAAGAGAAGTAGATAACCTTTGAAAGAGAAGGTATAGGTTAGTGAGGAAAATTAGAGAGAAAATAGGATCAATAATATTTATCTAATCAAGTTGATGTAGGTGGATACATAGGTCACTAGACCTAATGATCCTAGAAGAGGTAGATTGAGCAAGTGAGCCCTTGAGATTGTTTGAGTGAAAAAGTGAAGGTGAAGAGTACAAAAAAAAGTGGTCATAATCAGCTAAAGAATGAAAATAGGTGTTTAAGATGATTTTTTAGAGGTATCTGATTGGGTTATTAGTTTATTAGGGGGTTGTTTCCTCTTTGTAAGATAAATCTTGCTAAAGGTCTAGTTGTTATAGGTGCTCAACTAAACAGGGGCAACAACTCCTTATGGAATTGGTGTCTCACTAAACTAAGAGATGGGTGTTTCTTGATTAGTTGGTGATGGTATAAATGTTAAATATTTTTATTATAGTACTATAGTCCATCTTTCATGGTTCAGTGGGTTTTATCTTCCAAGAGGGTTTCCCACATATATAATGTGTTTTGTGCTTGATCTTGTTTTATCTTCCAAGTTTATTGTTATGAATGATGTGTATGTTTCATGATTGTATGCATTTAATGGTTAAGAGTGTAAAGGTTTTTAAATTTTATTGAATATATAGTATCACTAATTCACCCCCCTCTTAGTGATTGTACCTCTAACCAAAAGAAAGTGTAATATTTGGGACATATTATTTCTACAGATGGTATTCCAGTAGATCCAACAAAGATAAGATCCATTATGGAGTGGCCAACAAAAAATAATGTAAATGAGGTAAGAAGTTTCATGGGATTAGTGGTATATTATAAGAAATTCATTTTAAATTTTTCTAAGATAGCTAATCTGATTACCTTTTTGTAGTGGAAAAAATAAAGTTTTATCTAGTCAAATAAGTGCGAAGAAGCTTTTTATGATCTAAAAAAGAGGCTTACTTCAACACCAATGCTAAAAATTCATGATCCCAATGGTTAGTTATCAATGGTAAAAAATGCATTTGGGGATGGACTTGGAGGAGTTATTATGTAGGATGGTGTAGTGGTAGCCTATGAATCAAGGAAATTAAAGCCTTATGAGGTGGGCTACTCCCCTCATGACCTAGAACTTGCAGTATTTATGCATGATTTATAAGTCTAAAGGAATTATTTATTGGGAAAACCATTTGAGATCAAGACTAAAATCTTGGGACTCTAGTACATATTTACCCAAAAAAATATGAACACTCATAAAAGATGCTGGTTAGAGTTCTTATTTGATTATGATTTCAATATAAAGTATATAAAAGGCAAGGAAAATAGAGTAGATGATGCCCTAAGCTAGAGGAGGTACATAACATCCATAGATACTATCAAGATTACTTTCAAGGATCAAGTGATCAATTTATCTCTAGGAGATGAATTCTATGATCAAGTCAAGAAATCATTATATGAGACTGATTAGAATTCTAAGTATAAAGGATTCAAAATAGATAATGATGGTCTTTTATGATACAATAGAATGATGTATGTCCCAGATAGAGATAATATGAGGGGCACAATGCTAAGATAACTACATAATTCCATATATTTAGGAACTATAGGAGTAACCAAAATCATGGCTAAGCTTAGACCACTCTATTTCTAGAAGGAATCAAGAAAGATGTAATGGAATTTATGTCTCATTATCTAGAATGTCAATGTGTGAAAGATAAACATGTGCATTTGGATGAATTATTATATCCACATGACATACTAGAATGGAAGTGGTAGGTGAATAGTATGGATTTTTCCACGGTTTACCATTTTCATGGAATAGACATGACATGATCTTGGTAGTTGTTGACAAACTAACCAAGGTAGCTCATTTTATACTAGGTAACTTGACTGATGATGCACCTAATCTTGTGAAGAGATTCATAAAGTAAGCATATCAATTACATGGATTTATAGATAATATAATTTTATATCATGATCCAAGGATGACTTCTAGGTTTTAGTTAACTCTAAATTCAACTCTAGATACACAACTAAATTTCAACACTGAATATCACCCATAAAATTATGGTCAGACATAGAAAGTTAATCAGGTGTTAAGAGGATATATTTAATATGTATTTCATGGATAAGGAATGAAAATGGGAGTAACTTCCATTTTTTATCTTAAAATAATTCATACCAATTAGCTTTGAAGATGACACCATTTGAAGCATTATATGGAAGAAGGTGAAGAACACCAATCAGTTGGGACATGTTAGAAGATAGGGTAGTCTTTAGACTAGAGATGTTTTTATAAATGGAAGAGGAAGTCAAAAAAATTAGGTAGAGGTTGTTTGTGGCCAATGATAGATAGAATACTTAATCTAATATGATGAAAATAACTAGGTAGTTTTTTAGTAGGTGATAAAGTGTTTATATGGGTTAAACCTCAAAAAAGCTTGATTAAATTTAATAAGTCAATGAAACTTTCACCAAGATATATAGGATCCTTAGATATTTTGGAATTGGTCAACCATGTAGCATATATGATTACATTTCCACTAGCCCTAACTCTATTGCACAATGTCTTCCATGTGTCTTATCTTAAAAAGTATATAACTAATCCTTCACATGTGTTGGATTGGAATGCTTTGTAGGTTCTAAATCATAGGGTGGTCATGGTAGAACCAATTAGATTAATTGACACACAAAAACTCTATTTTCATAATAGATAAGTGTCATAGTGCAAGGTCCTATATGATCAATACTCTGAGGATAATGCCACCTAGGAGGACTATGATGAGTTCTACAAGCTATTTCTATATTTTTTTGCATAATTTATTGCTTCATACTATATTATTTTTTATTGAATAATGTTATTAATTTAGAACTAGTGTTTGAATAAATTTCATTAGGATAATGACCAGCTTTAGGGGGGAATGATGTCACATATTGATTTATTTATAAGCTGATTTGCTTGATTATCTATGGATTATTATGGTTTTTAAATATATTGATACTATTTAACTAAACTATAAGTCATATGTTGTTATGGGAAGTTATATGTTGCTTAGATTACATGATTAAATTATTGAGTTAGTTTTGTTTATATATTATTTACATTATGATCACATTTTTAATTTTTACGATAGTTTTTTTATGGATATATATCATGATATACAAGATAGCTACCTTCCTATCATGAGTTTGATGTAGGGCATATCCATTCCTAAGATCATAACAGAGGGAGAACATCATCAAAGAGGGTGGTGTATATTAGATGCTTGGGGATGATAGAATTAAAACTAGATACCTATGCACACACCACATTAAAATGATATGATTGATTATTACTTGTTTTGTGATAGATGTAATATGTATTTTATTAATGATATATATATATATATATATATATATATATATGCACGCTATGATCTTATTTTATATTTTATGATCTTGATAATTTCACTAATATGGTTATGTTGATGTATGAATGGTTATTGGTGTTATTGATTTAAAGTAAGATAAATTATGTACTTATCTTTTGTGACTTACCTAAGTATTTTGAGATATATCTAGTGAGTTATAAACAATGTTTTTTTTGGTTTTTTAATATTATGATTTATTGGGTTGATAAGCTATTCTCGATGGCTTATATGATTACTATTATCATTTCAATATTTAGATAGCTAGTATTAAGTCATTATTAAATTATAGTTCTTCATTATTAACATTATTAACTAATGATTATTATCAAAAAAATTATTCTTAGGTAGTAAATATATGGTTATGCAAAGTGATTAGGTGATATCATTGTTAAAAATTAATTAGACATATTTGTGGTTGTCAAATATTTATTAAACAATCTTGTTAAATAGTCATATGCTATGACTACCTTGTCATATGGATGTTATGTTAAATAACTTGTTGTTTAAGTCAGCATAGCATGAAATTAATTATGTTAATGTATGTTGTCATATGAATTTACAATATAAAGGAGGTTATAACAAATGTTAGTTTGTAAAACAATGAAATCAACACACTAACATTCAAACATCTTTAAGCATAGATCATAGGGGGATCACAATGGAAAAAATACAATTGAAAAACCAATTAAAATGCAAATAAAAACAATCCTTACCTTCCTTGAGAGATCCAAATTATTTATTCATGGATTACTTGGTTTGTGCTCAAAAAGTCTTTGGCAATGGAGTATTCTTTGCTTCTCTTCTTGGCACCATTGGATTGTGCCTTGATGTGGCTTGGTTGATGGGGCTTGGATCTCTATTTTTTCATTATAAAACTATGGATATGAATCATGCTAAAAAACCTACATTATAACTCTACACTATCCAAGCTCTCAAATGAAGAGGCAAATGCTTGTATTTATAGGCTTAGAAACTAACCCCAACTCAAGGTGAGTTAAAGTGTAGTCTAAACATGAAATGGGTTAAAACCTAACTTAAGTGAGTCATTTAACCCTAATAGAGTTAGAAGGTGTCAATAATTAAATATTTTCAATGAATATGCATGGGTGAGATATTTTGATATATTTTCTAAAGGCTTGACAACTCACAAATAGTAATCATAAAAAGCTATGATATTTCATATTTTTGAATTTGCTTTTTTAGTAATTCATTAATTGCACATGGATAATTAAACTAGGTGTTTAATTTGGTTTAGTCTATTATTTAATTTTGCTTAGTATTTTTAGAATTTCCAAGATTTGATTTTATGTGTGCACTTGCCCCACTTAGTAGGTCTATAGGCCAAATTGCATGTTATGATGTTGTAGTATAATTAGAGATGAATTTGTGAGAGGTTTTTGTTAATTACAGTAGGATACCCCAATTAGGGATGTTTCAACATGATTCTAAGCTTTAAAGAATAATGCACAAGAAAATTTGGGATGTTCAATGGTTCTTAGGCTTAATTTGCAATGGTTGGTAAAAATTAGTCTAAAGTCTAGTCAAATGCTATTGGTGGCCAATTTTAGGTGTCTATAGTTTTCCTCTATTTGGGAAGATGTTGTAAGCTATAAGCACAATAAAATCTTATCAAAGAATGAAATGGTCCTATATGCTTACAACTACAATGGCAATGTATATACTATAGATACCCCTTTGAGGGAGCGATTAACAAAAGGGTTGGTGATTAGTCCCTCAAAAAGAGGAAATGATAAGACCAACTAAGATAAAATGAGTGGAAGAGACTAATTTTCCCATAGGTAGTTATAATTAGTGGCATAGATAGAATAATAGAAGAAGGAAATTAACCTATGGGTGAGATTAATCCACTCAAAAAAATACTTTCATGCATTGATTTAAAAAGTATTGATTTGCTCACATATGGTTATAATCAGTGGCATAGGCATATGCCCCAGTTAGGGTAGATGAGTCAAAATAATGATTTTCCCATAGGCAGTTATAATCAATAATATAACCAAATTAAATAATGATGTGTGATTGTTCCTCAATAGGGAAAATTGGCAAGCATAACTCAAGGATATAACCTATTGCGTAGATTAAAGAGGAGTGGGTGCAAATGTAGATGTGATGGTCCAATGACTATAGAAGCCAAAAATAACCAGGCATATGAGGATTCACAAAGTGATGAAAGAAATGAATATAAGAATAATAATTTATCAATGTAAATGATTTGGTTACACCTGCTAATGTGGAGATGCTCATCCTTAGTAACCTTGATATAACTAGAATGGTCAATGGGTTGATTTGATCAAGATGGGTGGGATTATTTGTAAAGGTACAAAGGAGAAAATTCTATGACTCCATTGATTGTAAGACTTCTTAAGTTGATTTTTGTTGTAGCATGGGATGGTATGCATCATTATATAACACCATGATAACTTAGCTGAAATTTAGATAATGACTAACTCCTGATCTAATAAAAAATTTAAAATAATGAACCAATGATAAAAACCATGATGATAATGTTGACGTATAAATATGGATGGACTCAAGAATAATGTGTAATGAATCACCCAATGAACACATAAATACTGAATCAAGGCACAATATTGAAAGAAAATAAATAGGCAAGAAAACAAACAAACAACTAACTAAAAAAACACATAAAAAACTTGAAACTAAAAGCAAAATAAAGTATCCTAATGATGGACTTTACCCCAGTAGGGTGGATCAAGGATGACTAACTAGGCTTATACATGACCAATGTTTTTAGATTTTAAATTTTTTGAATGATTTTGGAATTTTTGGGGTATCTTAACTCACTAAAGATTAACAATATACCATTCAAAAAATGGTGAGAGAGTTGGCTTAGGTTTCTCTCAAAATGGTGAGAGTGTAGGGCAAAGGGAATTGAGATAACCTCAATGTGAATTGAGCATGCCCTACATAGTCTGATTAGGACCTCAAGTCATAATATTTTCACCAACACAAAAGGTGGTGAGATCTAACATGGTAATAACAAGTTCTCAAATCGAGGCCAAATGGCAAGGCAAATGAGAATAGTAATGGCAAGTTGATGTGATAATGCATGATAAAACATGTTGTTTCTAATTTTCCCATATATGTTTATAATTAAGAAATAATGGCATAGGTTTGTGCTACTAATTTTCCCATAAGTGGTTATAATTAGTAACACAAGGTAGAACACATATTTTCCCATAGGTGGTTATAATTTGTGGCATTAGTCAATGACAAATGAAAATTAACTTGTCAGATCCATTATCATAGTACTTTCATAGACTATCATTTTAACACAAAATTCTAAAAATGATAAAACTAGATCATAATCCCCTCACATAAGGTGTGGGAAGAACCAAAGGAACCAATATCAAAAGGGGTTGGGTAGAATGGCTAAAAATAGGCTTTGGTCTAATGGGGACAACATGGTAAAATGACATACAATATGACATTCTTTAGGACAATGATGGGATGGAAATTGGATTAAATGGTAAGAGGGTTACCCCTAAGTGATAAGGGAAATGGAAGGGAATTAAATAATGACAAATAAAATGAAAAAATGACAATGACAAGGTAAATGTGTTTGGATAAGGTATAGGTATAGTTTTATGATTTTGGCCAGGTAAATAATTTTATTATTCTTGATGATGTGGGATGCACACCCTGATCAACATATAACACAACTAGACTCAATAGTCATAAATTTCTATCTCACACCTCTTTTGAATAGAATAACTTGCTATATATTTATAATCCAATAATGTTGTTGTGATATTCATTGGTCATTGATTCTATTTCCTCCAATCATCAAGACAAAATATCTTTGTAGCCTATGCAAAGGAAAGTGTAGCTAGGGATGGTAAATATGGATAAATGTTGGATGATAGGTTTGATTTGGAAATGGATAGGTGTATGATAATTGAATGTATAATGGCTTGGAAATAAATGAAGATCAAGATTTTTAGGTACACATAATGTTGCTGATTTTAGATTCGACATAACTTTGGATGTGGTGGGGTTAAATAATTTTGAATATTCTCTTTATAGGACCACCAATTTTTTTTGTTGTTTGGTCCTGAGAGTAGATACAATATGATTAGGCTATATATTTGAATTTTTATTTATGTTATCTTTAATAATGTCTTCATCAAGTAATGAAGGACTATTGTGCTCAGTTATTGGTGCCTTGAAGAGGTTTTCACCATTGAAGTTGTCTTGATTGTCTAAAAATGCCTCTGAGAAGGTTTCATTAAGGAATGTTAACTTTTGAATTTTATTGTCTTCTAGCACCCCCAACAAGGTTTCAATAGAATATGCCAAGTTTAAATTTTAATTGTCCCTTAGCGATTAAGAAAAGGTTTCACTAGGAGATTGTTCTTCTTTTACATGAACATGGTCTTCGCCTCCTTGATATTCTATAACTATTATGTCACAATGGATGATGTTTAATAAGGTGTGATTCTATTAGTCCCAATAGATACTTGTGATAGGTGAAAGGTCAATAAAATGGCTAGGTTGGTTGGTGGCAATGGCATGTGCAAAAGTAATGGAATGGGAAGAGGCCGCATAATCCTCATAGAATAAACTAGGAGAAATTTTGTCAAAGTTGAAGTAATCATCCTCAAAAACAATAGAAGGATCAAAAATGTATTCAAATTAATCTACAATTCATGTGTAACCAATATTATAGCAACCAAAAACATATTTGGATTTTGAAGCCAAGTCTGACTCAAAGGACTCTAAATTTGATGTTGAGCTTGATGTTGATTCTACTTCAGATGCTAACTCTAATGTTAGTTTAATAATAGAACCTAACTTTAATGTTGATTCTTCATCTAGTGTGGACACTACTACAATGATGTCTTGTTGAATGTTTAGTTTTGGACAAGTAATGACCTATAATGTCATGATGATCTCCACAGAGACTAGTTTATCAAAGTGAGACTCCTTAATGATGGGAAAAAGGTCAAGAGACAACTCCTTAGAGACTAGCTTTTCAAAGGGAGGCTTTTGAAAAATAGTCATATGGTTAAGGTAATGATCTACACAAAGGTGGTTATAATCATTAAAAAGTGACTCAGTAAAGATTGGCTTGTCAGAGTGAGACTCCTTTGCAATAGGTATAATATTAAGAGGTGATTCATCATAGGTTGACTAGTCAAAAATGTTTGGTTCAATAAAAAAATCATGAATTGGTTGTTTCTATTGGCCTTAGGTTAAAATCAATTGTAAAATACTAGTTTTGAATACATCTTGGTCTTTGAATGATTGGATTAGTTGGAGAGGTACTGATTGGGTCAATTTTGGTTGGATGATTGGTATGGGTTTTCTAAAGTGGGGAACGATTGGCAATGGATGAAGTATGGATGGTGGTTGGATAATGATAGGATTAATAAAGTTTGGTTTATGGCCTAATATAATAACTGTGACCTGTTTTGCTATGATTACACAAATTTAGTGGGATAACAAGTTACTATACTTGGAAGGGCCTGGAATGGTCATAGTAGGGCATTACAATGTGTGTTTTCTTACACAATCCAAATGATAAGGATGTGATATATAAATGATAGGGAATTTTGGATCTTGGTTTCTTGTACAAGCCAATGGATGAGTATATAAATGGTAGGGCATTATGGAGCTTGGTTGCTCGCATAGGCCAAAGGATGAGGTCCTAGTATAGAAATGGTAGTCCTTGGAAGTTATGGAGTTTGGTGGCTCACATAATCCAAAGGAGGGTTAATGATATAGGTGGAGGGTTGGGTGGTCATGAAATGGAAAGTATCATATGTTAACTAGCTGAAAGAATGGATCATCGAACATGTCACTTGGATTTGTTCCCTAGATTGAGGATTATAAGGTGGATATGGATTTGTCTAACAAACCAGTTATTCACCACAGGGGTCTTGAGAAAAGTCAATTTTTGTGGCCATCCTATCATAAATTATCTTTTATGTAACTCCACCATAAGTTTATATATAATATCCACATCAATAATGAAATCTTCATAAAAGGCCTAGAGTCCTACAAACTCTTAAAAACAATGTCCAAAGGACAAATGGTTCAAACTTGGTCTAACTTGGTCTAGGGGAGATGTATATCCAAAATGTTTTGGTGCTAAAACTTGGAATAAAACAATCTAACATCAAATGTCTAATGTCAAATATCTCACACATAAAATATCAAGTGGTTGAATAAAAACCTTCATGCTAAACTCTAGGTTCAAAGTGTTCCAATGAAGTCTAATCTAAGAAAATAAAAGTTGCTAGGTCTTTTATCCAAATACAACATCAAATGCTAGGCTCAAATAAAGGCATGTGATAGCAATTTTGGCCAAGCATGACATTAAAATATATACTTTAAAAAAAAGGTGATATTTTAATCTAAAAAATTTGGAACACTTTGGCATAGATTAGGCATACAAAATTCAAACATGAACTTGGTCAGTTGGCATAAGGACAAAAAAAGGCATACATAATATAGGTTTGTTTCTACCAAATTTAGACACAAAAAATAATGAAAACTTGGATCCTTTAAACAAATAACATTCTAGACAAAATTGAAAGGCATAATGGTACTAAGTAAAGATCCAAACAACATATGTGGAATTGGTTCTCAAAATATGGCATAAATCATGAGGAAAATAAGTCTTGAATCAAACTAAGAAGTGTAATGGTGTTATCACTCTTGAAATATGTAAACAATGGTTAGTTTTAAGACTTCAAGGAATAAAAATCTTGAAATTAATTGGGTAACATAACGTTACCAATTTCAATCAAGTGACACCCACAATATTTTTGACACAAAGTTTAATAAAAATCAAGGTGTCAAATAAATGGAATAACACCTACTCAAATAATATAGTAGTGTGGATACAACACTCATTTTGATGTGGCATAAATAAATAAAGTTTTTAGACTAAAAAATACCAAGAAAGTAAAGGAAAAAGACCAAATATAACTGAGTAAATCATTTTAAGCCCTAAACTGACAAGGTTACTTCATATTATTGAAATATATCTATATAAATACTCTTAGGAGGATTTTAAGTGTTAATCCAAAAATAAAAGTGCATGAAGTAGTCAGGTTTTTACACCCCCCTTATCTTAAGAGATTGTATGGTGACATAGACCTTCGGTCTACTTGCCTTGCATCAATAATATTTTCACAAGTGGGCTTTGTCAAAAAAATAATTTTTTGACTGTCTATATGGTCCCAAGTATGGCTAATGTTAGAGATGCATCACAATAATTTAATTCATACTAATTAACTTACTATACAAGGTTCTATTCTTTTTCATAGTGATTTCATCTGTGTATTACTTAGTGGAATCCCCTAGTTAACCAGACCTGACTCAGGTTTTTATTATGAAATGAGAGGTTAGCTACTCAACCCCCTAGATATCATAGTATACATACCCTAATTTATATACCCCACCATGGAACAAGGTTGAAACAATGTCAAGAGATGAAACCTTAGGTCAAAGCTTCCCTAAAGAAATCATGAAGAAGCTATGAACTCCCATTCATAAGACAAATTGCAAAAAAATAATACTAAGTGAAAATACTTTAGAGGTTATTTTTAGATCAACCAAACCATATGGATTTTGGGGAGAGCCTAGACAACATTATTTCCATGCCTTGGAGTAAGCATAAATCACAAGTTAAAAGGCACTTTTGGTCACCCAATTTCCCTAAATGGGATGGGGGGAGAGGATACACACACCTTTCATTTTGCACAAATAAACAAACAAGTATAAAACAAACACTTTTAATAAATTGCAATCTAAGTGTTAAGTTTATGCACCAAATAGAATGTTTTGATGAAGTTTTTAGTCTCTTTTCTTAAATTTACAAAACTTGAAAGAATTTTCACAAAAAAAGTTTAACACAAATCACCTAGGTTCTTTTTAAGCAATTAAAAACAAATGTTCAAGACTTAACCATTCTTTTTAGGCACCAAAATGAAGTATTCAAGAGTTTAAACTTGTAAATTTATGTTCTAATCCTACCTTGGCCCTGTAAAAATTAGAGGGTTTCCTTTTGATTTGAAGCACATTTATGTTTCGAATAAACGAGTTTTAAAAATATATTTCTTAGGTTTCTCTATATTTTTTACACAGAGACCAATATCAGTCAGCAATGACTGATGCTAGTTATAAGATGATTGATGCCAGTTGGGCATGAAACCAATGTTGGTCAATAAAGACTGATATCAACTAACTGTAAACTCAAAGGCAAAACTAAAAGAGTCTAAATTTTTTAGTTAGCTCAAAATATCATGAAAAATCCAGAAAACCTATTATAAGATGATTAGTCAGAGAGTTTACAAATCAATAAAACCAACAAATAACAATTAGAATTATTTAAAATATTCAAAATCTAAGTTTTTAGGTCATGTTTTAACCTACACCTTGATCGATGATGGTTATTCTGAACTGATGTTAGTTAGACATAACTAATGATTTTTAGGTAGAAACAATGTTGGTTATACCTAATCAATGTCAGTCTCTATCTAAATTTGAGTTAACACAAAAAATAGAATACTAGAAAAATAAAGATAAAACTCTAATTTTGAAGATATTCAAGCATTCCTTTAAAACATTTAGGGTTACATCTTGGTCTCCTTTGTATGTGGGATGCTTATAAGTTCCATAGGGCATGCCATTTGTGATCATAAGAATTTGACATTAGATAAGAGGTTAGAATAAGTGTTAGTTCATAAAATAATGAAATCAACACACTAACATTCTAACATCTCTAATCCTAGATCATAAGGGGAACAAGTGGACAAAATACAATTGAAAACTAAACTAAAATTCAAAGAACAACAATCCTTACCTTCCTTAAGAGCTCCAAATGATTTATTCATGGCTTTCTTAGTTTGTGCTCAAAGAGTCTTTGGCAATAGAGTATTATTTGTTCATTCTCTCCTTGGGACCTTTGGCTCGTGACTTGATATGGATTGTTTGATGAGGATTAGCTCTCTATTTTGGCATTATAACACTATGGATATGAATCATGCTAAAAACCTTACCTTATAACTCTACACTATCCAAGCTATCAAATGAAGAGGCAAAGGCTTGTATTTATAGACATAGGAACTAACCCTAACTCAAGGTTAGTTTAAGTGTAGTTTAAATATGGAATGGGTTCAAACCTAACCTAAGTGAGTAAATTAACCCTAGTAGAGTTAAAAGGTGTCAATAATTAATGGTTTATAATGAACAGGCATGGGTGAGATATTTTACAAAGGCTTGACAACTCACAAAAGGTAATCATGAAAAGATAGGATATTTCATATTTTTGAATTTCTTTTTTTAATAATTCATTAGTTACACATGGATAATTCAACAAGGCCTTTAATTTGGTTTATCTTGTTAATTAATTTTTCTTAGGATTTTTATCATTTCCAAGATTTGATTTTATATGTGCACTTTCCCCACTTAATAGGTCTATAGGCCAAATTGCATGTTGTGATGCCGCAAGATGATTAGAGATGAATCTATGAGAGGGTTTTATTTCTTACAATAGGATACCCCAATTAGGGATGTCTTCACATGATTCTGAGCTTTGATGAATGATGCATAAGTAAATTTGGTATGTTCAATGATTCTTAAGCTTAATTTACAATGGTTGGTAATAATTGGTCTAAAGTCTGGTCAAAGGCCATTTGTGGTTAGTTTTAGGTAATCTATAATGGAATTTTAAAATTTTGATGAATGGGGTCAACTAACATGAATATTTTTTCAAAGCTATTGAAATGATTACTTAATTATTTTAAGAATATTCAAGAAGTATTAAGGTTGTTAATCTAAGTTTGACTCAAGTTAAACATATCATTTTGATGATAATCCATTTATGTAAGTTGATAAACTATTATTCTGGTAGAGTTAGACTCACTATGTATTTCTCTATTCATGTATTGCTCCACCATGGATTTGGGAGAGATGGGTGGAGAAGAAATACATGGAGGAGAAAGAGGTAGTTTGGGTAATATGAAAATAAATAAAAAGGGAGATAGGAGATTCAATGTGTAAGGATAATGGGAGTAGATAAAAGTGGTGAAAAGAAATTTTGTGTGAGAAATTATGGAACAAAAAGATTAACCATCGAAGTTCTTAACCAAGCTGGTGATTTTGTTCTTTTTTTTTTTAGGCTTGGAAATTTTGTTTATGGTTTCTTGTAAAAGGGTTCATAGAAATTTGTCATTTTAAAATTATAGTTGTGATAAAGATTTAGCTCTGTGGATGGATCGACCATCCATAGAACTAAATAACTACCCTTGAAACACTAAGCCTATATGACTAAGATTGTGTAAAGTTTACTAGTAAGTTTAATTTTAGAAAGTTTAAATCCTTAAAACCCTTGAATCTTAAATGGCCAAGATTGTGTATGGTTTTTTTGGGATGAATGGAATGGGTTTAAAATTATATGTGTAACTTGAGCCTTGCCATTAAACTTATGACCCTTACTATTGAATTTCTATATAAATGGGAATAGACTGGACTAAAAATTATTTTATAACCCTATATATAGAGAAAATATCAAGCCTCAAACCAAGTTGGAAAGTAGGTATAAAATAAACTACAAAAGGGAAAATTTTGCGTGATTGTAAAGTATTAATTTTATTTGGTTTGAGGGTAATAATAGTGATTATTCGATCCTCTTCAGATTTAACTATGCAAAAGAGTTGTTTGATAGTTTAAACAAGGTTGGGATAATGTTTAACCATACAGGGGTATGTATATATACCTTATAGACCCATAGGGTAGGGATTATATATACATACCAATGTATATATATATATATTAAATGCATAATATATTATTTTTAAATGGAATCTATTTAGATACTTAAAGCTAGTAGATTTGTCAAGATTAATTCTCCTTTTGTATTTGGGATTTAAATTGAACCATATATGCTCGAAACTCACATAGTCGACTGAGTGAAACCAGTAGCTATGTAAAAGAGTTTTTTTTTTTGTGTGAATTCAAAATGTTGGTTGTATCTGAGTATTACTTGTAAAGTATATATGCGAGTTGTGTTTCTCTTATGGAGTGTTCATGCATAGATATTTACATTTGGTGAAATGATTATTCATTTGATAAATAATTTTAAAATATTTATGGTGAATGGATAGGAAGACTGTAACTTGTTAATATCAACTCTTTATAGATATACAGATTTAGATATGTCATCTAAAATCTTCTAATATCAGTTAGTCAATTAAATTGAGCGGATGCTTATGCAAGAGATATTTCCTTAAGATAGTCATTACATTTGGCTGTGAATTTGAAGTTTTTGTATATTGGATTCATGTATAATAATGTTGATTGTGCAATAGTTGTATACTTATACTCTAAAGGTTAAGTACAATAGTCAAAGACCTAGAGTATAAATGTTACACTGTTAGTTTATAACAATATAGTATTTTTAGAATATATGCATAATGTTGTTTGAGAAATGTGTACAAATACATATATGATATATAATTATATAATTTGGATTTGTACTTATACATATGGCATATACTTGCATGAAGGAAATAAGTACAACACATAAGTATCTTATATTTGTATATAGGAGATGTATGTTTATAAATATTGTATATATTATGATGGTTAATTGAGTTATAAATCCATAAAGTAGAATACCATTTATATGTATACAAATCATTAAATGTATAATATAGTTAATATAAAAGTGGGATTTTGTTTAAATGTTAAGACATAAAATATGAGGTATTTAATCCATGAAATTTATTATGACTGATTATTGTATTTTCTAAGTTTTGAACATAGAAAAGAATTGAGATATATATTTTTATCTTAGATAGTTCTATATTTGAGTTAATTTGATAATTAGTAGATTGTAAACTAAATATAATTATACCTAGGTATGCCCTATTAGGACTATACTTGTTTATCTGTATTATTTTTGAAATAAATAATATTATAGAGATTCATTACATATGTTTGATGGACTAAATGTATGTACTATGATTATTTCAGTACTTAGCATGTTTTATGCATGTTGATAAGAACTAATATATTCAAATCTATTGGTTATGTTTTAATTTAACCAAATCTCACATTTATGATACTAAATAAGTAGGGAGATGAACTTCTCTATGTTACTTAGCATCACCAATGCAAGATGAGGGTAATCCGATCAATTGGTGTGTATGAATTTGAATGATAATTGAAATCATTAACTATTTTAAAACTTTGGCTAAATTAATTTTTAGTTAAAATTGTAATTTCATATGTATGACTTACATGTTTGTGTGATATCATGCTAAGAAGTATTCTATTTATGGTACACATCATGCATTAATTATATTATAACACATGGGTACTGGCTTATCTCTCTAGAATTTTATACTGTCACTATCTACCCATCTATGAAGGGAGGGCCATTCCATGGTTAGGGGATTGTGTAAGGGATCGATGGTCTATAGTTGGTGTGGAAAAGTGCTCAGATGATGCTCTCCCTCCCCACGGTAGTACTTAAATAGAGACTACACTTGAGATTACCATAAATACTGGAGTTCATGAGACTAATGCTTTGTGGATCCTTGTATCTTATAGTGCATTTATTATTATGACATTATTTTTGATGAAAATGTAATATATGTATATATTGTACATTTATGATAGGGGCTATAATATTGTACTAGTAGTGGCTATAAATATGTAATAACTTTATGGAATATATGCAGTTATGTTTTGTATATTTTTTTCATAGTGATCAATATTTGAATGGATTTTTACATACTTATTTTACTGTTAACATACTTAGTATGTTTTATTAGGACACTAATTATATTCTCATGGTAAATTATAATATTAAATACGTAGAATTATTATTTTTTATAAAATATGTTATAGTAGTAAATCCCAGTAGGGATGTTACAAATTAAATTTCTCATGGTGAAATATGTAAGTTGGATATGTGTAATTAATTTTTTAAAAAATTACTATATTATGGTAAAACCCAGTGGGGTTATTACTTTGTGATATTAGATATGAGTCTCAAACTCTAGGACTTAATGTGTCTACTAATAAAAAATTATTAGCTTATTAAGTAGGAAGCACAATGGTGCACACTAGACCAATAGGTTAGGATACTTTGACTATCAAAACCCCTTTTGATCCAAATAAATTTCCCATTGAGTAAGCTACAAAGTTGGACCAAATCCTTGCAACCATGTAAGAGACTAGGGACTGAATCATGACCCTAGAATAGGAAGTGCATAGCCATGAAGAGGAGAATGCTTAGGAGGAACCTAAAAAACATCTTAATGAGTAAGAACATCTTCAAGAACAGAGGCATGAGGAAGTGCCACAAGATGTGAGAGCTCGAGTAGCTACAGAATTGGCACATTATATGAAAAAGGTAAATCCACTCAAGTTTGATAGAACTGTATTAGGAGATGGATCTAAAGTGTGGCTGATAGAAATGGAGAAATATTTTGAGATTCAAAATTACTTTAAAGTCATAAAATAAGTTTGGGGAGCTTATCAACTTGATGGTAAAGTAGTAACTTGGTGGGAAAACAATAAGTTCAAGATGAACCTCCACTTAACCACCACCACTTAAGAATAGTTTATGACACTATTTAAGTCATGATGACTTCCAAATTTGTACTTTGATCAAAAGCTTACAAAATTTTAAAATATTAAGCAAGGGGATTTATCAGTGAATGAATACCAAGATAAATTCACCAAGCTCCTTAAGTATGTACCTTAGTATCAAGTAGATGAGAGGTTTAGGATCAATCATGGAGTTAAATCCCTAAATTAGTTGTAAGTATATGTGCATGGTCCATATACCATGGAGCAAGTTTTTGATAAGGTAGTTAAGTAAGAATAAAAACTAAAATCTCTTTCCCAAGTTAGAGATAAGTTTAAAATTAAGTTTGGAAGTTATAAACCAACTTTCTAAAAGAATAATTGAAAGCATAGGAGTGGATACTCCAAGAGTCAATTCAATAATTAGAACACTTAGTTCAAGAACTAGAATGCCAAGTTTAACAGTGGTTCAGGGAACATGAAACTTGGTAGTGATTTCAAGGGTGGTTTCAAGGGAAACTAATAGTTTGATAAGAATGGTGAATTATTCATATGTGGAGGTGACCATTATTCTCTTGAGTGTCCTCATGAAAAATCAAAGAACAAGGGTTTTGCCTATGAGTAAGGTACATTCTAGCAATAGATTCATACAACTATTAATAATCATCAGGATGAATATCAATCTTCACCTATAAAACTGTTAGGTATTTTGTTTAATCATCCAATTTCTATTTTGATTGACAAGGGAGCTACAAAATGTTTCATTTTTCCTAGAATGCTGAATAAATTATCTACAAAAGATGTAGTTATGGAAAATGCTTGTTTGGTATAGTATGGAAATGGGTTAAAGGTTAAAGTTGACAAGTGTTTAGTTGAAGTTGAGATTAGGTTACCTAAATTTTGTTACAGATAATGTTTACATGGAGTGTTTACAGAGTGGTAAAAAGTAAATAGTAGTTTGTTAGTATTTAGTAACCATATGACTAATACGATGAGTTAGAATATTATTATGGTTGAGATATATTATTATTTGATATAACAGTATATTGTAGTTGGGATTGCTTAGTTATAGGAAGTTTCATAAGAGATATTGTAGGGATTTTGGAATCCCTAGATATATGATATATGTTCCTATATATTTATGTGTATTATCTTGAATGTTTATGTAAAAAGAGAATTTGGATAATAAAAGAGAAGAATATTATTATTGTGTTAAAATTTATAGCATATTGTTTGTGATCTCTTTGTCTGTGCATTGATTATTGTGTTTGGTCCTCCACCAATTTCCATCATTAGTATCAGAGCAGGATAGTAAGAGGACTACAAAAATGATTTTTTGATGTGAAAAAGGGGCAGCCTTGGCTCTTCTTTATTACCCCATCTCATGCAAATTTATCTACACTAAGTGAATAAATTAAAAAACAAAATGAATTTGAGATTAGAGATAAGACCCTAAAGACTATTTGAATAGTGTATCTATTCATTGAACATAGCCATATTTTCATCTTCTATCTACAGTTGTTTGAAAGCCTACAGTTTGATTGCTATCTTTAGATCTATGTTGAAATTAATGTTTTAGCTAGCATAAAAGTGCAAAAGTTTTTTTTTATATGTGATGTAGAGGTGATTGTAATCAACCTAAAAGAGACCTTAGGAACTAGAGAAGGATGTCATGTTAGTCACACATGCATACAGTTCTAAACTACACTTTTGATACACATTTCTTACTATGGAAATACATTTATACACCAAATTCCAAGAAAAATACATCATTTTGACAAAAGTTTCAAACTTTTGATAAAGCAAAAATTTTCTAGCTTCACGATAGCATCACATTTTGGCAAATGTTTCAGACTTTTGGTTATAGGTAACTAGCATTATAATATTCTCCAAACTCCTACCAATTATCTCATCATGCAGTTTACTATTTGATCCATTACCAAATTCCATGCATATAGTAAAGAGCGAGTCTTAACTTATATATTTTTAGATTAATGTATTATATGACACTTGTCAAGTCATTATAATATTTTCATAGTTTTATATTTAATGTGGTTTACATTTAATAGTATTTATCATTGTATATAGGTTTATGTGTCAAAGTAATTTGGTATTATTTTTAAAGGTTTTTAAGTCACTACATTATTATGTCAAGTGAGGTCTATTATCATGAGGTCAAGATAGGTTATTAAGTTTTTTAGTTTGGGGAATTATTTTAATATTTGTAATTTCTTTTATATTTAGTAAAATTTCATATTATAAAATAGTCTCATTTTTATCAATAATAAAGTCTTGTTATTATGTCCTGTCATTTAGGTGAATTAGATTAAAAATGAGTCATTGTCAAAATATTGTAAAAATAATTAAAATTTGCCTTACGGATGCATTATCAGTGGAAACCAACATACACAATATGAAAAACCAACAAATAAAAATTTGAAACAATTTTGAAGCAAGATACAAAGCAGACACTAAACTAGAGAATGCTTAACTAACAAAACATTGTTGTTTGATAGAAAAACAATACATCTGAAACCTAAAGAATAAATATTTACCAATTGAGTAAGTAGTATCTGATACTAGAGGCTAGAGGATACATGGAGGATGGAGGTATTTTAGTGACCTCTTGTCAGTCACTAATGATGGGGCTACATCAATGTTTGGTGACATGTGTGGTGTATTGATTTTAGTTTTTTTAGTGTGCTTATTATTTAGAAATGTTCACATTGTGGGAGGGGAACATATACCAATGTTTCATTTTATATTTAGAACCAAACTGACTAATGTCAAGGAACACTACCAGTGGCAGTGGTAGTCTTATTTTTTGTGTGAGATTGAGTAACACAATCATACACAATGGCTACAAGTAAGAAGTTGATTTCTTACAAGGTCAAATGTGACATTCAATGTGTGTTTTCCTTCAATTTTAGGTTGGTGTGCAAAAGATGTAAAAAAAATCTTGATGTTTTAACTCCTAGTACAAAAAATTGTAGATTGTGTCTCTAAGTTTATTGTAACACCCATATATTTGGAAAGGGTTCGTGGTTAATCTAGAAAACCACATATGTAAAAAGGTAGATAAAATTTTACTGGTGTAGTAGTCCTTTGACTGCCTTCCTTATTTATAAAGATGATCCATCAATAGAATTTTGAGTGAATTCTTTTAATGGAGTAAATGTAGGATGCATTCCTTCACATAGTTTTGGTCATGTGTAGAAAGATAGTCAACCAATTGGAAGTTTACATGCCTTTCTTTGATCCAGATTATGAGGTAAGCTTGTGTAACACATTGCAGTATAAGGAGTTATGTTGTACCATGTCAACATTAGGGGGTGAATGTTATGAATAATGTTTACATGGAGTATTTATGGAGTGGTAAAAAGTAAATAGGAGTTTTTTAGTAGTTATTAACCATATGATTAATATGATGAGTTGTAATATTGTTATGGTTAAGATATATTTTTATTTGATATAATAATATATTGTAGTTAGAATTGCTTAGCTATAAGAAGTTTCATAAGAGATATTGTAGGGATTTGGGAATCCATGAATATAGGATATATGCTCTTCTATATTTATGTGTATTATCTTGAATGTTTATGTACTAAGAGAATTCATATAATAGAAGAGAAGAAGATTATTGTTGTGAGTTAAAAGTTATAGTAAATTGTATGTTCTCTCTCTGTGCATGCATTGATTATTGTGTTTGGTCCTCCACTAATTTATATCAAATTCACTATAGTAGTGGATATTTTTTCTACACCATTAGAGTCATATTATGTAATTCTACAAGTCAATTGGATTGTGAAGCATAAAGTCAAGGTTGACTATTATCTAAAAAAGGTTGAGTGTCAAGATGATTTTGGATATTAGGTCCAACTTTAGGGTGAGAGAAGGGAGTTGAAACTTAGGTACATTTTTACAATTAAACTCAAGAAAACTCAAATAAAGGGATTTTAGGAATTTATCATTAAGATAAATTAGATTTAGAACTATAAGTAACCATCTATCAAGGATTACCTTTTTCTAAAGAAATTTTAGGATGATTTCCTCGAGGAATTACTTGGACTACCACCTAAGTGCGAGTTTAATTTCCTAATTGATATCATACCTAGATCAGAATTGTAATCTAAGGCACCATACAAAATGACAACCACTAAATTGGTTAAGTTAAAGACACAAATTTAGGAGTTATTGTTGAAAGAGATGATTTAACCAAGTGTGTCACCTTTGGGTGCACCAATTGTCTTCATAAAAAAGGATGGTACTCTTCTCTTATGTATAGATTAAAGGATGTTGAATAAAACAAAAATCAATAAAAAATATATATTTCCATACATTGATGACCTCTTTGATCAAATATTAGGGGAAACAATATTTTTTAAGTTTGATCTTAGATTAAGGTATCACTAGTTGAGAATTTGTGATGAGGATATTTTGAAAACACTGTTTAGAACTTGATATGGGCACTACAAGCTCATAATGTTGTTGGAGAGTTGTCAATGATGTATCCAAGGTGGCCAAGGATGTTGATGAGGTTTCATATGTGTTATAATGATAATGATAAAGTGTACTTCAATAAATTTTAGTGTTCCTGCATGGTCCTTTAGTGTTTGACTTAGTGAGGTAAGATCATGTGGTTTAAATTTTAGGTCATGAGGTTGAGCATAACAAAAGTTATTAAGGTACAAAGTTGGCTTCTTAGATAGAGTTTACTAAGTTTCCATACTTATAAAAATTTATGATATCAAATATCTATGGTGAACATTCAATTGGATCAAGGATCTAATGGTGAGAATTTAATCTAAATAGATAAGGATCTAATAGAGTGCATGATATTCTCAAATATAGATCAATGACACAAATAAAGTCAATTTATCAAAGGTTCTTGATATTACATGTGCTAAAAATATGTGTCTTAATCTCCATGATTTGATAGAATATCAATGACATGTAGGTGATAATATATTTGGAGATTGATGGAGCTTATTTAGTCAAATATTCAATGTGTGTAGAAGGAACATAGAGATTTTAAGAGGCACAATCATGGAAGCAAGGATCTAAGATCAATGGTGAATGATTACAGGGTAAAGTCAAGTGACTTTTAAGGAGATCGATGGTGCATATTTGTTAAAATTTTATAGGGATCATAAGATGATGTTAAAGTGTTTGATGTTTAGTATTTACATAGTGACCATTGGAATTTAAATATTCAAATTTGTGAAAAAAAACCAGTGATGGGTTTTTGATCTATATCTTGAGCATATGGTAGAATTTGCTAATGAAGCAAAAAGAAAAGTTGAATAGGAATTCAAGGTGCATTCAAAATTTTTTGTTATAAGGTATTAATGTTTGTAAAATTATATATATTTAACTCCAAAGTTTACTATATGTTCATTCTTGGTGGTTATATGTACAAAATATTATTTGAGCAATTTTTAATTTAACAAAAAAGTGTTTTGGTCGAAGTAATCACCTAAATATGTCTTAGAGGTCATATGGAATGGACCCATGTATTTGAATGTGATATTATGTTATTTATTTTATTGATGAAGTGATAAAGGGGTCATAGGTCTCCACGGGACCTCTAAGGGCTACTAAGGCCCGATTAAAAAGTGTAGCTACTTAATTGTGGTCTATAGATGCTATGGCTAACATGTGACAATTAATTTGAGATATGTATTAGCATGATATAAGTATTAAGGGTTAAGGCAAGTATTATGGATGACTTATAAGTTGATATTAATGAATAATCTATAAAGAGTGAAGACCAATGTAATGAGTTCTAGATTTGGTGTGGATGTGCTAAGAGAGAAGAAGATAGAGATGAAGGAAAGAGATCGGAAGAATATGCTCAATGGATGGATTGAAGTACATAGCAGATTAAGGATGAGTGAAGAAGTTTAGAGTGATCCAAAATGGGTTTTTAGATGCATTATTTATATGAACAAGTTTGAGGGTGTGTGATAAGTTAAAAGAGAGAGTAGAGTTGAACAAGTGTGGAATTGAGAAAAGGAGAGAACCTTTGAAAGAGAAGTTAGATCTTAGTGAGGACCATCAGAGTGTAACAAAGATCAAACATGTTTATTTGATCAAGTCGATAAATATGAACACATAGGTCATTATACCTAATAATCTTATAAGAGGTCAATTGAGAGAGTAAGCCCTAGAGGTTGTTTGAGAGAGAGAGGGAAGGGTGAAGAAGAGTACAAGTAAGATAAGTCCATCATCAGGTTTATAAGACATCAAATCAAAGGTGAAGATAAAATCAAGGTATCTGAGTGGGTGCTTGGTTGCCTAGGGTGTTGGTTCCTCCTTGTGGGATGGGTATTCCTTGATCAGTTGGTGCTAGTCTAAATTTGATTCTTGTTATTATAGGACTATAGTCCATTTTGTAGGTTCTAGTGGATTTTATTCTCCAAGAGTTTTTCTCACATAGATATTATGTTATGTGTGTGATATTGCTTATCCTTCTTGTTTATTTCTATAAATGATATCTACTTAATGAATGTTAATGTTATTTGGTTAAGGGTTTGAAAGGTTTGGAATAGAAGTTTGGATTATCTAGCATCACTAATTCACCCCCCTCTTAGTGATTGTACCTCTAACAATTGGTATTAGAGTAGGAAATTAATTAAAAGTTTAACCACTTGAAGGTGATCTAAGGTACAATATATAAAGTCAATAGATGTAGGGTTTCTCTAAAAAGAAGTCACTAATGTTTAATGGGTCCAATTATGTTTTTTGGAGTATAGCTTATATGAAGCTATGTGAGATTAATTCTAAGGTAATGAATACCATCACCTATGGTCTTTTAGAGACTGAGTACACTAAGGTTATTCAGTGTAAATCTACCAAAGAGATATGGGATAAATTGTAGATCATTTATGAAGGGGATTAAAATTTCAATTCAGCCAAGTATCAGACTCACCAAAGATAATTTGAGAGTCTCAAGATGAAGGAAGAAGATTCTACGGTATCCTTTTTATAAAGAGTTGATGAGATTATGAACATTATCAGAGGTCTTAGAGAGAAGCTTGAATAATCTACTATATTAAAAAAGGTATTAATATCTCTCTCCCTCAAGTTTGATTCTAAAGTTTTTACTATAAAATAAAGTCATGATCTTACTCAGATGAAGATTGATGAATTACATGGCATCCTTACTACCTATGAGATGAGAGTCAATGATGACAAAATACCAAAAGAGGAAGCAACATTCAAGATAGAAATTAAGTGAAATAAGAAAAGAAATCAAGGTAAGGAAGTCAAGTATGATGAGATATATGATGATTAACTAATAGTTATGTTTACTAGTAAATTTAAAATAGGCTCAAGGAAGTATAAGGGTAAGCTACCCTTCAATTGGTTTAATTGTGGAGAAGTAGGACACTTTGCTAACAAGTTCCCTCATAAGCATAAGAATAATGATGATGAAGAGCATGGTAAAAGATAAGATGAAGGGATTAAGACATTTAGGTATGATAAGAAGAAGAAAAAATTTAAAAAGTTTGACAACAAAAAGTCCTTCAAGAACAAGAAGATTCTTTACACCAATAAAGATTGCATCTCATCAGATGAGAGTGAAGATAGTGATTTTGAGTTTTATAGTGAAGATGAAGTCCTCTACATGGCTAAGGAAGGAATATTCTCATATAAAAAAGAATCTACTTAGAGTGATACAAATAATGAAGAAGATAAGGAGGATTGTGAGACTAAATTAAGGAATGATCATAAAGAATTGAAGACTGAGAAGAAGATTAATAAGAAGATGAAGTCTCAAATCAAGGACTATGAAAAGAAATTTAGTGTGTTTGAGGTAAGGATGAATGAAGACACATAGGAGCATGAAGATATAGTCAAGCATCTCAGTTGTCAATTGGAAATTTTATCTATAAGCTTGAAATATAAAGAAGATGAGTATTCAAGGTATGTGATGAAAATGATTCATTTAAATATGAGTTAAAAAGACATCTAGTAATATGAAGTTATTTATGATGTTTGAAAAGAGTTAAAGTGATCTAGACAACATTTTGAATAGTCAAAAACATGTTTGTGATAGAACTAGACTTGGTTACAAAGAAGAACAAAAAAAAGTAACTCAAGACAAGGTGAAAACTAATGTGAATAAAGATAATCAGACCTTGAGTGTCAACAATCAATCATAAAATGAAGATGCTAGTAGAATAAAGATAAATCAGATAAAATAACCAAATTCCATGAGGTATGCCAAATTCAATGGTTATTGTTACACTTACAATAAATTTGGTCATAGGGCTAGGGAGTGTAGAAGACTTGATAAAAATGAGTGAAATGATCAATCAAGTGGTGTAAGCAAGGTTGAATTCTTTAAATGTCATGATGTGGGACACTTTGCAAAATGTTATCCAAATAAATTAAGGTAAGTTGAGTTTCCTTAAAAAAGAGTGGTTTGCTACAACTATAAGAAGATTGGTCACATTGCTAGGTTCTGCAATAAAAGCTTATCAAGTCACAACAAGTTTAATCAAACTCCTAGAGTGCAAGTAAGAAGGCTAATTAACTCATGAAAACCAAAAGTGGAAAGTGTGAGTCATGATGAGTTTGCAGGTCCAAGTGGTCTATTTATTATGGTGAAGAATGCTACAAAGGCTGAAGAATGCCAAGATATCTCATTGTCTACTCATGTTGTGAATGAAGAGAATAAGCTTAAGGAGAAGACCAAGATGCTATTTGAGGTTAGTCCTGAGGTGTGTATAAATCTAAGTGAACATATTGCCATTGTTGAATAAATTTCAAGTGAAGAACATCAGTTTTCAATGTCTAGTGATGAGGTATGTCATGAATATTTGTCATCTCCATGTATTATCAATTCAATCTCAGAAGAGAAGGATAATGTTGTTTTAGATGAGCAATTTGTTTCTCTTAAGCCTAAGAAGAAAAAGAAGGAAAATTAGTTCTATAGATACAAGATGTATAAGAAAGAGAAGGAATATGAGGAGATGTGGGAAACTCTTGGTTTCACATTGTTATAAGACATTGTGGGTTAGGGTGTCTCTACCTATGATTCTTAGGAGACATATTTATTATGGAGAAGCAAGTATGTGTGCTCAAGGTGTATTTAGGGATTTTGGTCCTGAAGGTATGTAAGTAGAGTATGAAGGTTTCTAGGTGTTAAAATATAATTGGTTAAGAAGACTTGTTGAAGATATAAATTTCCAAATAGAGCATGGATTTAGGGGGAGATAACTCAGTTAGTTTTAAAGGATTGAATAATTATGTTTGATGTGAGGGGGAGCATATGTGAGATGTTCCAGTCATGGTGGAGATATGAAAAACTATGCTACAAATGTGAAATCAAGCATATTGATATGATGACTTGATCAAACCAAATAAGGTGTTTTGACAATGTATTGAATCCTCATGCATAAACAAAGGGGGAAGCATCAAAGGACTTTGTAGTTAAATCTAAGAGAGAAGGTATGGAGGAAATTATGTTGTTTCATCATGGTTGGAAATGGTTTGAAGGTGCTCAAAATGTGCTTAAGCTTAGGTGACTTAAGGAGAGTCCCTCTTAATGTTTTTAAGGTAAACTCTAGTAGTTTATAGTGTTCATGCCTATTTTGTCTTCATAGATCTATGTACGGTCAAGAAGAGTGTTGTGTTTTAAGCATGTTTGAGAAGCTCAAACGTAATAAGTGGTAATAATAGTGTTAGGGAGAGTTTTTATCATCTCTCATAGGTGGTCCTTTCCTATTATTGGTTCTTAAAGTCTTTTTAGGTCCACAAGATCAGAAGATGACCCCACTTTGTCATTATGTCAAAGGGGAGAAAGTAATTGAAGAGAGAGATAGAGTCTAATACTAAGCTTTGTATTGGTGTTGACATCAATGACAAAGAGGGATATTTTTGGAGAGTTATAAATGATGTCTCTAAGGTGACTAAGGATGTTGATGAGGTGTCATGTATGCTAGAATGACAATGATAAAGTGTGATTCAATGAGCTTCAATGTTCTTATATGGTACTTGAATGTTCAAATTAGTGAGGTAATTAATGGATTCTCCTATGAAAGGTGATCATGTGGTTCAAATTTTAGTTCATGAGGTTGAGTGTAGAAAAATTTATTAAGGTGCAAAGTTGGCTTCTTAGACATAGTTTACTAAGTTCCCATACTTAGCCTAATTTGTGATATCAAAGACCTATGACAAGTGTTCAATCGGATCAAAGATATAATGGTGAGAATTTAATCTGACCATATAAGGATCTAATGGAGTGCATGATCTTATCAAAAAGATATCAATGGTGTACATGAAGTCAATTTTTCAAAGGTTCTTGAGATTCTATGTGCTAGCAACATGTGTTTTAATCTCAATGATTTAATAAAAGATCAACAACAAATGGGTGATTATACAGTTGGAAAACAATGGAGTGAATTGAGTCAAATAGTCAATGTGTGTAGAAGGCACATAGAGCTACCAAGTGGCATGATTATGGAAGTGAGGATCTAAGATCAAAGATGAATGATTATATGTTAAATTTAGGAGACTTTTGAGGATATCAATGGTGTGTATTTTTTCAAATTTTCTAGGGAGAATGATATGATGACAAAGTGTTTGATGTTTAGTATTTACATAGTGACCATTGGAATTTAAATATTCAAATTTTTGAAAAAAAACCAGTGACGGGTTTTTGATCTATGTCTTGAACATATGGAAGAATTTTCTAATGGAGTAAAAAGAAAAGTTGAAGAGGACTTCAAGGCACATCCAAATTTTTTTTTATTAAAAGGTTTGAATGTTTGTAAAGTTGTAGATATTGAGCTCTAAATTTAACTATATGTTCATTCTTGATGTTGTACCTATAAAATAATGTTTGAGTAATTTATACTTTAGGATAAAAGTGTTTTGGTAGGAGTAATCACCTGAAGATGTCTTAGAGGTCATATGGAGTGGACCCATGTATTTGAAATTGATCTTATGTTATTTATTTTCTTGATGAAGTGCTAAAGGGGTAATATGTCTCCATGAGACCTATAAGGGCTACTAAGGCCTAATTGAAAGGTGTAGTTGCTTAAGTGTGACCTATGGATGCTATGGATTTGCATGATAAAAGTCTTAAGGGTTAAGGTAATTATTATGGCTGACATAGAAGTTGATATTAATAAAGAATCTATAAAGAGTGAAGACTAATGGAATGGTTTCTATACTTGGTATGGATGTGTTGAGAGAGTAGAAGATAGAGATGAAGGAAAGAGATCAGAGGGAGTGTGCTCAATGGATGGATTAAAGTACAAAGTAGATGAGGATGATTGAAGAACTCTAAAGTGATCCAAAAGGGGTGTTTAGATGTATTGATTATATGATCAAGTTTGAGGGTATGTGATAATTTGAAAGAGAGAGTAGAGTTGAGCAAGTGTGGAATTAAGTAAAGGAGAGAACTTTTAGAGGATAATTTATAAGTCAATGAGGACCATCAAAGTGTGACAAAAATCAAACATGTTTATTTGATCAAGTTGATAAAAATGAACACATAGGTCATTAGACCTAACAAGCCTAAAAGAGGAAGATTGAGTGAGTAAGCCCAATAGGTTGTTTGAGAGAGGTATAAGGGTGAAGAAGTGTGAAAGTAAGATAAGTCCATTATCAGGTGTAGAAGACATCAAATTAGAGGTGGAAATCAAATCAAGGTAGCTAAGTGGATGTTTGGTTGCCTAGGGGCTTGGTTCCTCCTTATGGGATGGGTGTTCCACTAAATTAAGTCATTGGTTTCCTTGATTAGTTGGTGTTGATCTAAATTTGGATCTTGTTATTATAGGACTGTAGTCTATTTTATAAGTTCTAGTGGGTTTTATTCTCCAAGAGGTTTTCTCATGTAGATATTATGTTATCTATGTGATCTTGCTTATCCTTCTTGTTCATTTCTATAAATAATGTATGCTTCATGAATGTTAATGTTATTTGGTTAAGGTTTGAAAGGTTTGTAATTGAAGTTTGGATTATCTAGCATCATTGATTCACCCCCCACCTCTAAGTGATTATACCTCTAATAATTATTACCATTTTCATTGACAAATGCTCCAACAACATTTATGAATCTTATGCATAGTGTATTTAGAGATTATTTGGATATTTTTGTTTTGGTATTTCCCAATGACATCCTCATTTATTCCAAGGATGAGGAAGAGCACCTATAACATCTAAAACTAGTTTTATAGCATTTGAAGAAGCACAGGTTGTATGGCAAGTTGTCTAAGTGTGTATTTTTCTAAAATAAAGTGTAGTATTTAGGCCATATTATCTTTATGGATGGTATTTCAGTGGATCAAGTGAAGATAAGATCCATAATAGAATGTCTAGTGCCTAAAAATATGCATGAGGTAAGGATTTTCATGGGATTGATAGGATATTATAGCAAATTCATTCCAAATTTCTTTAATATAGTTATTCTAATTACATCTCTTTAGTAGAAAAATAATAGCTTTGTCTAGGCAAATAAATGTAAGATATACTTTCAAGAACTAAAAAGGAGGCTTACTTCAACACCAATGGTAAGAGTTCTCGATCCTAATGGTTAATTCTTAGTGATCATCGATGCATTTAGAAATGGACATGGATGATTTATTATATAGAATGGCTTAGCAGTAGCTTTTAAATCTAGGAAATTAAAGCCTTACGAGGTGAATTATGCCCCTAATGACCTAAAACTTGTGGAAATTATGCATGTTTTATAAGTTTAGAGGTATTCTCTATTGGGAAAACCATCTGAGATCAAGACTGATAACTTAAGACTCAAGAACATCTTCACCCAACCAAACCTGAATGCTCATTAGAGATGATGGTTAGAGTTCTTATCTAATTATGATTTTGATATTAACTATATAAAAGGCAAGGAGAATAGAGTAGATGATGATCTAGGTTGTAAGAGGTACATAATAGCCATGACTATTATCAAGATTACTTTTCAAGATCAGGTAATCAAATTTTCATTAGGAGATGAATTATATGATTAGATCAGGGAAGCATTGTTTGAGAATGCTCAAAATCCTAGATATAAAAGATTCAAAATAGAGAGTGATGGTATTTTATAGTACAATGATAGGATGTATGTGCTTGATAGAGAGAATATGAAGAGCATGATGCTAAAAGAACTACACAATGCCCCATATTTAGGATATCCAGGTATAACTAACATCATGGATGATCTTAGATCACTCTAATTCTAGAAAGGAATCAATAGAAATGTAATGTATTTTGTATCTCATTGTCTAGAATCTTAGCATGTAAAAGCTAAACATGTGCATCTGGCTGGATTTTTATATCCACATGTAATAATGGAGTGGAAGTCATAAGTAATTAGTATGGAATTTATCCAAGGGTTACCATTATCAAAGAACTGACATGATATGATCTTGGTTATAGTTGACAAACTAACCAAGGTAGTCCACTTCATATCGAGTAATTTGACAGATGATACACGTATGCTTATGAAAATATTAATGAAGGAGGTGTATTTATTGCATGGATTTATAGAGAAGATCATTTTTGATTGAGATCCAAGGATGACTTATAGGTTTTGGTTAACTCTAAATTCAACTCTGGGTATGCAGTTGAATTTCAACATTACTTATCACCCACAAATTGATGGATAGATAAAGTGAGTTAATTAGGTTTTAGAGGATCTCCTTTGTATGTATTTCATGGATCAATAATACAAGTTGGAGGAGTACATTCCATTGTTTGAGTTTTCTTACAACAACTCATACTAATTAACATTGAATATGGATCCATTTGAGGCATTGCATATAAGGAGGTTTAGGAGACCAATCAATTGGGACATGTTAGAAGATAGGGTAATCTTTGGACCTTAAGTGATTTTAGAAATGGAAGAACAAGTCAAGATAATTAGGCAGAGGTTGGCTGAGGCCAATGATAGACATAAAGTTATGCTAATCTAAAGAGAACAATTAGGAATTTGTATTTAGGTGATAAAGTTTTTTTGTAGGTTAATCCTCATAAAATCTTGACTAAGTTTAGAAAGTCAGCAAAATTTTCATTGAGATATGTGGGACCCTTCAAGGTTTTGGAAGTGATCAATTCAGTAGCGTATAAGCTTGCATTTCCACTAGGTTTAGGTTTTTTGCATAATGTCTTCCATATGTCTTATCTTATAAAGTGTGTTACTAATCATTCACATGTATTAGATTGGAATGCTTTCCATGTTTTGGATCAATGGGTGGTCATGGTAGAACGAATCAAAATAATTGAAACTCATAAATTTAGTTTGCATAATAGATAAGTGTCATAGTACAAGGTCAAGTTTGACCAATATTTTTAAGATAGTACCACTTATGAGGACTAAGATAAGTTTTAAAGGTTGTTTCCACATTTATTTTCTTGATTTATTGAGCATATTATATTATTTTTTGCTAAATAGTGTTTTAAGTTCATAACTTATGTTTGAATTAATGTCATTAGGATGATGACCATATTTATGGGAGAAGGATGTCACATCTTGATTTCTCTCTAAGCTAACAACCTATTTGATTCATGGATTATTATGGTTGATAGTTGATTAACTATTATTTGATTAAGCTTTATGTCATATACTGATTATGGGACAGTTCTAAGTTAATTTACATGATTTATTAGCTATGAGTTAGTTTTACTTTATCTTTTGTACATTATGATCATGTTTATTAGTTTATATAATAATGTTTTATGCATATATTTATTTTTTGGGCTAACTACCTTCATTTTTGTGAGGTGAATGAAGGACAAATCCATCCTTCATAGTGTGACATAGGGAGAGCATCATCGGTGATGGTGGTGTATATGGAGGCATTGGGGGATAATAGAGAAAGAAAACATAAATCCATGCACACACCAAATTAGTATATCATGTTTTGTGATTAATTTCTTGAGTTAGATAGTTTTAACATGTTTTTTATAACTTTTGTTTAAGTGATTATTAACATGCTTTATATTGAGATCTTGATTATTGTTGATGATCATGTTGTTTTGGTTGTGTGATTTCACTAATGTGTTTATCGTACATATCTTATATTGTATGATGTTATTGTTTGGTTGAATGAGTGAATTTGTACATGTTTTACTTGCCTCACTACTTTATTGGGTATAGTTGTGTAGTATAATGATGTGATGTTATGTATGCATTGTTATAGTAAGTTGTAGATGGATTTTATTATTGTTACTTGATCTGTAGGATTTAGGGCAATAATAATAATTAAAAGATTATTATATTATTAATAATAAATATATATCCTAATGTCAAAAAGATATCAATAACATTATTTTAAAATGTCATTATATTTAGTTTAGTGTTAACCAAGGGTTTAATATTAATTATATATTAGACAATGATTATATTTTTAAATGATTAGGTGAAATCATTATGATTTACAAAGCATTTATTACTACTAAGTGAGAGTCAATAATTTATTTAGTTGACCTACTAAACTAACCACTAGTTAAAAGGTTGAATGATTTTGTAATGGTAGTTATGTTTAAATGGAATTGTATTATTGTCGATGGTCGACATTACATGGAAAGATAGTTATTATGACTTGTCATTTAGTCAGTTTGTGAAGACTAGTCGACATACCTTTGAGTTATACAATGATTAAGACTCATATAATCGATGGATTTTTGGGAAGTCAATGTTGATATGCATAGTTTGAAGTTGGTAATATAAAATTAGTTTATTTTGATTATTGAAGGAACATTGTAGATGATTAGGGTTAACTTGAATTGGATTGTGTGTTAAACATAGAAGCTAGGAAATAACTCTATTTGGTTTGCATGGGAAACACCTAGTTGGCTACTAGTTGGTTAACCATGGAAAAATAATTAGAGACTTCTATGGCATGCAATGATATTGCATATGAATAAGATGATGGAGGATAGATCGTAGAGGGAACAACTGGCATATAGGGAATTTGAAGAGAAAATTTGAGTGAATAGAGGAAGGAAAACTTGAAGTATTGGCTTGTCTTGGGAGATTGCATAACCAGGTCAGTTTGTTTTAAGATTTATATGTTTTGTTATGGATTATGATAATAAAATCATGAAGGGATTTTAGTTTATATGATTAAAAACTCTTTAGTGGGCTAAATGAGGGGTCCCGTGGATGGCTTGACCATTGATAAAACCTATCATATGACCCAAAAACATGACAAATTTCCCCATAGTTGTGAACTCTTGATTTGCACAATAGGATTTTTACACACAAAACCTATAAGGGAAGGATTATATTTTTGTTGTCTAATTTATTAAAACTTAGGCAACTAGGGAAGGATTATATTTTTGTTGTCTAATTTATTAAAACTTAGGCAACTAATAAATGAACTATGTGTATTATCGGGTATGGAAAAAACCCTAGGTAAAGAAAAGGGTTTATAATTAGTTATCAAATTATATATATGATTTAAATTGATATATCCTTTAGTTAACTATTGTCAGGATATGGTGCATTGGTTAAATAAACCTAAAAACCTAGGTAGGAGGTAAATACAATTAGTTTAATTACGGCTATAAAAGCCTACTATGTATTGAACTTGTTTGACTATACAAAAAAGAAATATGGATTATTCTTTTATTAATTTATATTACACACACACACACACACACACACACACACACACACACACACACACACACACACACACACACACACACACACACAAACACACATGAAGTGGGTGTGTATATATACCCTATAGGCCTTGATATCTTGGGGTATATATCCACATTTAACATTTATGCATGTGTGTGTGTGTGTGTGTGTGTGTGTGTGTGTGTGTGTGTGTGTGTGTGTGTGTGTGTGTGTGTGTGTGTAAAGGAACTTGCAAAGATGCCCATAATTATATGAGTTAACTAAGGTTGTGCAAAATATGGGAGTCAACTAGTTTATTATAAATGATTGATTTATAGTATGCAATCAATTAAATGAATTAATGTATGTATATAATTTTTATATATACAATGCTTATATAAATTAAATTCATTGGGTTTTATAAAGAGCACATTATATTATGATAGTGAAATAGATTGGGGAAAATAAAAAATGTGAGGTCAAATATTGGTTATTCATATGAATATATATGTTGTTACCATTTGATTGTGTTAAATATTTGACTGATTATGATATACTTATATGTATTTAGCTATGTAAAAAAATTTAATATTTAAGTTTGTATTATGTAAGTTAATAAGCCTTGTTGATTGTGTTCAAAGTTAATAAGTCTTATTCTTTTAACAATTCTGAGAATATTTTAGTCAAACCACTAAAGTGTGAAATATTTGGTTATGAAGTTTTAGATGAAACAATATAGATTGAAGTGTTCTATTAGAATAAATGATTATTTAAGGAATGGGGATAGTATACTTTATACACACTTTGAATGATTATTGAATGGGTTATTAATATTAGATTGTGTGTTTATAATATATGAATTAATGTATGAAATACACGTGATTTCATGATCATATAGTAAATCTGAAAATATATTCCATATAGAGATGTTTATGTGTAGTTTAGTATTTATGTCCAATATTTTACATAACAAGGAATAATGGGTGTTTTTTATGTGTTTGATGTTTGGCTGAAGCTTTAAATATAAGAAATTTAAATGCTAAATATAGATCTTTGAAATTATTAAAAGATTGGATTTTGTTATATTTGTGAAATATGAACAAGAAATAAGCTATGTTTAGTATATGAAAAGTTGATGAAATAAATTTTAAAGTTACATATTGATATTTAGTAACTTGAGTTCTAGAAATGATTCTTACTCGGGTGGTATGTTTCTATTGAGGAATGTTTATGATTATATTTATTATTCTATAATAAATTATAGAATCTTAGATTCATTGAATTTCATTTGATGGACTAAATGAATGTAAATGATATTTTTGTACTTAGCATATTTTTATCTGCTAATAGGAAATATTCTCTTATAATCTATTAGTTTTTATATTATTATATAATTAATCAAATATTACATTTATGATGCTAAATAATTAGTGTGACAAGTTCAAATGATTTAATTAGCACCATCAACGCAAGATGAGGGATAATTCAATTCACTGGTGTGCATGAAATTAATTGATCCTAGAAATCATTAACTATTGAAAACTTTGGCCAAAGTAATGTTTATAGTTAAACATTGTCATTTCATATGTTGATATAGTTTTCTTATTTATTTGATATAATTTATAAGAGATTTATTTATGGTACACATTATGTATTAGATATCTACAACACACAAGTTTTGGTTTATCACTATAGATTCCTAAACCATCATTATCTATTCATTAATGAAGAGAGGGCCATCTCCTTGCTGGGAGATAGTGTGGGGGGTCTATGGTCTATGGTTGGTATCTAAAATCACTCAGATGATGCTCTCCTTCCCAGTTGGAGTACTATACTAGAGACTACACTTGAGATTACAAATTGATACTTGAGTCATGGAGTCTCTTGAGTCATGGAGACTCATGCTCCATGGAGCTTTGTATCATGTATTATTATTTTATATATTATATATTGCAAAAAACTGAAAGATGTATTCATTATAATTATATAATAGTGGTTGTAATGTTGTATCAATTGTGATTAAATTTATACTATTTTATTTATGATTAGATGTGGTATTTATTGTTTAATCAACATTGTTTATGATTGTTATATCTATTTATGGTGATATTTAGCTAAGTGGATTAGCTATAAACCTTATGGTTAACTAAATGAATACAGTTAGTTAAAGATCATGAATTAGATTTCTCATGGTAAAATTTGTAAGATGAATATGGTTAATTAATTTTAAAAAATACTATATTCTAGTAAAACCCAATGGGATTGTTACATTATGGTATTTGAGTTAAGGCTCAAACTCTAGGACTTAATGTGTCCACAAATATAAACTTATTCTCTTGTTAAGAAGGAAGAATCATGATGTGTGATAGACTAAGATTTGATTGTACTTTGAATATCAAATCCATTTTTGATCCAAATTATTTTGTTGCTAAGAAAGCTATAAAGTTAGACAAAATCCTCATAACCATGAAATAGATTAGGGACTGAATCATGGCCCTATAATAAGAAGTGCATGGCCATGAAGAGGAAAATGCTCAAGAGGAACCTGAAGATCATCTTAGTGAGTAGAAACATTCTCAAGAGAAAAGGCATGAGGAAGTGCCATAATATGTGAGAGCTTGAGTAGTTGTAGAGTTATCACATGATATGAAAAAGGTAAATCCACCCAAGTTTTATGGAACTATATTGGGAGATGGAGCTGAAGCATGGTTGAAAAAATAGAGAAATATTTTGAGATTCAAAATTACTCTGAAGTAATGAAAGTAGTCTATGGAACTTATCAACTTGATGGTGAATCAATAACTTGGTAGGAAAACAAGAAGCTCTAGATAAACCTAGACTCAACCAACACCACTTAAGAACCATTTGTGACACTATTTAGGTCACGATGGCTTCCATAGTTTTTACTTTTATCAAAATCCTACATATTTTTAAAATCTTAACTAAGGGGATTTATCAATGAATGAATACTAAGAACAATTCACCAAGATCCTTAAGTGTGTAGCTTAGTATTAGGTGGGTGAGAGTTCAAGATCAAGAAATTCAACATGGAATTAAAACCTCAAATTAGTTGTGAAGTAGATGTGCATGGTATATCTACCATGGATTAAGTTTTCAAGAAGGAAGTCAAGTAGGAAAAAAAATTGAAATCTCTTTCCCAAGTCAGAGATAAGTTCAAAAGTTCTAGACCAAATTTCATAAAGAAGAAATATAAGCAAAAGAGTGGAAACACTAATAATAAGTTCAATAATTAGAACATGAGTTCAATAGTGGATTAAGGAATAGGAAAATTGGTAATAGTTTCAAGGGTGGTTTCAAGAGAAACTAATAGTCTAATAAAAAAGGACCAATTGGAGGTTACTTCATATGTCGAGGTGACCATTATGCTCATGAGTATCCTCAAGACAAGTTGAAGAACAAGTGTTCTACTTCTTAGTAACGTACATTCTAGAAATAGACTCATTTAGTTGTTGACTATTATTAGGATGAGTATCAAGAGTCACCCATAGAACTATTAGGTATTTTATTAAATCAACCATTTTTATTTTGATTGATATGGGAGCTACAAGATATTTCATTACTCTTATAATGCTTAATGAATTATCTAGAAAATATGGAGTTATGATAAATACATGGTCGTTACAATATGGGAATGAGTCAAATGTCAAATTTGATAATTTTTTAGTTTAAGCTAAGATTAGGTTCCCTGAATTCACTATAGTAGTGGATCTTTTTGCTACACCATTGAGGTCATATGATGTGATCCTAGGAGTCAATTATCTTACAAAGCATAAATCCAAGGTTAACTATTATTTGAAAATTTTTGAGTGTCAAGATGAATTTAAAAATTAGACATAACTTCAAGGTGAATGAAGGGATTTCAATCTTAGGTAGATTTCTATAATTTAACTCAAGAAATCTTAAAGGAAGGGATGCTAGGCATTTATCATTAAGATAGATGGGATGGATGAATCTAAGGAACCATATATAAAGGATTATATTTTTCTAAGGTGTTGAGGTATGTTCCTATTTTTGGTGTTGTGGCATAAATGTTGTCATTGATATCAAGGTCAAGATGGATGTTATTAATGTCAAAATTCAAAGCTAGTGTCATGCATGGTGAAGTGGTATGTGACAAGGAGTCCTATGATAAGAAATAATTTGAAGGAAACATATTGTCTCTATATTAATAGAGAATTTGAAATAAACCCAGTAATTATTATGGGGTTGATGACATGTCAAATTCAAGATAAAGATACAAGGTAAGCATACTTTTAAACACTACTCTTAAAGAACATTATCATATCATGAGCATGTATATGAAGATGGTGGTTTGGTAGGATGGATACACACATGTATGATTGGATGTTTAAGAATATCCAAAAATTCATATGAAGTTTTTAAACACTTAAGAAATTTTCAAGGTAAACCTTCAGAGCTAAGGTCTTAAGCCTAAACATGCAATCAGATTTGTACTAGACTCTACCTGACTTAATACGGAGCCTTAAGATATTATCAAGATTTATGAAGGATGAAAATAAGTGGTAGAGAATGTGAGAATATGTTTTCCAATATGTAAATTTTTTTATAAAGTATATAATATTTTAGAGGAGGTTTCTAGATCAGTTCTTGGCTTAGTCTTTGCATGAAGAGACCTATGAGAAGGCACAAGTTTGGTAACATGATGAGGTGAGCAGTCTAAGGCTTATGAGAAGAATATTGATAGTGTGTGAGAATGGTATGAGGTTTTATGACATGATTATGAGGTGTGTATAATAATACAATAGGTTTCAAGGTGTGTTCAAGGTCTACATATGAGTGGCAGTTCAAGGCCTAATGTGCAAAGAGACTTAATGTGTCCTAATGAGGGGTTAAGTTTAGTTTTCAAGGTGATATAGGTCATGAGAGAATTATAAAAAGTTTGAGGGGTTTTTTAAATTATTTTTACCAAGTCTTAGGTCAAATTTTGAAGTAAAAAACATGAAATGTGGTTTTGAAGTTTTTTGTGTGCATGAAATGAAGTATTACAAACCCAAGAATAATTTTCTTATGTTTGTTGGCACGTGAAACCTTTGCATGAGGATACAAGTAGTTCATGGTAGTAAAATAAGGTTCCTATCTCAAATTTCCTATAATTATTTTCTATTTTGAGGACCTAATCTTTATGAATGATTGTTAAGAGTGGAAGGCAATCTAAACCCTCTCTAAAACCCTAATAGTGACCCTATATGGAAGATATTATTGGAAATGGATTAGAATGGTTTGTATGACCTAGTCTGGTGATTGGAACATGTATATGACTCTCCTAAGTGCCTCTAATTGGTATTGGTTTGTTAGAAGAGTGAGTGAAATCTATAAGAAACCCCTTATTTCTCAAAATTTTGATGTAACAGATAGGGTTGACTAGGTCAAAGCATGAGAATTATTGAAGGATGATTTGTGAGACTTAAATTTTGTGTAAATTTAAGTTATTTATTAGTTTACATACTTAAAATATTCTAAAATGATAATGGAAGTTGGCTTATCACTAAAAAGGCCTAATAAGGAAGATAGCGAAAAAAATAGGTAGAAGTGGGAATGAGATTAGGGATGGATCCAATTACATAGGGTTTTTATTCAATAAATGTAACACATTTCCCATTTGAATATAATATATGTTTATATATAAAAATAAAGTTGCTCTCAAATTGACTTGTCTAACACAGTGAGGTCTATGTAGGGTGCAAACATGACATTGGTCTGTAAGATAAATATTGCTATTGAACTTTGTAATATATTTGTTTTAATATATTCTAAGGATGTTGAATTATCATATAAAACCATTGAAATTTCATGAAATTAGTCACATAGGTGTTCTAAGTCATTATTTCCATGACGGTGTTTTAGATCTTTCAGACAGTTTTATGTGTGTTAGCAAGATTGATGTTCCTAAGTATTTTTGCACAAAGTTGAAGAATCCAATTCACATGAAGTTATTATATATATCTCATAGGTTAATTTTAATGTATTTTTATTCAGATAAAATCCTATGAAGGTGTGAAACGTTAAAGGTTATTGACTATTTTTTCAAAGCATGTCTATATTTCTGAGTGAGCATATGAAAGTGTTCAGTTTGAGGTATTTTTCCATATACGGTTAAATATAATGGACATGATGATGAATCTAAGGTCATGAAGGTTATATATATATATATATATATATATATATATGATTTTTTTATTTTTATATGGAAAAGTTGAGTGTATACTTTAGATATTCAAAGAAGACTTTCTGGCAGGGAGAAGGCCTAACTATAAGTAGGCCTAATAGTGTGGTTCAAGGGAGTGAAATGAGATAAATGGTGTTGGGGACCTAAGGTGAGTGAAAAAACCCCACTGGGTTAGACATAGTAATACATGATTTTTTAATATTAAATAAACACATATACCTAATATATATTACAACACAAAAATCTATAGAGATCATATGAAATACTCAACATGTGAAAAATACAAACAAGCATATGACATTAATAATCCCTAATAAAATGAGAGTACATCAAAATGAAAATATAAAAAGTAACCATATTAAATCAAACATAGTTGATACAATTTTACAACCACTACTATCAATATAAAATAGCATGTAATTACAACTCTCATGAATATATTAATAATAGGTACAAAATAATACAATATACTTATAAGATACATGGCTTCCCAAAACATACTTCCTAAACTCAAGTATCTATGGCAATCTCAAGTGTCATATCGATAAGTAGTATTGTTGTGGGGAGGGAGAGCATAATTCAATTAATTTTTCACACCAACCATATACCAATGATCCCCTACACTAATCCCATAAAAAAATGGCCTTCCCTTCATAGATGAGTAGAAATTTATGGCATGAGAATCTAGAGAGACAAGCAAGTAATCGTGTGTTATATGATTCTAAACTAAATATGCATTGTATCATAGAAATCTCTTCTATTGAAAAATATCACACAAATATGTGAATCACACTCATGAAATGATAATGTCCCACTAAACATACTTTGGTCTAAATCTTTGAAAATAATAAATAATAACAATCTAGATCAATCAAATTCATACATACTACTCAATCGAATTGCCTTCATCTGTCACTATGAGACTAGTAAAATAGTGAAGTCCATTTCACTCCTTACTCCATATCAAAAATATAAATTAGTCAAATATAATTCAACTACAAGATTCATTTAATTTACATCCTACTTAATAAATACATTATATATCATGCTAAATATAGGAGTAACCAAAGCATACATTTATTTCATCAAACATATGAATGAATCTTATATTATTTCTATCCCATACTAGAAATAATGACTATAGTTTATACCATCTGAGTATATTCATATTCAACTATATATTTCAACTAGCATAATTTTTTTCTAAAAATACCACACCTATGATAACCCATATTACCATAGTCTAATATTCTAAGATAAAACTACTAGTTTTACCCAAACAGTCATATAAAGTAGTATTAAAATCATGGAAACATAAGCATCTATATAAAAAATTATATATAACAAAGCAAGTCATAATTCCCATGGAAAAAATAACATACCAACACAACATTCATTAGACTCTCAAAGGTTTCATTCATGCATACACAAAATCTTACCAACTATTATAAAACATGCTATCCATAACAACAACCAACATGTATACAAAAGAATAGTCAAATATAGATATGAGTTTAGGCATAATAATTATAGTGTTTACCACCTAGTATAATATAATCTTACACTATAATATCCTATGATATCCCATTCTATCATAGGTTTCTAACTACATGAAAATACATATCCAAACTTATGATTTCAAAAATCAAATGACACACACACATAATAATAATTAAGAAAATATGAAGCTATACCACTCGGGTATGCTCTAAGTCTAAACTGCATTATTACATGCTAAATATGATAAAACATTAAGACATATTAACAATCTCATAATATGTGTTGTACACAAGTATTTCAATACTGAAAACTAATAGTTGACCAACCCTTTACAAAGAACATAGAGAATGCATAAGCCTGTTACATCATTCATTGAAACATTTCATTCTAATTATTATTTTGGTCCCTTAGGTACTTGATGGATGTATCAAATCATAATCACATCATAGTTATTTCCATTATGCTATTATGTTATATATGAAGATCCGTGCGTATATTTAGCAACCAAAACTCAACACACATGAATCATAAAATATACCAATCTAGCATTTGTCTTTCATTTAGGGGTTTAAATACACATAAGTCAGGACTCATTTTTTTACAATTATTTAATTTAGTCTAAAATCCACCCCTGGAGGTAAAGCCCTAAAATTACACCCCTTGTTCATATACTCACTACTAGGTATATTAATACCTATGTATTCAAATTTTTGCAAACCATAATTTATCTTAAAGTTCCTTTCACACCATGTATTTTTAACCTGTAAGTTCAAATTGTGCATAAATAAGTATGGTTCCATTTAATCCCCATTTTTGCCCTATCTCACTAGGCTCTAAAAAGGTTTCCAAAGCACTAACCTCACACAACATCTATAATTATAGATATTCCCCAACATGATTCAATGATCTCATTTTTATGTTTAAATAAAGAAAAAGGTTGCCTATATTTTAAAAGCTAAAATATGAGCTTAGTCAAAATTTTACATTGACTTGCATTTTGACATACTTATTTTCATATGTTATCTATGTACATGCCTATATATATATATATATATATATATATATATATATATATATATATATATATATATATATATATATATATATATATATATATATATATATATGTATGGCCCACAAGTATAGTACTATTAATGGAATGAGTACATTATTCCCATAGAATAACAATGTAACAAGGTTTCTTATATGACAATCTTTACTTGATGGTTATTTTACACTCTGCCTAACATTTTTTACCAAAAGAGAGACAATGAAGTATATATATAGATATTGTCATATCATAAAATAACATGTTTTATATCTTTCTTCATTATACATTCAGACATGTATGACATATATCAGATTTATTTTAAACCAATGCTTAATAAATAATTAAAGTAATATAGAAGTCACCCTTATCCATGTATAGCATTACATATTGATACAATTTAAGACAACACTCAAACTTATAACCTTATACTATCCAAGTATAAGTTTTATCAGTGATATCAATTTCTTATATGCAAGGCGAGTTTCCACTTTTTATATAAAGCACCGAATGCCTAATAAATAAATGCTTTAGTTTAATTGAGCATAAACCAATGGGATTTTCTCAATTATGGCTATGCCATCTTCAGAGATTTCCTAAAACTATATAAACATATCAATTTTCAGTGGTTCAAAATTGGACCTAGCCAATTTTCTCAGCGACTCCATATTATCATGCCCTAGAGATAGGTCACTTTTTGAATACACATAATACATTCAACTCAATAAAATTTAAAGGATAAAATTATTAATTATTAAAAAGTCTAAAAATATTAATTAACAATGATTCAAAATACTACAGAAACTTCAGTCCTAACAAATTGATATAATTAATTTTAGCCATTATTAATTACCTATTCACTTAAATATTCAATGATGTAACTCATCTTCAGGTACCACATAAATATATAGCTAGGTAAGGAGCTTTACATGTTTTATATCGCTACATTTACTTGGTTCACTATTTATATTATGGGTATACAAATTATCTTGTGGCATATATAAATAGTTATTGATTCAACGAATTTACTGATTCATATCATTATACTAGATCACTATGATTCACTTATAGATTCTCTTTAATCAATTGAGAAATCCAATATAAATCAGTTTTTCCCTATACAATTCGTTGATCTAAAATATATATTTTACTTTTTACATAATATTATTGTATAGTATAATTAATTGTTTTATATAGTATAATCGATGTATAAAAAGACTATATATACTTAATCATGATATATATACATAAATATAAATAGTCAAATAGTTATTCATATATATATATATATATATATTTTGTAGAAATAAATCATTGAATTATTATTAAGTCATATATATATATATATATATATATATATATATATATATATATATATATATGACTTAAGAATAATTCAATGATTTATTTCTACAAAATATATATATATATATATATATATATATATATGAATAACTATTTGACTATTTATATTTATGTATATATATCATGATTAAGTATATATAGTCTTTTTATACATCGATTATACTGTGTAAAACAATTAATTATACTATACAATTATAATTATATATATATATATATATATATATATATATATATATATATATATATATATATATATATATATTATACTAACTATGATCTATGAATACATAAATGTAATAAACATTATAACATTCAATTACACCCTACCAGAATTAAATTAAAGTAGATTTATTATTTTAACCCACATTAGGCTTAATTAAAATGACCCCTACAGACTCAAAATTGTGTCAACTATTTGTCCCAACTTACTCAAAAATATATATAAAATTACTTATACATTATATGATATGTTTTTAAGGGAAAACTTTAGGCATGGTTTTCAAGTTCTAAAAGGGAAATACATAAATAACATTTGATGCAATGTACTATAAAGAAAAATATGCAAGTGCCAACTTTATACACGGATTATATAGTCTAGAAAATAAAATGTAACGCCTACTTAGTAATCTGCTTGCTAAAACTCTATACCTTTTCCTATGCTATGCTCCTTGTTTCCTCTTTCTGATATTATCTCCCAAGAATAACCCAGATTCTTCTATTCCAAAGTCTGTCCATTCTCATATATAAAGAAGGGTGTAATTGATTTTAAAGAAAAGTTTTTTTTAAAAAAATTACTAAATAAAGAATTTTGATTTATTCCTTTTTGTTTTATTCTTTTATGTTTTATTTTTAAATCTTTTATTTCCCATTTTAATTTAAAGATTCTCTTTTCGATTTTATTTATTTTACTTATTTATCAAATTATGGGATTTAATTAAAACTTTATTTTAAATTCAAATATTTCTTCTTTTCTATTTTACCGCTTTCTTTTTACTTAAATCTATAATAATTAGTATATTTATATTAATTATCATTTTGAATTGTCATGACAGTTTAATGATTAAATTATATAATAATAATATAAATTAATCTAATAAAATGAATCTCAAAACATTCATGGCCATACATAAAACACTTCTAAAAACCATTAAACTATCCTAGCAAACTGAAGTATGGATGACTATTTAATGCAAATAGCATAAACACACTTGCTAACCATTTACTTTGAATCTAACATGTGCTATCTATATGTGGTGTGTGCAAGGTACTAATTGGTTTCACTATAGTCTTCTGATGTCTCAATTTATGTCATGCTCTCTGATGATGATCTCCCTCCATCACACTCTGACGGATGGATTATCTTGCATTAATCTCACAACAAAATAAGTAGTTAGACCATAACAACCATAATATACATTCATCACAAATAAAGATGAAATGACAAATCAACATGATCATAAAATAAACATATAATTAAAACTAGCTTTATCAGTGTGATGGTTTATCTTAAGTAATATCCTACTACCCCATAACAACATATATTTCATAGCTTAGATAAAAATAGTCACATATAAGTTTGTCAACTACAGATATCCATAAATAATCTAGAAAATATGCCTAATGAGGAATTAAGATGTAATAGTGAGAATAGTAGGGGTATAATTGAAGTGTATATAAAGTGTTTCATATATTTATGGAGACTAAATACATCCAAGGTGGTCAAGGTGAAATGTGTGCTTTAAGAAGGCCTAATTGCATTAGGTCTCTGTTAGCCTAATAATGATTTTGGTCCTTATGAGTGGTGACTGAACTATGTAATGGTTATTTAACTTGTGAAACATGTTTATTGATATATTAAAAGGGTGATCAAAGTATGAAAAGGGTTTTGGCTGACCAAGGTGTGTGAAAACAAGAGTCAAGTATAAAATGGTCTAATAGGCCTAATTGACTAATTAGTATATTGAGTGAATGAGAAAATGGAATATAAGTTTAGAAACTAGGTAGAGGGATTGAAGACCATCATATAGGTGTGTTAAACATATCATGAATTTATAACAATGATTATATGCCAAGAAGAGACCTAAGGGGTTGGTGCCTCATTGCAAGTTGGTGTTTTCTAAAGGACTGGTTGAGTTGGTGTTTGACTAGTGAGGGATTGGTGTTCCTTATGGGAATGGTGCCTAGCTAAATATTGATTCATTGCTTATACAGATTTAGTAAAATATATGTTTTAGTGGGTTTTATCCACCTTAAGGTTTTCTCACATCTCTCTTGTGTTCATATGTTATATGCTTATGTGGATGCTTGTTTATGCATTGGTTGATGAATGTGTTTGAATGAATGCTTCATGAATGATAAGTGAAATTGAATGATTATTTTTTGAGAAATAATTCACCCCCCTCTTAGTAGCTATACTTCCAAAATTTTGTATTATAACAAGACCTTTAAAGGACACCTAATAGTCTAAAGGATATCCTATGCAAGCAAAGATGGCCAATCAAAGATAAGGTGGTTTCTCTATAAGTAAGCCTCTATTTTTCAATGGATCTAATTATGATTTTTGGAGTGTTAGGATGAGAAAATATTTTATATATCAAGGTCATGATGTTTGGAAATCAATTTTAGATGGATATACTACACCCCTTATTCCCTCTATAGATGCAATAGGTAAGAAGGCTAGTGACAATAATTTAAAATCAATGAATGGTATTCTTTATGTCCTATCAGAGGTAGAGCTTGTGAAGGTGATGCACTATACGTCTGCCAAATATATGTGGGAGAAGTTGAAGAATAACTATGATGGATAATCCAAGGTCAATTTGGATAAATTTTAAACCCATAGAAGACAATCTGAAAGCCTAAAAATTAATGAATATGAGATCATTATAGCTTACCTATTGAGGGTTGATGAAGTGATAAATATCATAAGAGGCCTAGGTGAAAAATTGAAAGAGTATACTATTGTAAAAAAGGTATTGATATCTCTAACTCCTAATTTTGACTCTAAAGTGTTTGTTATTAAAGAGATACAAGATCTAGACAAGCTAGAGATGGATGAACTTTATGGCACTCTAACATCCTATGAGATGAAGATAAGTGAAATAAGACTTGCAAAGAAGGAAGCTGCATTCAAGGTAGAAAATACATCAAAAGAAAAGAAGACACAAGGTAATAAATCCAAAGACACTAATGATTCTAATATTGATGATGATGATGATGAGTTGATATCTATGTTTGTAATGAATAAATAACATGATGAAGGTCATGATTATGACAAGAAGTCTTATAGGTCTGATAAGAGCAAAAAAATATTTAGAAAGTATAATGATAAGAAAAAATTTCAAGAAAAAAATAAGCTTTTACATAAAGGAAGACTGCAACTCATCTGATGAGAGTGAGAAAAGTGATTCTAAGGGTGACCATGAAGGTGTTGATCTTGATGTCAATGAATTTATCTTCATGGTTGAGGAGTCAAGTTATTTAAATCAAGACGAGTCCATGTGGTTTGGAGGTACTATTGGTGATTCAGATGAAGAAGAAAATGAGATGGAACTTGAGGCTAAGTTGATGAATGCTCTAGAAAACTAAAGGTGATGAAGAATAAGAATAAGTTGATGAGGTCTCTTGTCAAATATAATAAGGAGAAAATAAATTTGTTTAAAGTTAGACTTAGAAATAACTCCAAGGAATAAGAGGAAATAGTACAATAGGTGGACACTCAAATTGAGATTATGACTACAAGCCTAAAAACTAATGAAGAAGGATGTGAAAGATATGTAACAAGTGGATTCTTTGAGAGCTAAGTTGAATTAAGCATTAAGTAAGGTAAATTCCCTTATGAAGTTTGAAAAGAGTAAAAATGATCTAAATAACATCCTAGGTAGTCAAAAGATTGGTAATGATAAAAAAGGTCTAGGTTTCAATGGAGACCAAAAGAAGAACACTAATGTGATCAATAATAATTATAACTTAAAGGTCAATTGTAAATCAAGGAATGATGGTGATGGAATAATGAAGACTAATCCTATCAGGTAGTCTAATACTATAAGGTATTTTAATCCATTCAAAGGTTATTGTTATTCATGTAACCAATTTGGTCATAGAGCAAGGCATTGTAGAATACTCTCCAAGAATGAATATGCATGTAACTATGAGGAGAGTCATTAGTTAAGAGGTATGGGTAATGGTGTGTTTTCATCAAGAGGAATAATGTGTTTCAATTGTCAAAAGGTTGGTCATATTGTAACTTTTTATAAACATGGATTCTCAAGTCAAAACAAGAAGATTGAGGCCTCTAGAGTGAAATAAAGAAGACAAAATAGTGAATTTAGACCAAAGGTAGCTAAGGTGAATGGTGATCAATATGTAAGTCCAAGTGGACTATTTGCCATGGTGGAGCATAGTTCAGATTTAAAGGAGTGCGAAGAATTCTCCCTATCAGTTCAGGTTATGGATGAAGGAATCAAGATAAATAGATCAAGTCATAATGTTATTATAATGGAGATTGAAGAATTCAATCCTAAGAGGATCATGAAGAAAGTTCAGTCTAGTAAGGACATGTAGATTTAGTAATCTATTAAGTTTATGTTATTTTAGCACCCAAGAAAAGAGATAACTCCATTAGGATTCATGGAGGCATTCAGCTAGTGAGTATAAGCATGAAGGATGCTTGGTTTTGGGGAGCATTTTATTCTTTGTTTTAGATCCAAAATTTAGTCAAATGTATGTTGGAGGTGTGATTGCAAGAGATGGGTTACAAAACATTTGTATGATGACTTGATCAAATCAAGTCATAGTTATGATAGTGTCTAAATACCTCATCGATATAAGGGTAGCCTATCATGATCCAATAGTAGGTGTGTTTGTAAAGAATAAATATATTAGTTATAAAGAAATTTGAGTTATGGATTGGTCTGTAAGATCAATATGTTCATGAAGTCAATTGGTTATGAGCCTAATTTATGATGAGTTATTGAAAAAGAGAGAGAGAGAATGATATTTTTTGGATATAAAAGGTGTGTTTTTATAGGTCTAAGGATAAGATATTTTTTAAGAGTTAACCCTTTGTCATTAATTTCAAAGGGGGATAAAGTTCTAGTTTAGGAGAAAGGTTAGTTTGAAGTAGATCCAGCTTGGGAAGATGAGAATGATCAACTTTTTTTGAGTGGTTACCATCAATGACAAAGGGGGAGATTGTTGAGGTATGTTTCTATTGTTGGTGTTATGGCATAGATGTTGTCATTGATTTCCAGGTCAAGATGGACGTCATTAATTATAAAATTCAAAGTTGGTGTCATGTATGGTGAAGTGGTATGTGATAAGGAGTCCTATAACAAGAAATAATTTGAAGAAATAATAGGTTGTTTGAGAGAGATAAAAGAGTGTGAAGAGTAAAACAAGGTGATCATCATTAGTTGAGTAAGAAAAATGTGTCCAAAGGTGATCAGATATTTTAGGTAGATGATTTGGTGCTGAGTCACCTAAGGGGTTGGTGCCTCCTTGCAATTTGGTGCTTGCTAAAGGACTAGTTGAGTTAGTGCTTGACTAGTGAGGGGTTGATGCTCCTTGTGGGGTTGGTGCCTCATTAAATATTGATTCATTATTTATAGGACTATAGTTAAAGTTATGTTTTAGTGGTTTTTATCAACCTTGAGGGTTTCCCACATATCTCTTGTGTTCATATGTCATATGCTTATGTGGATGCTTGTTTATGCATTAGTTGATGTATGTGTTTGATTGAATGCTTCATGAGTGATAAGTGAAATTGAATTAGTGTTTTTGAGCACTGATTCACCCCCCTCTCAATAGTTTTACTTCCAACATAATGAACTTTTATAATATTTTCCCAAAGGAATTAACTAGATTTCTACCCAAGCATGAGTTTGATTTTTTGATTGATATCATACCTGAATTAGTACCATAGTCCAAGGCATCGTAAAAAATGACAACCACTAAATTGGTTGAGTTAAAGGCATAGCCTCAGGTGTTGTTGTTGAAATGGATAATTCAACTAAGTGTATCACTTTAGGGTACACCATTTGTGTTTGCCAAAAATAAGGATGGAACTCTTTGCCTATGTATAGATTACAAGATGTTGAATAAATCAACAATCAAGAATATATATCTATTGCCACACGTTGATGATCTCTTTGATTAAATATGAGGGGAAATAGTATTTTATAAGATTAATCTTAGATTATTGTATCATCATTTAAGAATATATGATAATGATATTAAAAAAATATATTCAAAACTCGATATGGTCTCTATGAGTTCATATTATAACCATTTGGATTGACAAATGTTCCATCAACATTTATGAATCTTATGAATAGTGTGTTCAAAGATTATCTAGATCATTTTGTTTTGGTCCTTCTTTATGACATCTTAATTTATTTAAAGGATGAGAAAGAGCACCTAAAACATCTAGAACTAGTTTTACAGTGTTTTCAGATGCACAGTTGCATGAAAAGTTATCTAAGTGTGCATTTTTTAAGAAGAAAGTGTAGTATTTAGGCCATATTATCTCTATGGATGGTATTTTAGTGGATCTAATAAAGATAAGATCTATAATGGAATGGCCAGTACCTAAGAATGTGTATGAGGTAAGGATTTTAATGGGATTATAAGGCTATTATAGGAAATTCATTATGAATTTCTTTACGATAATTAATCTAATTACCTCTCTTCAGTGGAATAATTAGAGTCTTGTTTGGGTAGATAAGTGTGAGATAACCTTTCAAGAATTGAAAAAGAGGTTTATTTCAGCACTAGTCACAAGAGTTCCTAATCCTAATGGTTAATTCTCAGTGATCACCAATGCATCTGATGATGGACTTAGAGGATTTCTTATGCAAGATGGCTCAGGGGTAGCCTACAAGTCCAAGATTTTTTTTTTGGTAATTCTTTATGACATATTAATTTATTCCAAGGATGAGAAAGAGCACCTATAACATCTAGAACTAGTTTTACAGTGTTTGTAGATGCATAGGTTGCATGAAAGGTTGTCTAAGTGTGTATTTTTTAGAAGAAAGTGTAGTATTTGGGCCATATTATCTCTATGGATGGTATTTTAGTGGTTCTAATAAAGATAAGATCTATAATGGAATGGTTAGTGCCTAAGAATGTGTATGAGGTAAGGATTTTAATGGGATTATAAGGCTATTATAGGAAATTCATTATGAATTTATTTAAGATAGATAATCTAATTACCTCTCTTCAGTGGAAGAATTAGAGTTTTGTCTAGGTAGATAAGTGTGAGATAACCTTTCACGAACTAAAAAGGAGGTTTACTTCAGCATTAGTGGTAAGAGTTACTTATCCTAATGGTTAATTCTCACTGATCACTAATGCATCTGATGATGGACTTAGAGGATTTATTATGCAAGATGGCTTAGTGGTATCCTACAAGTCCAAGAAATTAAAGACTTATGAAGTGAATTATGCCTCTCATGACCTAGAAATTTTAGTAATTGTGCATGATTTGCAAGTTTGGAGGCATTATCTATTGGGGAATTATTTTGAGCTCAAGACTAATAAATTGAAACTTAATTACATCTTCACCCCATCGAGCCTGAATGCACATTAGAGATGATGGTTAGAGTTCTTATCTGATTATGATTTTGATATTAACTATATCAAAGTCAAGGAAAATAAAGTATCTGATGCTTTAAGCTATACGAGGTACATAAGATCTATGGCTAATATCAAGAGTAACTTTTGAGATTAGGTAATTAAATTCTCACCAGGAGATGAATTCTATGATCAGGGTAGGAAAACATTGTCTGAGAATGCTCAAAATCCTAGGTATAAGGGATTCAAAGTAGAGAGTGATGGTATTTTATGGTACAATGGTAGGATGTATGTGTCTAATAGAGAAAATTTGAGGAGTATGGTGCTAAAATAATTACATAATGCCCCATATTTAGGACATCTAGGTATAACCAAGCTCATGGATAATCTTAGACCATTCTATTTCTAAAGGAATAAAGAAAGATGCAATAGATTTTATATCTCATTATCTAGAATGTCAGCATGTAAAATCTAAACATGTACATCCATATAGATTGCTATATCTAAATGATATACCAAATTGAAAGTGGTATGTGATTAGTATGGAATTCATTCAAGGGTTTCCATTATCATATAATTTATATGATATGATCTTGGTTGTAGTCAACAAATTAACCAAGGTAGCCCACTTCATACTGGGGAATTTGACAGATGATGCACCTATGCTTGTGAATATATTTGTGAAGGAGGTGTATCAATAGCATGGTTCTATAGAGAAAATCATTTTAGATCGATAAGGATGACTTATAGGTTTTGGCTAACTATAAATTTAGCTCTAGGTATAAAGTTGAATTTCAACACTGCTTATCACCTAAAAATTGATGGATAGACATAGTGATTTAATTAGGTTTTAAAGTATCTCCTTTTTATGTATTACATGTATCAAAATTAAAATTGATAAGAGTACCTTCCATTGGTTGAGTTTTCTTACAATAAATCATACCAATCAACATTAAAGATAGCTCTATTTGAGACATTGTATAGAAGGTGTAGAACACAAATCAACTGAGATAGGTTAAAAGATAGGGTAGTCCTTGGACCTAAGATATTTTTAAAAATGGAAGAAAAAGTTAGGATAATTAGGTAGAGGTTGGTTGAGGACAATGATGGATAGAAAAGTTATGCCAATTTAAAGAGAATAGATAGGTAGTTTTATGTAGGTGATAAAATGTTTCTACAAGTTAAGCCTAAAAAAAGCTTGATTAAGTTTGAAAAGTCATTGAAAATTTCATGAGATATGTAGAAATCTAAGAGGTTTTGGAAGTGATCAATCTTGTAATGTATAAGAATGCATTACCACTAGATGTATCTCTTTTACATAATGTCTTTCATGTGTTTTATCTTAAAAAGTATGTTGTTTATCCTTTACATGTGTTGGATTAGAATTTTTTGTAGGTTCTCGATCCCAAGGTGGTCATGGTATAGCTAATTAAAATAATTAACACTTAAAAAATAAATTTGGATAATAGAGAAGTGTCAGAGTACAGGGTCTAGTGGGTCCAATATTCTAAAAATAATGCCACTTAGGAGGACTATGATGAGTTTAATAGGTTGTTTCCATATTTGTTTGATTGATTTTTTCCTACATATTATATTATATTGTGTTGAATAACATTTTAAATTTAGAACTTATGTTTGAGTTTATTTCATCATCACAATGACCAAATCTAAGGGAAGGATATCACATCCTAATTTCTCTCTAAGTTGAAAAACCTATTTGATCCATGGATTATTATGGTTGATAGTTGATTAACTATTGTTTTATTAAGCTTTATGTCATATGCAGATTATGAGATAGTTATCTTTTGCTTAATTTACATGATTGATTAGCTATGATTTAGTTGTACTTTTATATTTTGTACATTATGATCATGTTTATTAGTTTATATAATAGTGTTTTATGGATATATTTATGTTTTGGGATAACTACATTCATTTTTGTGAGGTAGATGCATGACATATCCATCCCTCAGAGTGTGACAGAGGGAGAGCATCATCAAAGAGGGTGGTGTAGATGGAGACATTAGAGGATGATAGAGAGAGAAAATAAAAACCCATACACACATCACATTAGTATATCATGTTTTGTGATTAATTTTTTAAGTTAGATAGTTGTAGCATATTTTGTGTTACTTTCATTTAAGTGATTGTTAATATGATTTCTAGTGAGATCTTGATTGATTTTGATGATCATGTTATTTCGGTTGTGTGATTTCACTAATTTGGTTGTCATATGTAGTGTATATTTCATGATGTTATTGCTTGTTTGAATGAGTGAATCTATACATGTTTTACTTGTCTCAATGCTTTATTGGGTATCTGTGTAGTATAATGACACTATGATATGTATGCATTGTTATAGGAAGTTGTAGATGGATTTTGTTATTGTTACTTGATCTGTAGGATTTAGGGTGATAATAATAATAATTAGAAGATTATTATTATTATTATTATTATTATTATTATTTATGATAAATATATATCTTAATGTCAAAAAGATACTAGTAACATTATTTGAAATGTCATTATATTTAATTTAGTGTTGACCAAGGGTTTAATATTAATTATATATTATACAATGATAATATTGTTAAATAATTAGGTAAAACCATTATGTTTTACAGAGTGTTTATTACTAATAAGTGAGAGTCAAAAAGTTATTTAGTTGACCTATTAAACTAAACACTAGTTAGAAGGTAAAATGCTCTTGTAATTTTAATTATATTTAAATAGACTTATATTATTGTTGATGGTCAACATTGCATGGAAAAATAGTTATTATGACTTTTCATTTAGTCAATTTGTGAAGACTAGTCGACATACCTTTGAATTATACAATGATTAAGACTTTCATATAATCAATGGTTATTTGGGAAGTCAATGTTGACATGCATAGTTATAAGTTGGTAATATAAAGTTAGTTTATTTTTATTATTGAAGGAACATCTGAGATTATTAGGGTTAACTTGGCTTGGACTATGTGTTAAACATACCAACTAGGAAATATATTTGTTTGGTTTAAATGAGAAACACCTAGTTTACTTCTAGTTGGTTAATCATGGTGGGATAATTGGAGATTTATATGATATGAAATGAACATGTAGATGAATAAGATGATGGAGGAAAAATTGTGGAGGGTATGTCTAGCATAAAATGGATTTGAATATAAGGTTTGAGTGAACAGAGGAAGGAGAAATTGAATCATTAGCTTGTCTTGGGAGATTGCATAACCAGGTTGGTTTGTTTTAAGCTTTGTATGTTTTTTTAATAGATTATGGTAATAAAATCATGATGTGTTTTTAGTTTATATGATTAAAAACTATTTAGTGGGATAAAGGAGGGGCCCTGTGGATGGCTTGGACATCCACAAAACCCATCATACAACCCAAAAACATGATAAATTACCCTAGGTGTGAACTATTTCGTTCCACACTAGGATTTTTATGCACAAACCTTTGAAGGGATGGATTATATTTTTATCGTGTCCAAATTTTTAAAACTTGGGTAGCTATTAAATGAACTATGTGTATTATTGGGTATGGCAGAAACACTAGGCAAAGAAAGGGGTTTATAATTTATCAGGGTGTATATATGATTTTGATTAAGATATCCTTTAGTAATTATTTTAAGGATACAAGGCATTGGTTGAATAAACATAAACAATTAGGTAGGAGGCAAATATAGTCAATTTAATTATGACTATAAAGGCTGACTATGTATTGAACTTGTTTGACTATATAAACAGAAGATTTGGGTTATTCTTTTATTCATATATATATATGCATTAGGTGTGTATATATACCCTATATGACCTTGACAACTTGGGGTATATATCCACATAAACACACACACACACACACACACACACACGTAAAGAACTTACAAAGATTCCCATAATGATTGAATTCTAGTATGCAGTCAATTTTATATATATATATATGTATATGATTTCACTTTTTTGACTATATTTAACTTGTTTGATTGTATACATACATACATTAATTCATTTAATTGACTGAATACTATAATTCAATCATTATGGGCATTTTTGCAAGTTCCTTAATGTGTGTGTGTGTGTGTGTGTGTGTGTGTGTGTGTGTGTGTGTGTGTGTGTGTGTGTGTGTGTGTGTGTGTGTGTGTGTGTGTGTGTGTGTGTGTGTGTGTGTGTGTGTGTGTGTGTGTGTGTGTGTTGATGTGGATATATACCCCAAGTTGTCAAGGTCCTATAGGGTGTATATATATTAGGTGTGTATATACACCCTATAGGACCTTGCTAACTTGGGGTATATATCCACATCAACACACACACACACAACAAAAAAAACAATATATATATATATATATATATATATATATATATATATATATATATATATATATATATATATATATATTAAAGAACTTACAAAGACACCCATAATGATTGAATTCTAGTATGTAGTCAATTAAATGAATTAATGTGTGTGTGTGTGTAGTGACTATATAAACAAAATTCATTGGGGTTTATAGAGAACACATTGTATTATGATACTGAAATGGATTGGGGAAAATATAAAATGTGAGGTCAAAGATTGGTTATTTATATTAATACATATGTTATTACCATTTGACTGTGTTAAATATTTGATTGATTATGATATTATTATATGTATTTGGATGTGTAAGCAAAGTTAATATTTAAGTTTGTATTAGGTTCCTTAAGTCTTGGTCAGAATTATAAACTTAGCATGCAGTGAATAGATATAAAGTATTGACTATGTATTTTGAATTAAAAATAATTAATAAGCCTTGTTGGATGTGTGCAAATTGATAACTAGTTATACTTTTAATAATTTTGAGCATATTTTAGTTGAACCACTAAATTGTTTGGTTATGAAACAATATATATTGCAGTGTTCTATTAGAACAAATGAGTATTTAAGGAATGAGGACAATATACCTTATGCACACTTTGAATGATTATTGAATGGGTTATTAATCTAAAACTATCTGTTTATAATATCTACATAAATGTATGAAATATACATGTGATTTGATGATCTTATAGTGAATCTAAAAAAATATTCCTTATAGAGATTTTTATGTCTATTTAATATTTGTGACCAATATTTTACGTAATAAGGAATTATGGGTGTTTGTTATGTGTTTGCTGTTTGGTTTAATCTTTAAATATAAAGAATTTAAATGCTAAATATAGATCATTGAAGTTGTTAAAAGATTGGCTTTTGTTATATTTTGAAATATGAACAAGAAACAAGCTGTGTTTATTATATGAAAAGTTGATGAAATAACTTTTCAAGTTACATATTGATATTTAGTAACTTGAGGTATATATATGATTCTTACCCAGGTGGTATGTTTCTATTGAGGACTATATATGATTCTATTTAATATTTGGTAATAAATTAGAGGATTTTAGATTCATTGAATTTTATTTGATGGACTAAATGAATGTAAAAGATATTTACGTAATTAACATATTTTAATCTACCAATAAGAAATATTTTGTTAGAATCTATTGGTTTTTATATTATTATATAATTAACCAAATCTCACATTTATGACACTAAATAAGTAGTATGATGGGTTCCAATGGGTTAATTAACACCATCAATGCAAGATGAGGCATAATACGATTGAGTGGTGTGTATAAAATTGACTGATCTTAAAGCTAATTAATTATTAAAAACTTTGGCCAAAGTAATGTTTATAGTTAAACATCATCATTTCATATGTTGAAATAGTTTTCATATTTATGTGATATCATGTTAGAATGAATTTCTTTATGGTACACATTATTTATTAGATATCTACAACATACAAGTTCTAGTTTGTCACTCTAAACTTTCATACCATCATTATCTACCCATCTATGAAGGGAGGGTCATACCTTTGTTGGGAGATAGTGCGAGGGATCTATGATTCATGGTTGGTGTGGAAACACACTCATATGATGCTCTCCCTCCCAACTGGAGTACTACACTAGAGATTACATTTAATATTATAGATTAATACTTGAGTCATGGAGACTCATGCTCTATGGAGCTTTGTATCATGTATTATTATTTGATATATTATGTATTAATAAAAATTGTAATATTTATTCATTATACTTCTACAATAGTGGTTGTAATATCGTATTAGCCATGGCTGAATTTGTACTACTTCATTTATGATTAGATGCAATATTTATTGTTTAATTACCATTATTCATGATTGTTATATTTATTCACAGTGATCCTTAGCTAAGTGGATTAAATATAAACTTTGTGGTTAACTAAATGAATGTAATTAGTTAAAGATCACTAATTAGATTTCTCGTGGTAAAATCTGTAAGATGAATATGTGTAATTATTATTATTATTATTATTATTATTATTATTTAAATTACTATATTCTAGTAAAACCTAGTGATGTTATTACAAAATTGGTATAGAGCCACATGGAAGGACATGTTCAAATGTATGAATATACAATCAAGAAGGCACACATAAGGACATGGACACATGTCCAATTCATAAATACAAGGAAAAGAAATGGCGTAGAGCCATAGAATAATGACATATTAAAATTCCCTCAAATAGATGTAAAAAATAGAGATAAAATAGATCTTAAACTAGTAAAGCTAGAAATGAAAGTACACATGAAAATTTAGTATAAATTTGTAAAAGAGAAAAGATGTATATAAACTAAGTCTAGAGTAGTAGTATTAGTCAACAAAAAATATATGTAGTGTAGGATGATCAATATCAAAATATAACAATGATAAATATATGATATAGAGTATAAAAATATGTAACTTGATAATCATAATTGTGTATAGGATGCCCCCAAATGGGTAAATGTGTCAAATGAAGACCTTGTGTATGTGCCCCTAGTGGTAGATATTAGAAAATTTGGATCAATTTGGTGGACTTGGGTCTTGTAGCCATTTGTGAACACTTGGGAAGAACAAGTTAATCATGTATGTATGATAAAACCAAATACACTAACATAGATAACATATGTTGTTACTGGAAAGTATAAGAAATGTAAACATGGAAATGTATACAACTTATAATTTATATTTTTTAAGAAAATATTTGAATGCTTTTGTGTTTTGAATAGATTATATTATTTTTTAATTTTATAGATATAAACTATGTATAATTAACATGAAAATGAATCTATATAAGATTAAGAATAAAGGAAACTATGTACAAGTATGGAGGAACATACTAAGCGATGAGTATCATGAGAGACTCACTATTGAGGTGTCTTATATCAAACAAAAGAAGAATGATCATTTGTGTCATGTGAAAATGTATATGTGGTCTAATAACTAGTTTTGCTAAGTGATATTTAGCTGACATTACCTATGGAATAGGGCTAAGAATCTAAGAAGCTAATTGAATTAGCTTGTGAACTAAGCTCTGAATCTATGAAATTGGTTGAACTAGCCTATAAATTGTAGGGTTTTTAGGGACTTGTTGAGGTCAACATACTCACATTTTTAAAAAATGGATACCCTTATGTCAAATTATGCAAATTTATACTTTAAAATCTAAAATTCGTTTGATCAAAATGTCACTAGCATGTTTGCACATTTTTTTATTTGACGCTCATCCACACTATGGTATGGCTAACTTATTAGTTCATAGTTCTAGTCTGCCCCTATCTAAGTTTGTTAGAATTGGTTCTTCATGTTCAGGTTATAGGTTTGATGAGGCCTTTATTGAATAAACTATTTCTAAATTTCATGATTTAATCCTAATTTGGTCTTTTACTAGTCTTTGGTCTATAGAAAGTCAAGTTAAATGAGTTCGCTTAAGGTGTCATTTATCAATTTAAAAAAATCCATCGACATGTATCATAGAGACCCTATGGGGTACCAAGAGTGATTGGAGTAAGTATGAAATTAAATGGTATTCAGGTGGTTCCTCATTTTGTCCATCTAGACATTTTGGTCTGATGGCAAAAAATTTCAATAGACAGTTTGATAGAGTCATATTTCACACGTATGGATGTTTTAGGAGAAATGGTCAAATGTGTTTATTCATATTCATACCTAGATCATACATGATAGTTTTAAGTTTACACAAGATAGTGTGTCAAAATTTATGAAGATACAAATTTTCCCACCAAAGCATTTTTTATTGTGTTTTTTAGGTGCAAACAGAGCCTAGTGAGCATATTGAATAGATCATATCTCTCATGCATTGCAACTTCAGATGAAATAATCAAATGGGTTTGTTTAAATTTGTACAAATAATTTTTTTGAAATTTTTTAGATCATGTGACATAGTGCATCAAAGTTATGGGCACGTAAGTTGGCTTTTTGACCATATTTCATAGTTTTTCCCATACTTAGCTAATTTTTTAGGGTACAAATAGAGCCTAGTGAGCATACTCAACAAGTCATATCTCTTATGTGATTCTAATTCAAGAAAAATGTAAAATGGGTTTGTTAACCCTCATACAAATAATTTTTTTCTAAGTTTGAGCCCATGTGATATAGCACATCAAACATTATGGGCATACAAAGTTGGTCTCCAAGACATTTTTGACTGGTTTTTTGGGTCCAAACAGAGTCAAGTAGGTATTTTCATGAAGCCATAACTATCATGCACTATAAATTCAAACTAAATAGTCAAATAAATTTTTTTACATTTGCACAAATTTTTTTTGCTGAGTTTCAGCTCATGTGACATATCATGTCAAAAGTTATGGACATGCAAAGTTAGTTTCCAAGGTATTTTTGACTGGTTTTTTGGATCCAAATAGAGCTAAGTATTTTAATAAAGCTATATCAATCATGCACTATGATTACAAATGAAATGGTTAAATGGGTTTGTTCACATTTTTATAAGTAACATTTTCACTAAGTTTGAGATCATGAAACATAGCACATCAAAAGTTATGGGCATGAAAAGTTGGTCTCTCGACCACATTTTGTAGTTTTTGCCATACTTAGCTAATTCTTTAGGTACAAATAGAGCCAAGTAGGTATTTTTATGAAGTTATATCTATCATTCACTATAACTTCAGATGAAATGGTCAAATGCATTTATTTACATTTGCACAAGGAATAGTTTTACTAAGTTTGAGCTCATATGATATAGCACATCAAAAGTGATAGGCATGAAAAGGTGGCCTCTTGACCACATTTCACTATTTTATCCATACTTAACCATTTTTTAGAGTGAAAATAGAGCCAAGTGAACATATTCAACAAGCTATATCTATGACACATTATAACGTTAGAGGAAATGGTTAAATGGGTTTGTCCATTTTTATACTAAAAATATTTGTGATACATTTGAGCTCATGCGACCAAGTGCATCAAAATGTATGTGTGTAAATTTGGATTTCAAGTAGTTTTAGATTATTTTCCTGATAGGTGCATGGACGTCATACAAAATCATGAAAAAGAGCTCAATTCAATATTTTATAAGTGCATTTAGAAAGCTCTCAGGACCAATATATTTAATGGGTTTAATCCTTTTGGTTTTAAGTCCATTCTCTACAAATTTGGTGCCTTAATGAGTTTTACGCTTCAATATATAAAATTACAAAGTTGGCAAAAAATATAGGACATTCACATGGATGTCAAATTTGAACCCAGACAAAAATTACGAGCTTAAATTTGACGATCTACGAGACGTCAAATACATTCATACATACGTCAAATTTTAGCCTAAGAACCAACTGATGGATTTTATATGGAGGGTCCCAAAAGATGAATAGAGGGGTTATTTAATGAATTTAGTAGCCTTTTAAGAACTCATTTTGAATGCAAAATCTTTTTTGTAAAGGCATATGCTAGTTTTTTAGTATGTTTGTATGTAGGTTAGTCCACTTTAATAAAGCCACTGTATTCTAAAACTTTTTAATAAATACAATTGTCCTTATCTCTTATGCATTTGTATCTCATGACTGATTGGTATGTTGTTAGGGCATTCTATAAAAGGCAGTAATACCATTTTGTAAAAGGGGGGAGGGGGAGTTTTAGAGCTAAAATTACTTTGCAAACCTAGAGTAAGTAATACAAACAAGGAATTTTATAAAGATTGTCTAGTTTTTGTCTGTGTTTGCTATTATAACTTCTCTCTCATTTGTCTATTCTAATTTGATTTGTATAGTTATTATGAATTCTTGGTGTGCACCTTTAATTATAAAGCTATTAACTTATGCCAATGCAAGGTTGATCAAAAGTCTTTAATTTAATTTTATTTCTTTTACCATTCTTGCATTTGGGCTAATGATGTTTGCTTGCAGGGGTAGAATCTTTAAAGTAAAAATAATTCTTATTTGCATTATTTCCACCTTCCTTAGAAGTTTGCCTGATGTGTGATGTGATTTGGGCTAAGCTGTCACACTTCACATGTTGGTTATAAATGCATGCTTGGATGAAGTCTAAACTTTATTATGATATTTGGAATGAAGGTCAATAGTATTTCTTTCTACCCTACCCTTATTTTTGATCTTTTTTTTGACCTAGATCACTTTAGTTTAGGTTTTCATTATAAACAAAAAATTTAAATTAATTTTTTATTTAGTTCTTGATCATAATTCATTATTTTTTTGCATAATAACTACATAATTTTCATAGATCTATTGTTTAGCCATGTTGGCTCCCAACCAATAAATAATATAAATATTATAAAATGGTCACTTATTTTACCTCCATTTTACCAATAAATAATAGGATTATCAAAACCTAAAACTCATGCACTGAATTCTAAAATGAGAAGTGTTTCTAAACACTCTAAGCACCTATGGTACATATTTAAGCATCAACAGGAGGAACTTCGCTGGTGCTAGAAGGAGGGCCTTCAACAAATCTTTGTGCATTTATAAGATCTTTGTTGGTTTTGGTGTATTTTGATCAAAGATTACTCTATTCTTTACATATTTATGTTTGTTTTAGCATAATTGTGTAAAAGTTGGTGATCTTCATGGTTTTATTAGTCTTTGGGCTTATTTAGACAAAGATTGACATTATTTGAATACATATGCTTAATTATGATAAAGATGGCTTTAGAACTATAAATCCAATCAGTTTGAGGTTAGTAATAGCTATTTTGATCAAAGATTCATAAATACTTTGCAAATTTGAGTTTATTTGGACTTAAACATGTAAAGATTATTCATACTAGCATATTTAGACATCTTTTTGAGCTAACTTAGTTAAAGAGTGTTGTCTTTTATTATTCTTTATATAAATCTTTGTAAAATTTGCTTAATATGCAAATTTAATAAATATTTGTAAAGATTGATTTGACACACCATATTTCAAACAAGATTCAAATTCAAAAGCTAAAATTATCCAAGGTAAAGCTTAGGTGAGCAAAATTCCCAAAGTCTCAAATGCTTCTCCAATTAAAGATACACATGTGTTCAAGGTATGGCTTGGCTAGGTGGTTCTTCAATCAACGTGCCAGGTATAGTACATGATCTTCCTCAAAATATTGAAAGATATTTGTCTTTATATAATCCTAATAATGTTGTAATATCTGAAGAGCATGTTAGAAGTTTCAAATCTACTTTGAGGTTTTTGAATGTGATTCATGAAGACATAACATGTAGGTTATTTTTATTTACTTTTAAAGATGTTGCCTATGAATGGTTTCTTAAACTTCTAGATGATTGTATTACTAGCTGGAATGACTTCAACAATATCTTTATTGATCAATTTGACAAAATTATTAGTCTTTGTGTCTTGTATTAACAGGTCACCATAATTAAAAAGGGTGTTGATAAAGCCATATGAGCCTTTAACGCTCTATTCCAAAAAAAAATCAATAAAACTACAGCCCCTTATAGACCCAATGAGGCTTTAACTTTAGATATTTATAAGGATGTTATGGATCCCATAACCTTCATGTTCTTGAAAATGTCTCTTCCAGTCATAAACACATTGACCTAGGCCTACTTTGAAGTTATGATCATTAATGACCAAATGTAGCCATATGGTTAGATGGCATATTCCATACCTAATGTCAATTTGAATTATGCCATCCAAGATGACATCCCTATTATACTTAATTTAACACTAGTTCAAAATCATTTTTCCTTGAGTCATGCATGTCATGGCTAACACCTATGGTTCTTGAATAACATTGTAAGTAGATTTCATCCACAAAATCATAGAACTCTAATTCCCACAACCAGTAATAATGCTCTAATTCATAAGCCTGAGACACCAAAGAATTCAAATGACTTGATATTAAAAATGGTCCAACAACTAAGCACTGACTTTCTTTAATTGCAAAAATAAGTAATAAATACAATGGAATGCTCTAATAAAAATTATGCTTCTAAAATGTTTGATAGGCCTCCAAGTAGGTCTTATGATGATAACAATAATGTATCATCTAAAAACATACAAATAAGTTTCCATGATATTATTTTGGCTGATCATTGTAATATTTTTTAAACCTTTGAAATTGTGCCTAATCAAGAATTTGCTACAAGGACATCTAGCTTTGGAGGACCATATAAAGGTTTCCTATATGCATTTTATTTTTCATTTGAAGATGGAGATGAAGATGAGCCAATTTAAGAAGTTGTATCTGAGATGACTTGCATTCCTAAATATGTAAGAGAGACAGTAATTGAAGATCAATAAGATGCCATCATTAGTACATCTATAGATGAAAAAGAAGAGTTGTTGGAAATGGATATGGATCAAATACAAGATGATATCTATTCAAAAGGTAGCTAGAGAGGCAATCAACGTAGGTTTATTTATGAAATGGAGAATACTCCTAAAAAATATGATCAATGTAAGTAGTCATACCATGATTTCTTGAATAAAATCAAGAAGCTTGAGATGGTGGATAATGAGATAGAACAATGCATGGATAATTCATTTAAAGATTTCACCAATGATCTAGAGTCCCTAAAGGTGGTAGTATTTTTGAGGAACCAAACTAAGACAAGATAAAGCCTAATTGGATGGAAGAGATACCCCTTTTCACCAAGGATGAAGATGAAGTGTGTGAATCAGATCAGGAATTATCATGTGACTTTATCAAGAGGTTAGCAGTATGGACCAACATGTTTCTCATGATGAGATTCTAGATGAACATCATTCAGTTGATTAGGATGAATTTTTTTTTGGGATGAATTAGATGATTTTTGTGCAAATATTGGTATTCCATTTCCACCTCATAAGTGACCTAATGAAGATATCAGTTTGAGGATGTAAGCCAAGATATCATTATTGAGTGAAGATGATATAAGCTAATACATATCTATGGTTGAAGTAGGACTAACACTCTTGATATAAAGTAAAAGGATTTGGGAGGAATAGGATTAGATTTTAGACTTATATCTTCAATCTATGTACTTGAGGATGCATATGGGAGCCAAAGTCACACCATCTAGAAGACCTAGGCATCCAAATGATCCTATTGGTAGGAATATGCCATCAAAAAACACTCAAGTTTCAAGGTTCTATAGTAGACTAAGTAATTTTCCATTTGATCCTAGAGGTAAGTATTTTATGAAGTTAGTATATGGATTAGATTAGTTTCTTTCTCATTCTTTCTTTCTTATTTTTTCTTTCCTATCCCTTGTTTATATATAACATCTATACATATTTGTTTACCTTTTGTGCTTTGTTTTTTACTTTTAAATAAGTCCTTTTAGACAAACCTCAGATTGAATTTCATCTAGGCTGCTCAAGAGCTTCATAGTTCATAAATTAAGGTATGACTTATCAACATTGGTTGATCATGGGTTGTTGGAATGTGAGATTGATGTTGTAATTTAGAGAAACTAGTAAGGATTAATGGATAATTTAATTATTCCTTGATATTTTAAACTTTGTTCTAATCTAATCTTGGTTTTGAGAATGATTACATATGTAGGATGAAGATTAAACTATTAGAACATAGTTTTACTTGCACTTAACAAATATTAATTGCTTGGGACAAAGTTTACAACCAAAGATGATTGTCTAAAAATCAAACACTTGATCAAATCCCTAAACTTGGCTAACTTGGTTTCCAACCTTTGCTGGAAGGAGAAAAAATGATCTAAAAAATACAAAAATAAGAGTTTATTTCAAAATCAAAGGCTTTCCAAGAAAAGGTGATTCTAGTAATCTCCACTGGGGTTATGGATGCCTAGCTAACAGTGGAGCAAGGTCATGAATAGAGCCAAAGACATCTCTATTGGGGATATAGATGTATAGCTAGTAGCAGAGTAATGCTCAAGCCTTCTATGAGCTAAGCCATGGTTTTTAATAAATATTCATACATGCTAAAAGTCAATGTTAATGATTAAAGCCATAAACCTAGAAGTTGTTCTCTAAATCTTTTGGCAATCAATAAGCAGAATCAAAGCACACATGTACAACATAATTGAGTTTTGATGTTTAATCCAAAATTTTCATATGCAATATTTTTTTTTTCTAACCATGAATTAAACTTAATGATGGTGCCTAATCAAAAAAAAAAGTAGCTTAATTATTAGCCTAAACCAGAGTCTCTGAATTTGAACATATTGTTATGTTTCCCTTGAAATTCATATTTATTGAGGTCAACATACCCTCATTTCTAAAAAATAAGGACCCTTGTGTCAAGTTTTGCAAATTTGTACTTTAAAATTTAAAATTCACTTGATCAAAGTGTCACTAACATGTTTGTACATTTTTTTTATTTGAAGTTCATCCACACCATGGTCTAGCAGACTTATTGCTTCATAGTTCTATTTTAACCTTGTCTAAGTTTAAAAGCATTGATTCTTCATGTTCAAGTTACAGGTTTGATGAGGCCTTTCTTGAATGAGCTATGTCTAAATTTCATGATTTAATCCTAATTTGGTCCTTTACTACTATTTGGTTTATAGAAAGTCAAGTTAAATGAGTTCGCTTAAGGTGTCATTTATCAATTTACAAAGGCCATAGACATGTACCACAGAGAACCTATGGGGTGCCAAGAGTGCTTGGAGTAAGTATGGAAGCGCATGGTATTCAACTGATTTCTCATTGTGTCTATCTAGATATTTTGGTCTGATGATGGAAAATCTAAATGGATAGATTGCTAGAGTCATATTTCACACGTGTGAATGTTTTAGGAGAAATAGTCAAATGGGTTTATTCATCTTCATACCTAGATCATACATGCTAATTTTTAGCTTATGTGAGATAGTGCATCAAAATTTATGGAGATGCAAATTTCCCTCCAAAGCATTTTTTATTGTGTTTTCTAGGTGCAAACAAAGCCTAGTGAGCATATTGAGCAGACTATATCTCTTATGCATTGTAACTTCAGATGAAATGGTCAAATAGATTTATTTAAATTTTCATAAAGAATATTTTTACGAAGTTTGAGCTCATGTGACATAGTGCATCAACAATTATGGGTATGCAAAGTTGACCTCTCAACCACATTTTGTAATTTTTCTTAGCCAATTTTGAAAGATGCATATAGAGCCTAGTGAGCATATCAACAAGCCATATCTCTTATGCACTTCAACATTAGGAAAAATGGTAAAATGAGTTTATTAACCCTCATATAAGGAACATTTTATCTAAATTTGAGCTCATGCTACTTAGTGCATCAAAAATTATGGGCTTGTAAATTTGGTCTCCAAGGCATTTTTATCTAGTTTACTGGGACTAAACAGAGCCAAGTAGGTATTTCATGAAGCCATATCTTTCATGTACTATAAACTTAGATGAAATGATCAAATAGGTTTGTTCACATTTGTTTTAAAAAAAATTTCTAAGTTTGAACTCATGTGACATAGCACATCAAAAGTTATGGGCATGAAAATTTGGTCTTAGGCATTTTTGACTAGTTTTCTGAGTTCAAACAGAGCCAAGTAGGCATTTTCATCAAGCCATATCTCTTCTGCACTACAACTTCAAATAAAATGGTCAAATGGGTTTGTTCACATTTATACAAGGAATATTTTTTCTAAGTTTAAGATCATGTAAAAAATCACATCAAAATTTATAGGCATGTAAAGTTGGTCTCTCCACCATATTTCACAATTTTTTCTATAGCCAATTTTTCAAGGTGCAAACAGAGCCAAGTAGGCAATTTGATGAAGCCATATCTCTCATACACTATAACTTCAGATGGAATGATCAAATGGGTTTGTTCACATTTTCAAAAATAATATTTTTGATAAGTTTGAGCTCATGTGACATAACATGTCAAAAGTTATGGGCATGTAAAGTTGGCCTGTTGACCACATTTCACTATTTTTCCCATACTTTGCCATTTTTCAAGGTGTAAATAGAGCTAAGTAAGTAGATTCAAAAAGGAATTTCTCTCACATGATGTAACATCAAAGTAAATGGTCATATGGATTTGTCTATTTTTATACCAAAAACATTTATGTTAAGTTTGGGCTCATTCAACAAAGTGTGTTAAAAGATATAAGTGTGCAAAGTTGGCTCCCGAGTAATTTTAGACTATTTTTTTGATAGGTATATAGACATCATGAAAAATCATGAAAAAGAGCTCATTTCAATATTTAATAGGTGCATTTAAAAATATGTTAGGACTAATGGATTTAATGGTTTTTTTCCTTTTGGTATTAAGTCTATTCTCTGCAAATTTGGTACCTTACTGAGTTCTACACTTCAAGATATAAAATTTCAAAGTTGGACAAAAATAGAAGATGTTCACACCTATGTAAAATTTTAATATAAACAAAAATACACATGAGCTTAAATTTAATGGTCTGGAAGATGTCAAATATGTTAGCATGGATTCCAAATTTTAGCTTGAGAACCAGTCGATGGCTTTTAAATGGAGGGTCCCAACAGATGAATAGAGGGGCTATTTAATGATTTTAGTAGCCTTTTAAGAACTCATTTTGAAGGTGGAATATTTTTTGTAAAGGCATATGCTATTTTTTTAGCATGTTTTTCTATAGGTCAATCTACTTTAATAAAGCAAATATATTCTAAAACTTTATAATAAAGACAACTATCCTTATCTCTTATGCATTTGTATCTCATGACTAACTAATATGTTGCTAGGGCATTCTATAAAATGTAGTAATACCATTTTAAAAGGGAGGAGGGGGAGTTTTAGAGCCAAAATTACTTTTTAAACTTAGAGTAAGCAATAAAAGCAATAAATTTTACAAAGATTATCTAGTTTTTGTCTATGTTTGCTATCATGGCTTCTCTCTCATTTGTCCATTCTGATTTCTAGATTTGAATGGTTATTATGAATTATTGGTGTGCACCTTTAATTATAGACCTATTAACTTATGCCAATTCTTGGTTGATTGAAAGTCTTTAGTTTTGTTTCATTTCCTTTACCCTTCTTTTATTTGGGCCAATGTTGTTTGCTTGCAGGGGTAGAATCTTTAAATTAAAACTGATTCTTATTTGCATTATTTCCACATTCTTTAAAAGTTTTCCTAATGTGTGACATGATTTGGGATAATCTATCTCACTTCACATTTTGGTTTTAAGTTCATGCTTAGTTGAAATTTAAACTTTGTCATGATGTTTGGAATGAAGATCAACAATATTTATTTATGCCCTACCCTTCTTTTTGCTCTTTTTTTGACCTGGATCACCTTAGTTTAGCTTTTCATTACAAATATCCATTCTAAATTAATTTTTAATTTAGTTCTTGATCATAATTCACTATTTTTTCATAATTACTACATAGTTTTCATAGATCTATTGTTTGGCCATGGTGGCTCCCAACCATCAACTAATATAAATATTGTGAAATAGTCACTTGTTTTTTATCTATTCCACCAATAGATAATAGAATTACCACAACTTGAAACTCATGCACTAAATTCTAAAATGAGAAGTGTTTTTAAACACTCTGGGCACTTGTGGTATATATTTAAGCATCAACATGACCCATCTAGTAAAAGATATTTTAGTTGATATATATGCTTTATGATGAGAACCTAAGAATTCAATAACACTGATCTCAAAATGAAATAAGTAGAGAGAGGCTCTTTAGAATTTATAACAAGTCTCTAAAGTAGGGGTATCTCTAATAAGGGCCTTCATGGGATATTATGTGTATGTGGTAACACTATAGAAGTATACCTCACCTACATTGGAAGATCAATTGAAATTTGTATACTTATATAAGTTATACTCAAAAATATAATTTGTGGCTTTTGTGTAACTACCTGTGGGATAGATAAAGGATACTTATATGAAAAACCCTCAATTGTAACCACCTGATTAACATGTATATACTTAAGGCATCTATCTATGGTGTATGGAATGGATCAAAGATTCTATATCTATGGTTTACCTAATAAAAAGTCAAATGTGCCTGAACTAGGTATGATTAATGACATACTAGCCACATTTGTTGGCCTAACCTATAATGGTAATACTATCTCCTTGATGGATCTTTGAACATAGCCAATAAAACCATGAATAACTATGTTTGTTTGAGAAATTTATTTATGCCAATAGCCCAAATTTTATAGAAGTGTGATAGTATACATGTTGACACTTGACCCATTGTCAACCATGACACTCTAAATAAAATGATGATCACTGTCGGCTTATACAAAGAGTGTAGATAAATTTGAATCATCATCAACAATCTCCTTCTCTAAAAACTAACGAGGTGTCTTATTAGCACTATAGTATGATATACACCTATGATATTATGTAGGGGCGAGTATCCTCTATAGTATTATTATAAAATGTTGATGGTGGATGTGCCTAATATGTGTAGTGAACACCTAAAGTGCCTCTTGCCTCATTATTTTTATGTTTTAGAAATGGATCCAAAAATATTTTTAATTTCTTAGATTTTGTTTGTTGAACTCTGGGTGCCTATGTAGGTGTGACCACATCAATGATATTAGCCTCTATCAAATCATGTATCTTATGTCTCAAATTGATATATTTATTTGTATTATGGCCTAGTTCCTTATGATAGCCACTTAATGCATTAGAATCAAAGTTATTTAGAAGAGTCATAGTCGTATCAACCTCTTTGATGGGAGGGAGAGATATGTAATTACATTCCAAGAGCTATTGTAAAACATGTGCTGATGATTCTAGAATATTTTTAAAAATTCTCCATGGAGGAGCTTATAAAACCAAGTAAGGTGGCTCTAAAAATGCATTAAATATGGCCTTTTAATCAGTCTTGTTTTCATTGGGTTTCACTATATTAAGGATTATTAAAAATCTTATTATTTGAATATAATATAGTTGTGTACTTTAGTTTTCCCATAGAGAGAAGCTTGACTTCCCTTTCTTTCATTATGTGGCATAAATCTTTGAATGTTGGAAACTTCTTGAATAATATAGCCTCATACAATGCCAATAGTAGACTTTGTTTGAATATGTCTTGGAGCTCTATATCTACCATGGGGATAACAATATTTTCTAATATAATTTTATATCATAAGACATATTCTTTTATATGCTCATTAGATTATTTATTGAGTTGAGCCACTTGAGCATATGAAACCTTATCACTAATGTTGATTGAAAAGTGTGCTAAAAACATTTCTACCATTAGATTGAATGATGTGATGGATTAATTTAGAATATCATATAACCAACATAAGGCATATTTCTTTAGTTTGTGTGGGAATAACTTAGTAAGGAGATAATAATTGGACACATAATCACAACATACTATGTGAAAATCTAATATATGGTTCTCTGGGTCACCCTTACCATTATTGAATTTTTTTTGCGCTTGGGCATAGAAAGGGTCAACCTATGTCATGAACACTTGAACTCATGCCTTAGTAACATTCTTGTGTCTATTGAAGTGTTAGGTTAGTTCAATAAAGGGTCACTTGTCAACAAGTTAGAGGTAACATGTTCAAGTGGTATGCCCTGTCAAGAAGTGTCATGGTGATCATATTATCATCCTTCTAGAGCCTATGTAAAGTGTCTACTATATGATAACTATGTATAAGATCCCATGAAAAAGTATTAAGGTGGTCCTTATGACCCAAATCATTCATGTAAGAGGTCACTTATGATGTTGTAGCTATAGCCAGCCATGTGAACTTACTAACAACCTACAACATGGGGAAAAATTCAGAAGATTGGAAACTAATATGAAGAAATATGTTTGAAACCTTATCATACTATATATTTATTTATAAAACATTAAGATATATCCTTCAATTGATGTTGCATTTAGAATTATGCATGCATTGCCTTCAAAAAAGGTGTCTAACCATGTGAATAATGCTATTTTGTCCCCCAAGACACCACCAAGACCATAAATTATGCCTTCAAAGGTCTCCATTATCATCATAATGCCATGATAGATTTTTTTTAAAATGCAAAAAGGTCTCCTTTTAGATTTTAAAATGCTTTTATGCACCATAAAGGGGGGCCACACATGTGAAAATGGATTTTCACCTTCCCTTCACTTGTACTTCCTATTTGAAAGCATTTCTTAACTTCTCATTTCCCTCTTCCTACCCACCAATAACACTTATGGATCTAAAACATAAGAAAATGAAGGAAAGTGTTATTTTGTAAGTGTTTTCAATCTTGCATGGATCTGTACAGTATGGTCATGGTCAGAAGAGGCCAAGAATATTAAAAGGGAACTTATTGTAGATAGAAAATAAGAGAATATATGAGTTTTAGATTAAAAAGGATAAAAAACCAACCCCTTCTCTTCATCACCCTTTTTGGTAGCATTGGATAGCCTCTCAGGTTCTTGTTTAGTATGAATAGGAGAGAAAAAATGGTGACCTAATCTCTTAGACAAAGGAAGGGGATCTAATGGTCTTCTAGTCTTTGGCATTAGTTTATAGCTTGATGACCCATGATTTATGAACAATGGTTAAGAACCTAGGCGTTCAAATGAGTCTTCTATGTCTACACAGGGTCAATTTGGGAATGGTTTTAGTGTGTTTTTGGTCTAGTTAAAGAAAATGTTAGTTTTATATGTCTTCTAAAAAACTTCAAGTTCATGCCACTTCACCTTAGACCTTAATTTGGCATGTGTGAGCTTGTAGGAGCAATAAAATATTCATATGGTCAAACTTGTAGGTTGTAGACAATAGTTATTGGCATTCTAGAGACTTCAATGCATTATATATGTCAAAGATAATTTGTTTATTGTAATGATGGATTATTTAGAGATCCATTCAAGATTTATCATCATTGATAATGTAATAATGATTAAATGAACACTCAACTCCTTCAAGATTATATCTTGAAGTGGGACTGCATATGTAGTTTGATCCTCATTGCAAGTTTGAGTAGAGTGTTTCATGGTGATGGTTGTTGAAGATCATTGGAACACTATGAATCATGAAGATGTGTTGTATTCATGTGGAGGAGTCCCTTTCTCAGAAATATGAAGCATAATTATGGCTCTCAAGACCAAGAAATCATGAACTAGTTCCCAATTATTTTATAGACTTATTTATCAAATTTCAATGTTCATTAGCATAATTTAAGGTATTTATGAAATTCTAGGTTCTAGTTTCTCCCTTCATATGTCTGATTAACTATCTGCAAATGTTTTGTCTTGTTGAGTATATATATAGGGGTGTCTAGAGTCACCATATGTGGTTTTGAATGAGGACTAATAGTCCATATGGAACCTCTCAAAGAACATATTTTGAGTAATGGTCTCAATCTCATAAAACTATTTCACCCCATATTAGGATCTAATTTCCAAAATTAGAACTTCATAGGACTCTATGACCACCACCTATAGGTTTGAGCCCTTATGCCCAAGATTTAGGCATGGAATCAATATAAAATCTCTTATAATACCATTAAGGGACAATGTGACTATGTGAAAAGGATTCCATTCAAGTGTGGACACTATTTAGAAATTATGACCAAGTTCTGAAGATCAACTTAGACCAATCTTTAAGGGGTTTTCCAAAACCATCATATAGCTAAACCTAAAAGTTGTTAAGGGTCATAGATTATTAATATGAATAAAATAATGGGAGGTAATTAGATTAAATAAAGGTTAACTAGGTCTCAACACATTATAAAATCCCTCCTTTTGCTCATGGGCTTGTTTAAGAACCCCCTTGACGATTAAAACACCTAGACCACCACCCAGAAGACTATAGGCAGTCTAACTCCAACATTGGATATGAGATGCTATAGGCACATGAAAGAGAGATATAAAATATAGAGTTATAACACATATATCATGTTTTTAAAAGGGAAAGGAAACTTGAAAGGATAAACTAAACAAGCTGACTCAGGGATGTACTGTGAGCTAAGTCTACCTAACTAGTTGGGGTGTCTAAATGATGTGAATGATAATGTAAACAAGACATGTAAGGGTAAACCTATTTTAATGATAGAATACATCTTACTGAGGATCTCATATGATGATGGTATAGTTTTAAAGAATTTTCTTGGTTTGGACTAGACATCCATGACACACATGCATGTGTGCATGACTGTAAGGGAATATTGAGAGCATAATTGAGGGAAAACCCAAATCGAATAATATTTTAAAACCCTAAATACACCATTTATGAGATCCCAAATATATTAATAGTAAGGGTAAAAATATACACACACCACCTAGGCCTCTAGCATTAACCTAACTCAAACACTTAGGCTAAGCAATGATGCGTAGGGAAGACCTATAAGAGAAAAGGACAAACATGGAGGTCTGAATAGTTGAGGATAGATACAAGAGGGTGAAATCAGATGGAAAAGTATTTTAAGATGAAATTTAATTCACTAATGGATCTATAGGTGATTTAAAACTTTGAGGCTTAGTTTATGCCTAAAACCTTCGTTAGGCCTTAAAAACTTAAATTCTTCCTTGTGACCTATCCAAATCCCCCAAGCAGACTTAAGGTCATAAAAAGGTGTGTGATGATGATATAGTCCATAAGGAATATTTTTTAGATAGATGAAGGCAAGGAAGTGGTCAAATTTAGTCTCAATACCCCTCTCAAACTCCATTACCCTAGTCTACCATTTCAAGTTGCCAACTCAAATGCTTATATCTTACATGGAAAGATGAGTGGGGCCCAGTGCTCTTAGGGGAAGTCGGGTACCATTATAAATATACACATAATATTTTAAAACTATTATTGATTACTCATACTTTCTATCTTAAAAGAACTCATTGAGTCTCAATTTATCTAAGTGTATGCTTTAAGGGGTGTACCGAGAAAGGGGTGGGAAAACCATTAGTGATTCACAAGATTATTGTCCCTTTTACCACTTGTTATCTACACATTTGTCTCCTAAAAATATTAACCCTAATCTTGTTCTTCTTTGTTGTACCCATTCTAGGCATTTGATATATTTTATCCTCTAATTCTTCACCTAAATCCCTTTTTGTCAGTTGACTGTACTGGGTCAACTAGGTCGACCTTATATAGTTTTGAGGTATTTTTTACTTAGGAGATAGTTGACCTTTCGCTGACCTAACTCATGACCTAGTGAATTATTATTTAGAATTGTACAGGGTCGATTGGTTTGACCCTATCAATTGACATTTTTATAAGGGTTTAGTGAAATATCCACCTATATATACAAGTTAATTTCCATCAATTATTAAGAAGTGAAGAAGTAAGAGTGAATGAACATCTACTTATTAACCATTACAATTAAGAAGTAAAGCTTAGGGTTACATACTTTCTTTGGAGATATGAATTTTGTCTTGTGGAGAAGTCTTTGGATGTATCAATGGGTTATGTATCCTAGATCTGATTTGTCTTTATCATCCTTACATACCATAAAAACCTCTTACGAATCACCTTGGCCAAGGGAGAGATTGAGGCTCAATGGGTTCATATTCAAAGGTAAGTATTCTTAACTTTATTTCTCCTTTGTAAGATTAGATAGATAATGCGTGTGTGCTTATCTTTCATGTATTAGGATTGTTTATACATTGAAGTGAGTATATTTTTTATATGCATGTTTAGTTTTATTATTTCCAACCCTCACTTTGTGCCACAAGATTTGGTGAGCACTAGATTAGATTTACTTTTCTTATTATTAGAATAGGTGAAATATCAAAACCTAGGACCCCCTTAGGTTTATTTCATGATTATGTTAGACTAAAGGCTTTGGAACCCTCATTGGCATAGTGTATTATGATAAATGATCCCCTAATTGGGTCTAATGGATCCCCATATAGGTCATGCTCCCAGTTAACAAATGTATTCCCAATTGGAAGTGTAGGAATGCTCTACCTTATATGATTTAGGATTGATTTATAGATAAGATGCATTTTTTATTTCATATATTATAGTGAAATTGATGTGAATTAACCCTTGCAAGATTTATTCATTTATTTCTCATTATTTTATCATATATTTTCCATTCTAGGTTGTTGACTGCATCGACCCAATTCTAACTTTTGTGTGTAGGTTTAACACACAATCACATCCAAATGATTATGTTATTTCTATGTAGGATATTTTTTAGGTATAATATATTAGCTCAACTCAAGAAACTAGTACAGTTTTCTAGACTTTTAGATATCTAGTCTAAACTACTAAGTTGACCCAATCGACCTTGTACATTTTAGGCACTTAACAATAGGTTTCTACAAAGTTGGATCGACTTATTCGACCTTGTTAGTAGTATTTTTAGGCATTTATCAAGGTTATTTGATAGAAATCTCATTTATCTACATCTTGAGACTCACTAAGGTTCTTTTATCTCTTTTTTATAGTCTTCCTTTCATAATTTTTAGTCTTATAACTTCCCCTATACAGTCAATTAGATCAATCCTGTCGACCTATTTCTATATTCTATGTGCTATTTGGATAACTAGGTTGAATCTATCAACCCTATTCATTTTCATACCTTTACTTTCATAGTATAAAGGTGACACTATTGACCCTATTCTATATTTTATGCAAACACTGTTGATTGCATCAACATTTTACCATGTTTCAAAGCTAGAATTAACCCTTATATGATAGTAATTAGCTCACACTTTCATTTCTTATTGTTTTTAATCTTAGAATAGTTCACATAGTCTAATTAGGTGGTTTTTAAATTTACCATTTAGTTTCACTATTTTTTATTTTATGTACAAATGACCAAATCACAAAATCTTAAACAAACACTTTAACAATTATCTATTCAAATCCTACCTACTTGGATTTCATCACAAAGGGGGAATTCAACTTGGTTTTCTATCTAAGTATAAATATGTGGTTAATGGTATATTTTGGCTTAGCACTTGACACCCTTATCACCATGGTGTGTGAAGTGAGGGGGTAAGCCCTAATACCAAGCCTATACCATTACCGATATAGATCCCTTTTAGCCAAAACATCCTAAAACCATCTTTAGATTGTGTTATAGTTCCTTAATTACTACCAAATTTCCATCACATTTAAAATTATATTATAAATAATCTAATCATATTTAGGTTGACTATCTAGTTATCTTTTACTTTTCAAGTTGATTGCTTTCTCTTTGCTCAATTGTCTTTAATATTGTAAAAACTTGCATTGGCCACCATTGGTACAAGGTTTTGTGTTATGTGCCTTAATTAGATCACCCTTATTGATCCAATTGATTATTTTTTCCCTTCAATTCTTGATTTTATAAATACTTTCAAAATTATTCTTATCTTAGTACATGATCATTTCAATCAACATAATATGTTATAGGGTATCTATTTTTCCCTATTTATTTTACTTGATTAACCCAATCAACCCTGTACACTTTTTTAGCCTTTGTTTTTATAATGTATCAACACAATTGACCTTTTACTATTTTTAGGCCATGTTTCCTATGTTTGGTCAACCTAGTTGAACCTGTACTATTTCTATCAATTCTTATTTCCTTGATTTTGCATTTCTCTTACCTAGTTTTTAGTCCTTTCCTTCATCATGAATTTTTTATTTGAAGACAACATGGAGTTGAATTCAACAAACATGATGATTTTTACCAACCCTCATAGGGTATCCCATATGTAGAGTAGGGATCCTCTCTTAGATGAGAGTAATGTTCACATAGCCACTCACACCAAAAACTATGGGACTCCTAATACGTCTTTGTAACATAATCCTCTCTTCTCCCTAGAATACCAACCCAAATTAGAGTATACCCCCAAAATTCTCTTCTTTATCTCATAATTTCCTCAAAATCGAGGAAAATATCCCTCTACCATTTAACATCTCATGATTAGTGATCAATCTGAGGAACCTCATTCACCTACTCCCACATTCACAAATGGATTTTGGGGTACCACCTTCTTTGATTCTCAGCCTCTTCCCTCAATTATAACCCCTTCTCATACCATGAACTATATTTCTTTAACTTATTCTACCTCCATTCCTAGTATATCCACTAACATGATAGGTTCTACATCTAGTGGGCCTCTTATAATATCCACTATCCTTAATCCTTATACTAGTGCATCATTTTCTACCAAAGGTAATCATGATTTTAGTGCTTCCTATTCTCATCCATTCACTATTCCATCTTTTGTTTCACAAGAAAAATTTTACACTAGTGCCTCTCATTCTCATATTTCCTCTCAAGATCCTATCAATTCTAATAGTGGTACCCAAGCCACTAATACTGAATCTAATACTTCAAATAATGCTAATAATGTTGATCAAACCCACCAACTCTTGTTACAAACATTCAATAAATTGAATACCTTTCAAGTTCATAACATAAATCAAATGATGAGAATGCAAAATCACCTTCTTCATCTTCAAACTCATCCTCAACCAATGACTTAGGGCATGCATAATGAATATGTTCTCCCTCCTCCTCTTCAAGAGTCCTAAGGCAATCTCATTCTTCAACTTCCTTTGGTCAACAAAATAATAAATCATCTTCAAAATGAGCCTCTTACCACTCAAATTCCTAATATTGATATAGGAGGTATCACCCCTACGATTTCTTATAATGGATCAACTAATCCTACCCTTAATCTTAAAACATTTAGAAATCTTTATAAGGATTAGGTCAAACTAAACACCTTTGTTGATACCAAGTTATTAGCCAAAACCCTCATAGGTGATGCCTTATATTGGTACAATCAACTTATAACTCATTCTATTTCTAGTTTGGAGTATTTAGTGAATGTTTTGGTTTAAGAATTCTAAACTAGTGATCTTCCTGAAAACACTTTGGCCCACTTCATAAATTGTAAACAACTTGAAAATGAAATTTCCCAAGCTTTTGTTAAAATTTGGAAAACATTGTCCAACAAATGTGAACATAACATGACTAATGATAACCTTTTCCATCCTTTCACTAATGCTCTTTTTCCCAAGTTAATATCAGGTATACACTCACTCTCTCCATGTACTTTAAAGGAGGATATTAACCAAGATAAATTTCAAGATTTCCTTATGTGTTAATTCAAGCTAGCCCAACATTCTAAAGGTTCTTGTCTCTTAAGAACACAAATCATAATGTTACCAATTATGGTGTCATGGACTCTTATAAAACCATTCACACCATTTAAGCTATCATTCTTAACAAATCTTTGGAACCAACTCCCCCTTGTCAACAATATACCAATTCTCATTTATCTTCACCAAATACTATCAATGTTCACAAACCCTTATCCTCTGTTGAATTACTTAAATGTCTACTTAGGCCTCTACCATGAGAAATTGACCCTACTCATCTTATGAAATCCTGATATGATCCTAACAAGTTTTGTTGGTTTTATGCTAGTTGGGGTCATTCTCATGAGACCTGTATGTAGCTCCATAATTTAGGTATGGATTTTCTTCTTGGTCCTAATTTTGATCATTATTTTATCATTAAAAAACATCAACAAGCCTATGACATTTATTTTAAGGCTCATGAATCACATACTAAATCTCAAGCCTTAAATCAAGATAATGCTCATTTGGCTATCTACAAAGACCCTCTTCTTAATCATCAACCTAATCAAGATACTTGAGACAATCCCACTCCTTCCACCAACAATGTAGAAAGTATTTTTGACCCCATTATTAAATAAAATGTGGTTAACATGACTAATATGTGAAGGGTTGTTGATTTAATTGATCCTCAACCTATTTACACTCCTCCATCATCTTGCATATTCTATGTTATCCAAGATTCTTCTCTAACTCATTTAAATGAGCTGGGGAAAGATGAAATTATAAAATTTGATGATTTGACTCCAAATTATCCCTTGGATAACAATTCCCATTCTATTTCTACCATTCTTCCATCTTATAATAATAATGATAATCAAGCTTCTACCAACACTTCTTCTACCAATTCTCAAAACCAACTTGAAGCAACCACTTCTTGTACTCAATAAAATTTACAATATTATTCTAAACCATCTCCTTCTTATAAAAAAATTCCAAAACACTTATGTTCTTCCTTATGAGGACCTTCTTAATCATTATGCACCTATTTATAACAATCTTATTATGGTTTATGATGAGTGGGATCTCATTATGGACCTCAATAATCTCCCATCCCAAATTCCATTCCTTGAGCTATGAGGACCTCTCCATGTCATAAAACCATCTTATGTAACTATTATTCAAAATGAACATCCCTCATCCTCCCCTAGTAGGATGTGAAGTAGCCTTATCTATATTTGAGGATAACATATTACAATAATGTGAAGAGATGCCCATCCATGTTGAAAAAATAATGGGAACTTCTCTTTCTTTAAAATTTCCTATCATTTCTATGATTCCTGATGAGATTTTGCTTCATGAAAATGATCCTTCTTTATTAATTAGTATCAAAATAGACAATATACAAGTCAAGCATTCATTGATTGATGAGGGTTCAGGCACTTGTAATGACTCTTTTGATTTTATCAAAACCCTTGGATATTATGAATCTAATTTCAAATCTACACACAACACATGTCAAGGATATGATCAAATTCAAATTCATCCTTTAGGTTGTATGTGGATTCCCATTAATATCCCATTTATCACCATTCATGTGAAGGTGCTGATATTTAACTCTATTTTCTCTTATAACATCTTGTTTGGTAGGCTATGGACTCACCATATGAGAGCGATTGCTTCTTCTTCCTATCAATGCATTAAATTCCCTCATAATGGAGCCATTTATAGGATTCAGGGTGATAATAAGCCTTAGAATTTTGAACAATTCTAAGCCTTTGATGTCTTCAAGATTCCTACTCTTGAACCTTTTCCCAGTGTTCAATTCCATGAGTCTCAATGTTACAATTTTCTCATAAATTCGACTCAAGGTTACAATGGGAATAACAAACTCATTGGGAATATTCATCCCAACCTATTATATTTTGATGATGATGATGAGATAAAATTAAAGATTAAAACTTCTGATCTCTCACCTCATCTCATCTTGCAGCTTCTTGCTTCATTACAACCTCATTCTCACAAGCCTCCTTGTGATGATATTCCCATTATCTCAAATAAGACTTAGAATTATATTCACCACACTTTGTCAGATGATAATTTCATCCCTAATTTCATCATTAATATTCACACACATAATTATGATGATGATTATTCCTTATATGATCCATTCTTAGGTCATCTTATTCATCCTCGTGATGTTGAGATTATTTGTTATCATTCTTCTTTATTTGAGTCTTTTTTTATATCTTCCAATTTTCCCTCATTTATAGTTTCTAATTTTAGTATTTTTCCTCTTTATCATAAGGTAGATATGGTGCTAACACCTCTAATTTTTGAAACCTCATAGGAGTATACTCATGGATCATGTTATGACTGAACCTTACCATTTTACTATGTACCCTGATCCCTATAGCCTACTTATCCTTGAGATGCATGTGACCTTTCTTCATCCTTCTGTAGATATTTCCCCTCCCTCAATGGAATCTACATAAGATCTCACTCCTAACCTACTATAGTTGAGCCTAGGGTAAATTTTAGTGATGAATATTCCTTAATTCACAAATATTTCAAGTTTTGGATTTTGGTTTTGGTGATTTTTAGGGTTGGTAGATGGGATCATATCACAAAAATTTAAGGGATATAAATTATTTTGGGTGTTGGACCACCAAACCTTTACAACATTATCTTATAAATTATTTTAACTTGCCACACACACACAATATATATATATATATATATATATATATATATATTGTGTGTGTGTGCGGCAAGTTAAAATACTATACTACGTACCCTGATCCCTATAGCCTACTTATCCTTGAGATGCATGTGACCTTTCTTCATCCTTATGTAGATATTGCCCCTCCCTCAATGGAATCTACATAAGATCTCACTCCTAACCTACTATAGTTGAGCCTAGGGTAAATTTTAGTGATGAATATTCCTTAATTTACAAATATTTCAAGTTTTGGATTTTGGTTTTGGTGATTTTTAGGGTTGGTAGATGGGATCATATCACAAAAATTTAAGGGATATAAATTATTTTGGGTGTTGGACCACCAAACCTTTACAACATTATCTTATAAAGTATTTTAACTTGCCACACACACACAATATATATATATATATATATATATATATATATATATATATATACCCTATGATATAAGTTATTTTGGGGGTCCAGTAGAGTCATTTGATGTAATCACTCAACCCAGCCATTTGATAAAGCCATTCAACCCTACTGTTTGGCTGAGTCATGCGACCTATCATTTGGGAAATCCATTTGACCTATTCATTTGACCTTACCATTTGAATGAGTTATTTGAACTTGCCATTCAGTCCAACTATTTGACATATATATTAAACCCAACCATTTGACCCTACCATTTAGCTAAACCATTAAAAATTGTCATTTGGCCAAGATATTTAGCCCAATCATTCTTCTCAGTCATTCAACTCTGAGAGGACATAAATCATGGTGTAAAAAATTGAAACCTATGCTATAAAAACCCCAGTTGGATGGAAAATCTAGAAAGTGAATTTTTTTTGACCTATCGATTCATTAAGGCTATGAATTAGATTCACCTAAATTAATCTAAGGGGGTTTCATATATGATATCCTAAAATTTATCTTAGTTGAGTCTGATCCTACTCCCACTATTATTGAGCTTATCCCTACTTTTGATCCCATTGTTCTTTCCATTGAGCTTAGTCCCATCCCTTCCACACCACCTTCCCTTGGTGATGGTTTACTTCCTTTACCACTGATGGTTATGTTGCCTACCAAATGGGCTAACAATCCTTCCCTAGGTTCTTCCACTCTTATTACACCTTTTCCTATAAGTACTTCTATTAAGACCACTCACAAGCTTATCTTTTTCTTCTATGGCAAAAATAATCATTCATCCACCCATTGTCATAAGCTACAACAATATATTGATACTTTGCATCCTTCTTCTCCTCAATCCTCAGACAAATCCATGCCTCCCCAAAGGTACTTCCTAAATATATGCTTGAATATGGAGAAGTGTAATATCTATAGCATGAATGTGGTACCCATCACACTGATCATTGTCACATCCTTCAACAACATCCTAAAGATCACTTATTATTATTCCCAAACCTTTTACCATTCCTCTCATAGGTTATTCCCATAAGAAGGCTCCTTTTTTTTTCCCATGGCTCCACTTCCTATGGTTCCACCCCTCTTGTGTTCCATTCATCACTTTATGTACCTTCACCCATGATTCCTTCACTTTTAGACCTTCCCTCACCTATGGATCTTTCTCCACCCATGAGTCCTTCACCCATGGATCCTTCTCCACTAGTGACTCATGAATCTCCTATAGAGTCTGATCCCATGCATTCTCTCAAGAATCCCTTGCCTAATTTACCTCTTCAACATGATACATCAAGAATTCCTACTTTTTATATTAAGGACATTAGAGATAAGTATTTTCTTAGTTTTCATTAAATATAAATGAGACTTTAGTATCAATTTATATCTAGCTTCACATAGATCTATTTGATGTTTTGGATAATGTGTGTGGGTAGATTTATCAGTATTTATGAGCACACGCATGGTATTTTCTCATTTACATTTGTATTGGATGCATGCTCTAATATTATCTTTATCTATCTATTATATCATTTGACACTGTGTCAAATTCTTATTTATCTTACATGGTGACTTTATTTTTGCACTTTATATTGGCTATACTACATTTATGTTTGCCTATGGATGTCTTTCTTTATCATTGTTTTTTATTTTATTCTTACATTTTCTTTCTCATTCCCTTCTTGTGTCTTTATGATTGTTTGCTTTCTTATCTCTATTTTTCATGGCTAATTGTAATTGTGAATTGGTTATACAAACCTAGTTACCTTTAGTCATTTCCTATTACCATGTGATCAATTAGAAAAAAAATCATCTCGTTATAATATCCTTTCATCGGTCCATTTTGGATCCCCTTTTTCCTTTATTCCTTTCTCAAAAACTATGCATATACATGATTGGGACTTAAGATAACATGTTGGTTCATTGTTAAGCCTAAGTATCCTAGTTAGTCTTATCTTTGGTTACTTAGCTTTCTTTAGCCTAAGCCTACAATTCATTCATGTGTATCACTCTATCTCTCATGATTGATCATTCCAAGTCTATATAGAGGAGGAATCATAAAATACATAAACATATACAAAATCCAAATAATTAAATAAAAGGTAATGATATACAAAAGGAAACATTCAAAATTATTAAAATTCTAATCATACTAAAAGATGTGATTCAAAGCACATCTCTTTCTTCTAGTTAAAGATAAAACTCCACAATTGGCCTCATGGTAGAGTTGAATTCCATTGTAGTGCAGTGGGTTAATAGATTATAAAAGGAGAATAAAAAAATATTTTAGTGATACCTACTTTCTCACATAAGTACCTAATCCTCATAGTAGATTGATAGCTCTATAAGGAGTCTTAAGGAATGGGGAACATGTCATGGGAAGGTAGGTCCATTTTAATTTTTCTATACCAATCTATCTTCATGAGTTGATCTTAGTAGCATACCTATAAAGCTTAGTGTCTATAGCGAATATGTTTCCTTTGTATATTGATGGTCATTAGTCACTTAATGTCTTATCATGTCCTTAGTTTGCCTCCTATCTCCTAAGGAATTCTAATAAGACAAATAAATTATGATTTTTGCATTCCCTTTTTCATTCCCTACATTCCTCATATTTCCACTTAAGAAATATTATTTTTTTCACTAATCACTCCCCTTGGGATTCCATTTGTTAGTTGCATTATAAGACCATGGATATGAGCTAGCATTCCTCACAAATTACCACAAATTCACATTTCTATTACGTACATCCTTTGTTACCCAATTTTCACATTTATTCCACCTCATTGGTGTTTTGTTTATGAGTTGCAGTGTAAGATGATGGATAGGACCTAGCCTTCCTCACAAAAATTTACAATAATTCAAGTCACAATCAACATTACATGTTTCAAATATGAGATAATATGTGATTGATCATGAAGTTACATGTCATTGACATGTTTCCCAGCTTGATTTAGTATGTTTCATGTTTACTTCATTTTTATTTTGCTTTTATACTCTTATTTTTTAAGTGCATGAAAGAATTCAACCATTTTCTTGATTTTTTCATACTTTCCAGCTTAAATTAGTGTGATTATTTTAAGACCCAAATTTTGCCAATTTTGTTTTTCTCTTATATTTCCCAATGTGATTTAGTATGATTAATTGACTTAATTGATTTTTTTGTACCATTTGTTCCTTTTACATGATATTCCATGTTATTACATTATTTTCATACTTCCTAATGTGATTCTACTTGTTTTAATTTGGTGCCAATATTTTATTTGGTTTTAAAATAAATTTATTTTTTTACCATCTTGTTTACCACCCTTTTGGTTCTTTATACTTAGTCATTTTCTTGTTATTACACATTTCCCAACTTGAAATAGTGTGTAGTACATTTTTTATTGATAATATTTTACCAAGTCCTTTTTACCCATTTCTTTTTAGCCATGCATGTGTCCTACATAATGATAGAAAAAAACCACACCTCATATATTTCCTATATCATACACAACAACAGATAATTACAAGTGTTAGAAAGAAATATATCCAAGCATCAACAAGCAAAAACATAATGATAACACATAACCAATATCTAGAATGCCAATATATATATATATATATATATATATATATATATATATATATATATATATATATATATATATATATATATATATATATATATCATGAGTTTTGATACAACCAATACAATCATATACACTGATCTAGCTCTATAGTTGGGCCCCATCCTACCTATCTCATGGCATAGCCATGATACCTAAACATAACACTGGAACAAGGCTATCCAAGATCTCAGTCTTGACACCTACCCATATAGATGAGCTACCTGAACCTACACATGTACCAAATTGGCTAGGGTCACCAGATGTGTCACTCTCTCCTACTCCTATACCTATGTCATATGGGTTAGGGTCACTACATGTTTTACTCTCTTACTCCTATACTAGTGTCATATGGTTTAGGGCCATTGCCTGTATTGCTCTATCCTGGGCATGTACCTATGTCATCTATGTCACTGTAGCCAAATGTATAGATCTCTCCTCAACTAGGGCCTACCATGCCTATGTATCTCCTACACCCATCTCTATTGATGGTTTAACCCCCTCTATATATGCTTATATCTACCTCATTGCCTCTTTAGGTAGTCTAAACTAGTTAATCTAAGCTATGGTAGATGGTACACTAGGATCCTTGAGTATCATAAGGTCATACAACATTAGTACCTCATCTAGGACATCAGGGAGTGATCCCCTCACTAGGGACCCCCATTTAATCTCCTCCTCTTCTCCACCTACAAAAAGTAAACCAGATAGATAATAGATCACTGATATATCTCAAAATCTATTTATCTATAATATATTTCAAATAAATTTAAGTAATAAATTAATCATATTTTATTATCTATCTGTGTTGGCTACCACTATTTCACCATTCATGCAACTGTCAAGTACAATCTCTCCATTTCCATAACCTCCAAGAACATCCTTAATCAATTACCTCCTAAAAAAAAATCCTTGAGTCATAGCTTGAGTCTATCTTAGCCTATGCCTGAGTAGCCTCTCTATAGTCTAACTCTACCCTATCCTACCTGTTGGGTCATCTAAGATATCCATGGTCTCTACTATCTCTTAATCCTCCTATCTCTATCAATGTTATGTCCTTATTTTCTCTACTCATCCTATGATAGAGCTAGTTGTGGTACTTTGGGTACTCCTACCTCTACATCCATATCCTCTCACTCCACTACCTATTATGCTTGACTAGTCCAAGGTCTTTCATGATTTGGCCTGAGCATTGGCCTTACCACTAGTGTCCCTAGTCATCCTCTCCCTTGTGGCTCTCTAACATACTAGGCACAAAACATGGGCACCACTATCAGTGCCACTAGGTAAGGCAAACCCATATACCCTAGTACTCATGCCACCAAATTTGGCTCCATCCACTAGGTGTAATTTCATGTCAGCTCTATCTATGTTAAAGTTGGTGCAATTATGTCCCAACTAGGCCATGTTATAGTAATGTACCCATACAGTTTCCATACTATATCTACCCATCTCACTATCTATACTCATGACATGTGGGGCATGTCTTATGCTACTTGGTTCCATCTCCATCTCTATACTTGCAATGACCTATCATCAATCGCATGGGGCAACCTAGTTAGATGATACATGGGAAACCTCTTATAAACTCGAGCCATCAATAAAATTATCATTCCAATATACTTCTACCCTCTAGATAACATCCCATACATATCATGAATGAACTATACCCAGATGATAGACCCAAATCATAGAGCACCCTCTCCTCTAGTATCATCTTAATAAAGGCTATCACGAAAAGTGGTACCTTATCATGTAACTTATGGTACAAAACTTATGCTATCATAAGTCCCATCACAACTTAATGGATATCTAAAATCTATGAGGTATACACATCAAACATACTCACTCTTCGGCCTTCATATATCATCTCTAAGAATGTACCCGATATAGTTGAGGCTCTCCTCTCATCCTCATTATCCATGTATTTAGTGATGTCCCTACTATCAACCATCATAAGATGACATGTAAATCTTCCAAGATGATTCCCACCTCTATCATATCCCTTTCTACCTCCCACCCAAAGGTGTTATCCAATCATTCCCAACATCCCAAGAACATGACTAACAAATTTGAGCTTAGGGGTATCCTACACATCTTTACTATGCCACCTAGGCCTATAGAGATCAATCTCACCCTATCCTCTATCATCAAACACTCAAATAGATTTGGTAGCCATGTTGTGTCTTCCAAATGCTAGAATCTAGGTCGCCCCTATAATCAAGAAATGATAAAAGCTATATTAGATCGTCCATGTCATGTATAGTCAAAACACATTCTTTTTAAATAATTTTAAATAAAAAATAAGCCTAAACTACTTTAATTTATTCATTTGAACCTATTTTTATCCCACTCACCCCTTTTATCCCTTAGTTGGTCATTCTAGATCATTCTATCACTCTTTCGACCACTTGCACACATTTCCATACTATTTTAGTTCTTTGGTCAAACTAGGTTGACCAAAATTTCCATAGTTTTAGGCTAGTTGACTTAAAAATATAAGTCAACCTTATTATTCCCCCTCAAGTACTAGATTGTCATAATAGACTTTTTTGCTTAGTTGATAAATTGTACTAGGTCATCAATCTATAAAATGTATAGGGTTGGCATATACCTACTAGGTTAGCATTGTGGATTTTGCCAAATTTAGCCTACTGGGTTGACCTAGATGTTTTTCCCTATTGACCCCTTCCATTTTACAAAAAAAAGTGCCTTATGGTAGTTTTATCCCCAAACCCTTCAAACCCATTTACCTAAATGGTTTTTCCTACCCATAACATCTAATTTGGTTTCATTTTGACATCTAGAAATTCTTAAAAACATAAATTTCTAAAAATACACTTCAAACACTAAAATATTCAAAAACTGCATTAAGATTCTCAATTGCCTACCTGTCCTGCACCCACTACCACCTCTGGGGATCCCTCTCACCTAAACTATCATCTCCTTTCCATCCTCACTTGTTTGGTATCTCAGAGCTTTTTTCTCTCCTTCACAATTCAAAATAACAAATGTTTTTCATTTTGCCCTATTTAAAATAACTTTTCATAATTCAAATATTTCAATTATTTTCCAACATATTCCTTATTTTGCCTCTATCTTTGTTTTCACTCATTCATTTTTTGAACCATAAAATTTTTTAGATTCATTATGACATAAAGAATATTTTCCACTATCATATGCTTATATTCCAAAAATTTATATTTTTGGCTATTTTTTACACTAACTTCTACAATTCACCTAGTGTTCTTCACATTGGATGCCTTCAACTTTCTTGAATTCTATTTATTTATTTACAACACTAAAGTAAGTAAAGTTATGTGTTTTTCAATTATTTCCTTTCCTTTATCTTATTTTTTTTTATTGTACTTATCATCAACTTTATGTGTTATCATGTTCTATTTCCCAAATCACCATCCTGTGTTGCATTCACATGACACATGATGAGATTCAAATGAGTCATATATATATATATATATATATATATATATATATATATATATATACATACATAATATTTTCAAGCTTTTATTTATTACTGACACTTTGTATCTTGCAAAAACCCATCGAGTCTCAATCTCTCTAAGTGCATGCCTTAAGGGGTGTATAGGGAAAGGGGTTTTTAAAGGTATAAACCACTGGGAGGGAGGTGAATCAGTGGAGGAAATCAATCAAATTCAATTTATAAACCCTTCAAAAATTGAAGAATTTAACACAACCATTCAATATTTTTATAGAAATGAATGAATAGATAACGCAATATAACACACACAACACAAGATCTATGTGGGAAACCCTCTTTGGGAATAAAACCCACTCCCAAGCTTGAAAACACATGGAATAATTGTCTTATAAGGTATTGAAAAATGAAAGTGGTTAATTCCTAACCAAAATTTAGTGAAACACCTATTTCACAAGAAACACCTACTCCTATAATGATCAAGTCCTTCTGACTGACTTTAGTGAAACACTTATTTCACAAGGAACATCTACCCCTAAGATTATCAAGTCCTTATGAACACTTTTTGGTCAAGTATTTTTGACGTAGATGATGAGTACCCTCTTAACACCTATGAAATGAACATCTTATAAACATTGATTACCTACCAATCTGATGGAGAAACATGTATATTAGCCCCCTTCACTTCTTCACATAGCCACAAACATCCAAAATCACCTTTTTGATCAAACTATAGTTCTCAACAATAAATATATCACAATATTAAAAACATAACCAAATGTTCATACACACATTCCACACTTTTATTTTCCTCTCAAATCAACCACCAAGCTTACTCAGACATCATCTATCATTTGCTCGCACTTAAAGCATCCAAAACATCCTTTTGGATCACTCTAGACCTCTTTGCTCATCCTCAATATTTAAACCTATAATAAAAATATTATTGACATAAAAAATATGACATATAGGTCATGCACATAGTCATTAACTTACTCTACTCTACAACCCATCCATTAGGCACACACCCTTTCCTTTGCTCCACAACTCTCACACACACCACTTCTTCCAAGTCTAGAAATCACCAGTTTTGATTTCACCTTTTATAGAGACATCATGATTATTATCTTTTGAGTTAGATATAATTATTGTCTTAGCCCTTAAGACATCTAACATAACATAATACCATCCACATGGGTTGGCCATAGCAACTATGGGTAACACTTAAGAAGCTACATCTTTTAATTAGGCCTTAGTAGCCCTTATAGATCCTATAGAGACTCATTCACCACTTTAACACTTATCTAATAAAAATTAGAATACAAAAACACTTTAAAAATACATAGACCCATGCCACATGATCTATAGATCCACCTTAAGTGACAACATCCATCACAACACCCTTCTACTACAACATAATTAGCCCAAACAACATTATGTACATACGACCACCAAGAATGAATAGACATTTAGATTATAATACTTTTATCATATAGAATATAGTATGGTCAAACCTCCATAATCTACATAGATGGTCCTCATGAAGTCTACAACACTCTCCAACACTTAGTTCATCTTGAAACATCAAAATACCATCAAGAATAACTCAATTACCCTTCTTGAGTTAATTGCAAAGCATGAACACATATATAGTAAACTTTGGATATCCACATCTTTGATGATATAAACAAGTATAACTTATAACTAGGTTATCTAGATGCACCATGAATTCCTCTCCAACTTTTCCCTTTACACCATGATCAAATTCTACATATATTAAGACTTATAGCACAAAAGCTTTAGACTGGTCTTCCCTCACAAATTTAAATATTTGAATTTCAATGGTCACTAAACAACTATTAAAATAATAACACTTTGTCAACATATCATGCCCTCTAATAGCTTGAATGAATATGCATCATCTATCTCCCTTAAAATTAGCTTGGTATTTACATTTGATTATTGTTAAACATTGATCACTTTTCATCATCTCACTACTTCTTGATAATTTGGAACAAACACGCTTCAATGATCTCTACAAATTAACCATGTCTTTATCTTGTAATGCTCACCATTGATATAAGCTCTAATCTCCCATGATTGTTCCACTTGGAATCTTTGTATACCTTCTACACACATTTACCTACACCATCGATCTTCTGACTATATGATCAACCATGAACTATTAATCTTCTATCTAATCTTCATGAATGTGACACTTGTCATTAGTGCATTCATTCTTTGACATAATGAATTTTACACACACCATTGGGTCAAGATCTATTATTTAACATGCATTGATAGATCGACTAACTAGTGACCTTAGACTTCAATGTAGTTTATCTTGATGGTCCTTGGCCCATCACATTCTATAAGTACAACTTTGAATATTTACATTTCAAGCTATAAAACACTTATGGACTCCAAATCTTCAAGGTATATTATTGTAACTATAGACAACATCACCATGAAAACATTTTCCCATTGTTGAAGGTCTAAGTACCTAAAATAAATGCACAAACTTATTAGTTCATTCAAATCTTCATAATGTGCAGTGATGGTCTAGATAAGTATAGAAACTTACTGAACTTCTATTTGAGAGGCCAACTTTGCACCCACATATATTTATCTATGCTCAACATCATATCCTCAAATTTAAACCATATGATCTACTCACATAGGGAAATCCATCCTTATATCAAGATGTTCCTAGAACCTTCACATGAGTGTAATATAACTTCATCAATATGCATACTCAGAGTTTTCTATCATAGAACCGACTATGCCAAGATGAACATAATGAAGAACCAGATAAATAACATGTACTTACAAAATCTCTCTAATCATCCTTAACCTTTGATAGGACCCCTCACATATGCTTAATAATTTAGACCCATCCCTAATCATGCCAAAATTGAAGATCAACCAAGCGTACTTCAAGCATACCAAGACAAGCACACAAAACACTTTGTCATTGACACTTAGACTATCAAGACACTTCATCCACTCAGCTAGACACCTCCATGACATCACTAAAAATTCTTAAATAATCTCCCCCTTTGTCATTTATGTTAACAGCCATCATATATCTCACCTTCCTTTTCTCTCTTCAAATACTCTTACAATAGGAACCTTCTAACCCTTTGACACAATGACAAAGTGGTCAAAAAGTGAACCTAATTACCTAAAAATACCACCAATAAGAGAGGACCACCTTATAAATATGATACAAACTCCCCCTTACCTTGAGCCTACCTCTTATTTGCCTTGACAACTTCCTCTTTCTACATGCCAACACTCTCTTCAACTAAACACTAAAACCAATGAATAAAGAACACACAAAATCAATAAAATATAATGGAACTCACCAAAAAACATCTGAGATGGAATCCTCCTAATATCTTTGAGCCATTTCACCTATTGGGAATCTTTAGATCTCCACACACTATGAAGAACCACCACACAAGATTACTAACCTTCTTTCTCAATCCACCTCAAGGACCATCACCGATATTTCATGCCACTTAAAATATAGGAAACATGCATTAAACCAACTTGAGAACTCATTTTGAAACACTCATGCCTTTATCTTTTGGAGAAAATGATAAAAAATCACTCTTCTTCACACTAGGCCTGTTTAGACTCCTTATAATCCTACTTGGAACTTGTAGATCCCACAAATTTTATTAGATACACATTCAAGACCTAAAAATTAATATCTATATCACTCTCATATTCCCCCTTAGGTGCACCAATTTACATCACCTATCTCATCTTTTGCAACATACTTCCTTCACAAACCTCCTAGCCAATTAGGCCTTCATCTTAACAAAATCATGAATAATTTGAAACATAATCCTGTAGATATATATTAGCCTTGATTTGAAAACCCATTTAGCTCATTAAATCTACTAATAATCCTCACACCTAAACTCATAAGGAAAACCACTTTTCTAGCATAGTCCAAAACCCTAGAATCTCAAAACAAACAAGTCCAACAAACCTCCTTCTAGTTAACACCCACCTCTAAAACTTCTTGCACACCTAAATAAAACCATCACACACTTCTAGACCAAGATTTTATCCTTAAAAACTTTGGGAACCATGACTTTCTATACCATGGCTTTGATCTACAATAAGAAAGATAAACCCAAGAGCACACAAAAACCTTCAAAAGGCACAAACAAGATCATCAAGACACAAAACCACCTAGAACACATCAAAAAGAAGTTCATAGAACTTTTTGAGAACCAAACTCTTATTGATATTCCATCAATCTCATTATTCCACCTAAAAACTCCCATTCTAATCCTACAAACACTGCATACATAATAAAAACACCTTATGACATCACTTTGATCTCATTAAAGGACTTATCCCATCTTGACACACCAAATTCAATTGAAAAAAATCAACTCTTGAGTTATAGTACCTTATAAAGAACACCATATCAACACTTTCTTCTCCACTAAAAGGAGTCTCTTAAGAAGCATAGACAAAGACCTCCTACTTCACATGGTTGCTTAGAATAATGTGAAATCAGGAGTTACCCATAACTCCTCATATTCCTTCTCCTCCTTGGTCATCTGATACTGATAATTCTTATTCCTCTTCTTAGGCTTAAGAGAAAAAAATTGCTCATCCACTACAATATTCTCCCTATCTTCTAAGATTGTATTGATAATACATGGGGATAAAATTGATTTATGACATACCTTTTTAGTTGAAGAATCTTCCTTGGAATTCAAAACCTCATCACTAGGTATTGACAACTGATATTTTTTGCATGAAACTTGATTAAAAAAATAGGATGTTCACTTAATTCCATACACGCCTCAAAACTAGCCTTAACCACAACCTTGGTCTTCTCCTTGAGCTTGGTCTCTTCATTCACAACATGAGCAGACAATAAGAGCTCTTGCCACTTTCCAACTTTTATATCATTTTCCACCATAGCAAATAGATTACTTAGACCTGAAAACTCATCATGACTCACAACACCTTTGGTTTCCATGAGTTCACTTGCCTTATTTCTTGCACTCTAGGAGCTTGATAAACCTATTCTATCTTGTAGCCTTTGCTTGTAGAATCTAGCAATATGACAATGTAAATAAAATATTGCAAGAAGCTTATCTTGCCTTTTATGATTAGAACAAAATCTTGTAATATGTACATTATTTTGACAATTGAAAAAAACTACTCCTTTTGAAGAAGACTCACCTTTTGACTGATGACCCCATCGTAGTTTCATGTAAAATCATTTCTAATATGTCTCTTGTATTCTCTATCTCCATGCTCAAACTTATTACATATGTAAAAATAACCATTAAAACTTTCATAATTTATGGAATTTGGTTATCTGATCTGATTTGTCTTCATTCTACCAGAATCTTCATTTCTTGACTAACTGTTGACCTTCAAGGTCTGATTTACATTAGTCTTCATCTTGTCTTGAGTTAAATTTTCTAGTTCTTCTTTGTATCGAAGACCATTTCTATCACTTGTATGGTTTTTATTACTTAAAATATTGTTTAGATCACTTGAGCTCTTTTCAAATCTCATAAATGACTTCATCTCACTAGATGTATTTTCTAACTCATCTTTTAATGACTCATTTTCAATTACATACCTTGAGCATTCATCTTCTTTAGATTTTAAGCTTGTAGATAGGATTTTTAATTGAAAACTGAGATGCTTGACTATATCTTCATGCTCCTTAGTGTCTTCATTCATTATTACCTCAAACACACTAAATTGATCTTCATATTACTTGATTTAAGACTTCATCTTCTTGTTAATCTTCTTCTCAATCTTTAGTTCTTCAAGAGTATTCATCAGTTCAGTCTCATAATCCACCTCATCTTTATCATCATCTGAATCACTCCAAGTAGACTCATTTTTCTATGCATAACTTCCTTCCTTATCCATGAAAATGGATTTGTCTTCAATAGGACCATCATATTCATGATCATATTCTAAGTCACTATCTTCACTCTCATTTTTTGAGCTACAATCTTGTTTGATGTAGAGACTCTTATTGTCCTTGAAGTACTTTTTATTATTGTCAAACCTTCTAAATCCCTTCTTGCTTTTATCAGACCTAAATGATCTCTTGTCATCATCATGACCTTGACCATGCTTTTCATCATCATTCTTCTTATTCTTATAAGGGAACTTGTTACAAAAATGTCTTACTTCTCCATAATTGAAGCATTTGAAGGGTAGTTAAGCCTTATACTTGCTTGAACCTATTTTTAATTTCCTTGTAAATAAAACAATTATTTCATCTTCAAAAATATCAAATATGTCATCCTCCTTGATTTTATTACCTTAGAAATTCTTATTTGGATTCATTTTTATCTTGAATGTTACTTCCTTATTCAGTGGTATATCATCATTTACTCTCATCTCATAAGTAGTAAGGATGCCATGCAGTTCATCCATATTTAATTGAGTAATATCATGACTTTATTTTATAGTAGATACTTTAGAATAAAACTTGAGAGAGAGAGAGAGAGAACTTAATAAATTTTGAACTATAGTAGCTTCTTCAAGCTTCTCTCCAAGACCTTTGATGATGTTCACAATCTCATCAACTCTATGCAGAAAGGATTATACAAAATCTTCTTCCTTCATCTAAAGACTCTCAAATTATCTTTGGTGATTCTGTAACTTTTTCAATTTAGCCTTTGGATATCCTTCATAAATAACCTTGGTGTATTCAGTCTTTGAAAGACCACAAGTGATAGCATTCATTACCTTATAATTTTTCTCAAATAACATCTTATTAGTAGCGCTAGATGGAGGAATAGTAGGTGTAGAATAACCATCCACAATAGATTACCAAGTTTCAAACCCTAGGGACATGATGTAGGTCCTCATAATCACACTCTAAAAAGCATAAACATCTATTGAACATCAATGCTTTCTTAATGGAAAAACCTAATTGTATTTTATGGCTACCCATATTAAACCTTGGATATCATTCAAGCTATCAAGCCTTTACTAAAGAACCTACTTTAATACCAATTATTAGAGGTACAAGAAATTGAGAGGGAGGGGGTAAATTAGTGATGGAAAGCAATCCAATTCAATTTCCAAAACCTTCAAACACTTGAGCATTCAATACAACCATTCATGAAGCATTCAAAATGTTTATAACAATGAACATATAGATAATGCAAGATTATACACACAACACAAGATCTATATGGGAAACCCTCTTAGGGAATAAAAACCACTCTACATCCTACAAACACATGGACTACTTATCCTATAAGGTATTACCAACATGAGAATGATCAAGTCCTTATGACCAAAATTTAGTGAAACACTTGTTTCATAAGGAACACCTACCCCTAGTATGATCAAATCCTTTTGACCACTTGTCAATCAAGTCATTTTGACTGACTTTAGTAAAAAACCTATTTCACAATGAATACCTACCCATAAGATGATAAAGTACTTATGAACACATGTTGGTCAGTTCCTTCTAACCTAAATGTTGAGCACCTTCCTAAAAACTATGAAATGAACATCTCTTAAACACTGACTACCTGCTAATTTGATGGAGAAATAATGTATGTCAGCCCCTTCACTTCTTCACATATTCAAAAACATCAAAAACCCACCTTTTAGATCAAACTATACTTCACAAAAACTCTATAATAACCTTAAAACATGAAAAAATGGTCATACACATATTACACACTCTAATCTTCCTCTCAAATCAACTGCCAAGCTTACTCAGACATCATCTATCCTTCATTCACACTCAAGGCATCCAAAACATCCTTTTGGATCACTCTAGACCTATTTACTCATCCCCACTCTTAAAAACTAAAACAAAACTATTATTGACATAAAAATTTGACCTAAAATTCATCAACCTACTTTTCTCTATAGCCTATCCACTAGGCACACACCCTTTCCTTCGCTCCACAACTCTCACACACACTTATTCCAAGTTTAGAAATCACCAGCTTTGATTTCACCTTTTATATAGACATCATGATTATTATCTTCTATTTCATCCATAATACTTGTCTTATCCATAAATACATCTAAAATATCTCAATACCATCCACACAGGTCAGTTATATCAACTATGGGTCATACTTAAGCAGTTACACCTTTCAATTATGCCTTAGTAGCCCTTATAGGTCCTATGGAGACCCATTCACCTCTTTGAAACTTTATCTAGGAAAAATTAGAATAAAATAAAACTTTAACAGTACATAGACTCATGCCACATGATCTATATGTCAATCTTAAGTGACAACATCCATCATAACACCCTTCTGCTATAACACAATTAGCCCAAACAACATTATATACATATGATCACTAAGAAAAAACACAAAATCAAATTATAACCTTTTATCATATAGAATATAGATTAGTAAAACCTCCATAATCCACAAAAATGGTCCTCATGAAGTATACAACATGATCCAACACTTAATTCATCTTAAAACAATAAAATACCATCAAGAACAACTCAATTACCTTTCTTGAGTTACTTGCAGAGCATGAACACATACATAATCAAATTTGAAGCTCCATATAATTGATTGTAAAAAAATATTAGACCTTATAACTAGGTTATCTAGATTTACAATGAAGTCCTCTATAACTTTACATTTTACACCATGATCACATTCTACATATATCAAAATTTATAACACAAAAACTATAGACTAGTCTTCCCTCACAAATTTGAATATTTGGATTCCAACAGTCACTAAGCAAATATTAAAATTTGAACACTTTTTAAACATATCATACCCTCTCATAGATTCAATTAATATTAATCATCAATATCCATCAAAATTATCTCAGTTTTTACCTTTGATTAATATTAAACATTGAGCAATTGTCATCATCTTGTTGCTTCCTGATAATTTGGAACAAATGCACTCCATCAATCTCTATAAATTAACTAGGTATTTATATTGTAGTGCTCATTATTAATCTAATATATAATATCCTATTATTATACCACTTTAGATCTCTACATGCCTTCTACACACATTGATCCACACTGTTGATATTTTAACTACATGATCAACTGTGAACCATTGATCTTCTGTCCAATCTCCATGAATGTGACACTTATTACTAGTGCAATCATTATTTGACATATTGAATTTTACATGTACCATTGGATCAAGATATATGATTTAACATGAACCATTAGATATACTAACTAGTAAACTCAAACTTCAATGTAGTTTATCTTGATGGTCTCTAGCCTATCACAGTCTGCAAGTGCAACTTTGAAGATTTATATCTTGAGCTAGAAAACACTTCAAGAATCCAAATCTTCAGGTTACATTATTGGAACTATAAAAAACATCACCATGAAATTTTTTCCCCGCTATTTAATTTATAATTACTTACAATAAATTCACAAATTTTCTTGTTCATTCATATTTTCATGACATGCAGTGACAATCTGGCTAAGTATAAAAACTTAGTGAACTCCTATCTGAGAGACCAAATTTGCACCCGCATATATTTAGCTATGATAAAACTCATGACCTAAAATTTTAACCACATTATATCCTCACATATGGGAATCCATCCTTATATCAAGATATTCCTATAAATTTCACATGTGTGAAATATAAATTCATCAATATGCGAACTCATATTTTTGTCTCATAGAACCAACTATGCCAAGATGAACATAATGAAGAACTAGATGAATACCATGCAATTCCAAAATATATCCAATAATACTTTACCTATAATAGGACCCCTCACACATGATCAATACTTTATACCTATCCTTAATCATGCCAAAACTAAAGATCAACCAAGCCTACTTCAAGCATACAAGGACAAGCACACTCCACACTTTGTCATTGACACTTAGACTATCAAGACACTTCATCCACTCAGCTAGACACCTCCATGACATCATTGAAAATTCTCCAATAGGGGTGGGTATACAATTGGTGATTTTTAAGATTATTATCCCTTTTTCCACTTATTATCTACACACTTGTCTCCTAAAACTATTAACCCTAAGCTTATTATTCTTTATTGTAACCATTATAAGCATTTACTAATTTTTATCCTCTCATTCTTCACCTAAATCCCTTTTTATTATTCAGCTATATTGGTTTAACCCTATAAAATTTTGGGGTATTTTTCACTTAGGATATAGTTGACCTTTGGTTGACCTAGCTCATGACCTAGTGAATTATTATCTAAAATTCTAAAGGGTTAATTGGGTCGGCCTTGTTAGCCAATATTTTTAGAAGGGTTTAAGTAAATATACACCTATATATACAATTTAATTTCCATAAATTATTAATAAGAAGTGAAGAAGTAAGAGCAAATGAACATCTGATTATTGACCATTCTACTTGAGAAGTAAAGCTTAGGGTTTCATACTTTCTTTGGAGATATGGATCTTGTTTTGTGGAGAAATCTTTTAGATGAATCAATAGGTTGTGTAGCCTAGATCTGATTTTTATTATCATCCTTACATACCAAAATAAACTCTTGTGAAGCACCTTGGCCAAGGGAGAGATTGAGTCTTGGTGGGTTCATCTTTAAAGATAAGTATTCCTAACTTTATTTATCCTTTGTAAGAGTAGATAGATAATGCATCTATGCTTATCTTTCATGTATTAGGATTATGTATATATTGCAGTGAGTATATGTTTTCTATGCATGTTTAGTTTTATTGTTTTCAACCCCCACTTTTTGCCACAAGCTTTGGTGAATACTAGATTATATTTAATTTTCTTATTATTAAAATAGGTGAAATATCAACACCTAGGACCCCTTTAGGCTTATTGCATGATTGTGTTAGACTGAAGGCTTTGGAACCCTCCTTAGCATAGTGTATTATGATAAACGATCCCCTAATCGAGTCTAGTGGATCCCCATATTGGTCATGCTCCTGCTTAAAAAAATGTATTCTCAATAAGAAGTGTATCTATTATATATCTTGTTCAAGTTAGGATTGATTTATAGACATGATGCATTTCCCAATAGATATATAGCTAGTTTAAAACTGTGAGGCTCAATTTAGGCCTATAAGGCCTAAAATCCTCCTTAGGCCTTAAAAACCTAACTTCCTCCTTATGACATATCCAAATCCCCCAAGTAAACTTAAGGTCATTAATAGGTGTGTGACATTGATATAGGCCATAAGGAAGGTGTTTTAGATAAAGGAAGGCAAATAAGTGGTCAAATTTGGTCTAAATAACCCTCTCAAGCTCTATTATCCTAGTCTACCATTTAAAGTTGCCAACTCAAATTATCTTAGGGGAATTTGGGTACCCATATACACTTAATATAGATGAAGGGAAGAGTTTCATTTAGGAACTCAACTCTATGAATGATCTTTAACACTTGTAACCAACCCAGAATGCTTAGTAGTGACTCAAAGACTACCAATTTTAACTCAAAACTCACTGTACAAGGTGCATGGTAATAGGCAATATTTGGGATTTTTGAAGGGGTATATGGGCTCAACATACATGGTATTAAGTTTTGGATCTAAATCTTATACTCTATGAACCATCGTTAAGATGGTAGGCTACTAAAACCCTTCCTAAACCCTGATAAGGATGTGATTAAGGAATTTTTCCCTCAGATGCATTTAAATGAGGTAGTTGTTTTTGAAAATGGTCTTGAAATTATCCTTAGATCTCATGACCATTAAAATGAGCCACTAGTTGGCATGTGTAGATTATATAGTGTACAAATCAAGCCTTAAGAAGACTACTTTTAAGTCTAGAAAGGAATACTACAAGCCTATGTGCAAGAAATTGGAGAAAGTGCACATGTTTTACATGGTTCTAAAGAGTGAAAGGTATCAAGAGGTAAAAAAGGTTACATAATGACCACCTACAGGGATCCTCACATCTAATGGTCACTTGTAGACATGCCTAAGTACCTGATTAGGTAATTATGCATGCATGAAGAGGAAGCAAGTGGCCTAACCAAGCTAACACAATTAACCTAGTTCATACTCTAGGAATTGGACAAGTGCCCTGATAACTCTATTTTGAAGGCAAAACATAGTAACCCTATAATTAGACCCATTGTCCTAATACCCTTCTTAAGACATGACTCCTTGAATGTTAAATTCAAAGGATAAGAAGGGTTGAATGAGACCTTAAACCAGCATGTAAGTATACTTAAAGGAGTTTTAAATGTGCAATAGGTTATGGTTTTTATAGGAAAGCTTAGGATTGGCCATTTTGGCCTAAAATTGCCTTGAGTGCATATAATGTAAATCAGACACCCATGGAGCACCTTCTTGTGTTTAAAAATATATGGAGGATCTATATGGGGATCTCAGATGCTAGGTAAAGTTGGGGAGGGATGTATACTTGACTCTCTTGGAATTAGTTTTGAAGTATAATCCCTTCGGGCTATGAATAATAGTTAAAAGTCTAAACCTCCCTAAACCTCTCTAAAACCCTAATAGAGACGTAATGGAAAAAAACTTGATATAAATGCACTTATATGTATTTAATTGGCTTGGGGGAAAATTGAAACTCATTTTACACTTTGAATAGGTCTTACTCATGGCATTGGTTTATACAGACAACTATATGAATGTACTAGATTCCTATTTTTAAAAATATTTAGTGGTAATTTATAGGTATAGGGTTAGATGATAGTTGAAGATAATTAATGAGGGTATTTTGAAGTGTATTTCACCTTTTGAGATTACAAGCCACTCTTAATTCCTCTTGGAAATGCTCTTATAGGCCTACACCAAGTGACTAGGCCTAGCTGCCTAGTAGGCCTATTTGGTCAACAAGAGAAAATGATTATTGGCATAGATGGATGATATGGGAGTATATGAAGGTCATAAACACCATTTTAACTACCTCATGGAGGGAATTAGGCACTTTTCATATCCATAATGTAATATGGGGCAAATTTCCAAACTTTATTGACATGCAAGAGAGAGGAAGGCTACTTAATGCTTCATGGAGGCCTAATTAGACCACATTTATACATTTTTAACTATCATGAGGATATTTATTTGACCAAGTTGGAATGATCATGATGTGTATGGGGTTAAAAAATACTGAAAGAGCCTCCACTAGGCCATTAATTACACCATCCTATCATTAAAGGCCATTATGAAGATAAGGTAATGCATGGGAGAGTTGAAGGAGTTGTTATTAAACCTTATGCATGTTGTTTATGGAGTGAATTAGGGTCATCATGAATTATTATCCACACTTCCATAACATATTATCCTCTCTTTCTCTTCTCTTGTTTTATAAATTGAGGCTCAAATTCCATTGTATGCATCCCTTGATTGTGTATGAAGAAATTTTTCCCAAATTATACCTTATAACCTTTTGAATCAATAAAAGGATTATTTTATATTCTCTTTATAGTTTAGTGTGTTATATGCTTGTTTATTTTCATAATTTGTGAAGTCTTATCCCCTTTTTAGGTCCTTTTTCTCACCTATCTAATAGAAAATTATCCTAAATAGGTCATATGATGTGTATAAATGTTAGTGACTATGTTTGAAGTAAAATTTGGTTGGTAGTGTCTTGAAGTAGACCTCTCACCCATAACCTTCATGTGAAATACTAATGTTTAGGAGTCTCTCAGAGAATATGTTTTAGCCACTAGTCCTCGTTTGATTCACAAAGTGTTTTTGAAGGGTTAGTTAGAGTGGAAAAGATATTATGGTGAATTACCTCCCTTAGGTTTTTTTTCATGCACACCTTTATCCCTTTTCATCAAAAAGTTAGTAGGTTTTAGGAATTGAGCTATAATTGATGCACCAGGGGAGTTATCCCCAAAACTATAGGTTTACCTTATCAACCAAGCCACCCACACCTAGAGGTGATCCCATTATATTAGTTGGATGAGGCAAGCTTGAAACACCACTACCTCAAGGGTGTAATCCAGATTGATAACAATTTATAGCATGCCTATTGGGACCCAGGTTCAAGAAAATTGGAACAACTACTTGTAGTAGTTGATAATATCAAGGAGCTTCAAGAAATATAGTGTTAGACTTGTAATTATATTTCATGCCAAAAGTGGTCACAAGGTTGTCATCAAAAGGTAAGGAAACTAAGTTTTTTGATTTGTCCTTAGATTTCTCTAGGAGAAATAGGTACCCTATGTCTCATCTAAATTCTATACCCCCTAATTTTATTAATCCTACTAAAGGATTATTGCAACCGCTACACCTCTAATGGTTAGGTTTAAGAACCATACTTTTGTAATTTTTAATGGTGGAATCACCATAAAACTAAACCAATTTGATGATATCCATGTTGATGCACTTAAGAGTCTTCCATACTTCACATGAGAACACTCTACCACTCATATTGAACACATTGTAGACATAGCCAACCTCTACTCAGTTCATAATGTGACCCAATAAAATGTGATAATGGGGTTATTAGATATTTATTTGAGAGGTATGGCACTTCAATGGTATATAGGTCTGACACCTACTTTTATCAACACCTGGGATGAGTTTAGGGAACACCTATGCAATCATTTTGAGGATATAAATGACCACTTATCTCTAGTGGAATAATTGACCAAATTCAAAAGTTCTTCCCAAGAATCTATGGTAGACTTCAATTATAGGTTTTAGAAAACTTGGGATAGGATTCAAATGGTAGTCAAACCCACTCCTAACTATGCCTTATTATACTAGTTGAGAGGTCTCAATTCTGATGTAGTTGTCATGATACATTCTATGGTAGGGAACCCACTACTAGATGCCTATGAAGTGGTAGTAAAGGTATAAAACTATCTAATATAAGTAGACAAGGTTGCCCCAAAGCCCCTCATGCCTTTTTCCTAGAGATACAACCTCTTATGCTTAACATTGCTCCATTACCAACACCAACTAATCACGATCGGGAAAATGCTAATCATGTAGATAGACTGGGTAAGATTGAAGGATTTCAAAAAGCACAAAGCAAAAAAATAGTGGCCTTGGAAAGGCAACAAATTTCACCTCATATATTGTACCAAGTACCCTATCAAGATCCCTATTAGGATTATCAGTTAATAGGCCCCCATATCAGTGTAATCCATAACATCAAGGGTAGATCACTTAATCAAGGCCTTATAAAAACTTCAACCCTAATTCTACTATAAATTCTATAGCATTCATCCCAAATCAAAAAACTATGCTCAATAAGGTCAATGGTCTACATAATCAGGGAAGCCACATGAGATGTCAATCAATCCAAGTGGATATGCTTATCAAACTTCTCTTATGCAATAGAATCAAGTTCCTCCTATGTAATATAGCCAACCTCCTCCACAACATAAAGAAGGTCCTTCTATGAAATATGGATAAAATCCCTTCATGACTCAATTTGAAATTTCAAACCAATAAGGAATGAGTGGGAGTAAGACATATTTAGATACCACTTTTATTAACTTCCAAGAAGGGGAAAAGTCTTTTGAATAATGTGCAGTCAATCATCTTAGGAGTGTAGCCAAGGTGGATAGTCTTATTACATCCCATACAAGGGCCAAAAGGAGAGTAATGGGTGATGATTTATAAGTTAGGAGAATAGTTCCTCCATCATCTCAATCATCTCAAGAGTCTAGTGGAAAAAATGCATCCCTTAAAACTCCACCAATTTATAAGGTTCCAGATGGGAAAGGGTAGAATTAAAAATATCCTTTCATATCCCAAGTCACTTAGGCTCTCAGTGGTACTGCTACTTCTAAATTACAATCAAAATATTCTATATCTCATATCAATATTATAGATCATATTAGTAAGGCACATGTCACCATACCAATGTGGGACACATTACTCATTCTAGGATAAAAATATTTCCTTCAAGAAGAGTAGTCCAAACTTCACATCTTGAACAAGCAAGCAAAAAATATGGGTGAAGTCCTTACCAACACCAATCAACCTAATGAATCCCAACTAGCCAAGGTAAACAATCCCCCTCCTTTCTACCTTTATGTCATTATAAGATACTCCTTAGTACACAACTATATGATAGATAGTAGGGATAGTACATTTGTTATGCCTAAGTCGATAATAGACAAGTTGGGGTTGAGGTATGTTCATAATTCTAAGGTATCCTTACAACTAGATGGGTCCCCCACTAAGACTATTGGTATACTCAAGCACCTAAAGATTATCCTAGATTATTATACTAATTTTACCATATCCCAAGATGTTTTAGTGGTTGATCTCCCAACCTATGTTGCCTTGTGTTTGTCTAGGGATTTCATTGCCAAGATAGGAGGCTATATCTCTTTTGACTGATCTTATATGGTCTTTAGGACTAGGTATATAACCAAGGTTACCATTAAATTTGAGTGTATCTCTAGGTTTTATTTAGATCCATACATGCCTAATTTTTCTAACGTTAATTTTACTATCATAGATGAAGATGAACAGCCTAATGATTAGGAGCCAATTGAACCACTTCAAGGTATATCAAACTTGCTTCTTGATGAATGGGGGTAATATAACCATGTTTATGATCCATATAAGAGCATTGAATAAGAATGATTTGGGATATACTACATTCATGAGGAAGAGGCTATCATACCAACTCTTTTTAACCCAAGCCAAGACCATAATGGAGTGTGGATTTTGCTCTTTGATGGCTCAAGGTGAAAGAACATAAGTGGTGAAGGTGTCATTCTTGTCTCTCCTTCCAAACAAATATAATTTTATGCCACGAGATTCCAATTTAGTTTCACATAAAAAATAGTAAAGTATGAGGCCCTCATTCATGGGCTACAATGGGCAAGGAATAGAGGCATTAATCTTTTACAAGCCATGGGAGACAATGAGTTAGTAGTGCATCAGGTGAGAGGGAATAATTAAGTCAAGAATCCACTCTTGAAGGCATAAAATCATAGGGCTTAGAACCTCTTAGAATAATTTGAGGCCTTTGATATCTGCTCAATCCCAAGAGAAGCAAATCAACATGCAAACTGGTTGGCATGCATATGAACATAATATGACATTATAAGTGGTGTGAAGGGCATGAAAGATCAGTCTTAAATCAATGTAGTTTGTAGACCTTTAGTCCTTGACAATGAGTTTTTTTAAGGTCTTTGAAAATGACAATCAAATATCATGTTTCTTTCAGTAGGAGGCACAATTCTGATCAAGAAACCAAGGTAGATTACAACAATAGTACAATGACTAGATTGTATAATTAAGAAAAAATAAGATACCCAAGGGATTAATGACCTTGGAAAACATATTTAATGAGGATTATTATTTAATAAAGGATAAGGTTAACATGTCAACCAAGGAAGAGCACTATGATAAGGTCACTATCTTTAAGGATAGGCTACTCAAACTAGGTAAAGTGAACAAAAAGGAAGAAAAAGAAACCTTCATAGAGTTGCATTAAGAATTTGTAGAAATATTTTCTTGTGAATAAAATTATTTTAAGGGGATTTATCCAAGTTTGGCCCAACATGCCATAGAATTGGAGGCAAGTGATAAGCATGTGAGATAAAATCAAAGACTGATCAACCCCAAGATTAAACTCCTCATAAAGAAAGAGTTAACCAAGATCATTGAGTCCAACATCATCTTACCCATTTAAAACTCTTCATGATTGGATAATATTATGCCTAAAAATAATAAGAATTTGGAGATAAGGTTATGTGTAAAATTTAGGTTTCTCAAAAAGGTGTCATTAAGAGATCACTACTCATTATCATCCATGGACTAGATTCTCCAAAAAGCTATAAGTTCACAAAATGTATATTTTATTGATGGTAATTAGGGTAAAATAATATGTTAGTGAAGGATGGCCAACACAAGACTACCTTCACAACCAAGTGGGGCACTTATTCTTACAAGAAGATTCCTTTCAAGCTATTTAATGCAGGGGCTACCTTCCAAATGAAAATAGATGTAACCTTCTAAGGAATAATTAATGAGATGGTGATCATATACATTGATGAAATAATATTATTTTAAAAGGATGCAAAAGATCATTTGACACACCTAAGGCTAATATTTTATAGGTGCAAGCAGTATGGGGTCTCCTTGAATCCCAAAAAATATATTTTTGAAATTCATAAGGGTAGAATTTTAGGCCACATTATGTCAAAATAAGGAATTTATATAAACCCTAAAAGGATAAGTGTAATACTTGATCTATAACTACCTAAGCACAATAAGGGATTACATATTTTTTAAGGCAAGATCAACTTCATTAGGAGGTTTATCCCTAGGTTTGCTGAGTTGGCAAGGCCTCTAACCTTTATGCTCAAGAAACATAAATATTTTATATGGACTAAAGAAGGGAAAGGAAGCTTTAAATATATTAAATAGGTAATTTCCCAAGAACCCACCCTCCTCAACCCTAATTTATCAGGGGACTTCTTGTATTCCTTCTCAACCAATGATAATATTTTTTTGATGCTTATGCAAAAAAATAGTGAGGGTCTTGAGTAGCCCATAGCCTTCTTTAGTCAAACATTGGAGGGATATGAAGAGAGGTATACATTTTTGGAAAATCATGTGCTTTCAATCGTGATAGGTCTCAAAAAAATTATACATATGGTATCTAATAAAAATATCTATGTAATGTAGGTTCACCCTGGCATCAAAGACTTCATTCTTAATCAGGACTTGAGTGAAAAGAGAGTAGATTGGGTGACCAAGTGCATGTAATATGACATAGAGATGAAGGTCACAAAGTTGTTAATGGGTATAGGACTATGTGAACACTTGGAAATAGATGTGAATGAGGACAAAGAAGTGGTTTTGGTAAAGCAAAGTGATCACCAAGCAGTTGCACATACATTTCCTTCCAGATGGATTAAAGACATGGTGAGATTCATTTAAATAAGATAATATCCTATAGGATTAAATAGGACAAGAAGAAGGTACTATAGTTTATAATAAATCCCTTATGTCTTGATTGATAGAGTGATTTTCAAAAAATATCTTGATGGCATGCTCTTGAGGTGTGTAGAAACTAACAAAGTTGACAAACTCCTAGACCAGTTTCATGATGGGCCTATAGGATGGCACTTTACATCCAAGATGAAAACAACAAGGATAATATGAAAAGTACAATTTTGGATAATTTTTCTCAAGGATTCCCATGCTTGGGTTAGGATGTTCCAAAATTGTGCCATGTTTATAAGGAAATAAAGACTAGTTGCCTTTCCCCTCAAACCTATTCAAGTGGAGTATCCCTTCATGTAGTGGGACCTAGACTTTGTAGGCATGATTCACCCTCCATATAATATAAGACACAAGTAGATATTGACTTCTAAAGACTACTTTACTATGTGGGTGGAGGCAATAACACTTAAGGAAGCAAATGTGAACTTAGTTTTAGAGTTTTGTGGTAGTCTAGTAACGAGATTTGGGATCCCCTCCATCATCATATCAGATACTACACTAGCCTTAAATATTACAAGGGTGAGTGAATGTAATTTCAACCATGAAATCTACCTTAGAAATTCCTCAAAATAATATCCATAGTGTAGTTGACTTACATAGTCCACCAACAAGAATCTAATTAGAACCATAAAAATAACTATGGATAACAATCAAAGGGAGTGGCATACCAAGATAAGGAAAACCTTACTGGTAGATAGGATCACTCCCAAGAGAGCTACCGGTAAATAACCATACCTTATTATCTATGTCAAAGAGGCAAGGCTGCCCATATCACTTGAACTACCAACCTTGGAACTCACACATCAATTTCAACTAATGGAGAGTGATGTCATGGAGGTGTGAATGAATGAATTAAGGGATATAAAAGAGATAAGAGATGATGTTATGCATGCAATGTGGTCCCATAAAGATTAGATAAATAATTTAATTTACAAGACACCTTCATCAAGGACCTTTTAACAAGGTGATATTATGATCAAGTGGGATGAATATTAAGCTAAACTAGGTAAACACTTAAATTTTTATAGCCTATGGAGTGGAACATACATTATTACCATCTAAAAAGAGAAAAATACTTTCCAATTATCAAGTTTAAATGGTGAGGAAATCCCTATTAATGTTAATGGGGTGTTCATTAAGTATTGTTACTAGAGGGAACATACTACCTTTATACATAGTAGTCTAGGTCTCCTTTCTTCCATGTGGTGTGGCACATGCCTTGTTATTTGATTGTTTAATTGTGTTCTTGTTGATTTTCATTGTGTGTCTTAGTTGCCTTATTATTTCTTATTTTTTTGTGTTCTTTATGTCTTTTGGTGTGTCTTGTAAAACTATTTTAGTCCTTGAGGTAAAAAAGCTATTAAATATGAAGTGTCATCTTAGTCAAAGAAGTTTCTCATTTGAACCATTATTATCATGCAAGAAAATTTTGGTCCTCTTGACTAGCAGGTAGGTCAACCTATGTCATGAAAACATAAACTCATTTCTTATTAACCTTATAATGTATCTTAAAATTTTAGGTCAGTTCATGAAAGGGTCACTTGTCAACAATTTAGAGGTAGCATGTTCAAGTGGTATACCTTGTGAAGAAGCATCACAGTGATCATATCATTCTAGAGCTTGTGTCAAGTGTCTACTCTTTATTAGATATGTATATGATCTAATGACAAAGTCTCAAGGTGGTTATTATGACCTAAATCATTCATGTAAGAGGTGACTTATGATGTTGCAGCCATACCTAACCATGTGAACCTACCAATAACCTGTAACATGAAGCATAATTCAAGAGATTGGAGACCAACATGAATAAATATGTTTGAACTTTGTCTAAAACCTTATAATAATTTAAGGTTATTTAGAAAATATTAAGGTATCTCCTTTAATTGATGTTTCATATGGAATTATGTATGGATTGCCTCCCTTCAAAAAAGGTGTCTAACTATGTGAATAATGCTATTTTGGCCCCTAAGACACCACCAAGACCATAAATTATGCCTTCAAAGGTTTCCATTATCACCATAATGCCATTATAGAATGGTTTTAAATCCAAAAAGGTCTCTATTTACAATTCAAATTATTTTATGCACCACTAAGGCGGAACACATGTGTGCAAAATGGATTTTTACCTTCTTTTCACCCATAATCCCTATTTAAAATTGTTTCTTGACTCCTCATTTCCATCCTCCTTCCCAAAAATAACATTTCAAGATCTAAAACCTGAGGAAATGTAGGAAACTAGAGTTTTATAGGTTTTTTCAAGCTTGTACAAATATGTATAGTATGATCATGGTTAGAAGAGGTCAAAAATATTTAGAAGGAACTCAGTGTAGGCACCAAATGAGAGAATACATGAATTTTAGATTAAAAATGATAAAAAATCAGCCCTTTCTCTTCATCACCCTTCTTGGCAACCTTGGATAGCTTCTCAGATTCTTATTTAATATAGATAGAATAGATAAAATGGTGATCTAAGCTCTTAGCTAGAGGAAGGTAATATAAAGGCCTTCCCATCCTTGTAATTTGTTTCTATATTGATGAACCATGATTTATGAACAATGGTTAAGAACCTAGTTAGTCAAACTATTCTTTTTCATCTACAAAGGGTTAATCATGGAATGGTTTTAGTGTGTTTGTAGCCTATTTAAAGAAAATTGAGGTTGTATATGTCTTATTCAAGATTTAAAGGTCCTAACACTTCAAATAATACACCAAATTGGCACATGTGAGCTTGTGGGAGCAATAAAATCTTCATATGGTCACACTTGTAGGTTGCAGATAATAGTTCTTGACATATTGGAGCCTTAAATGTATTATATATGTCAAAGATAGTTTATTGATTTTAATGATTAATTATTAAGAGATTCATTCAATATTTCTCATCATTGATAGTGTACCTAATGATCAAATGGAAACTCAACTCCTTCAATATTCTATCTTAAAGTGGGACTACCTGTGTAGTTTGAATCTCATTGCAAGTGTGAGCAAAGTGTTTCATGGTGATGGCTATTGAATATTATTAGAACACTATGGATCATGCAAAGGTGTTGTATTCATGTAGAGGATTCCTTAACTCATAAATATAAAGTCTCATTATGGCTCTCAAGACCAAGAAATCATGAAGTAGCTTATAATGTTTTCATAGACCTCTTTAGCAAAGTTTAAGGTTAATTAACATTGTTTAAGGTATTTATGAAATCCTAAGTTTCATTTTCTCCCTTCGTATGTCTAAGTAACTAGATCCAAATGTTTTTCCTTATTGAGTATATAGATAGGGGTGTTTAGAGTTCCCATAGGTGGCCTTGAATGATGGCTAACAGTCCATATGGAACCTCTCAAAGAAAATTTGCTATGTAATGGTCTCATCAATCCATTTCACCCCATAGTAGGCTCTAATTTACAAACTTAAAACTTCATAGGACTCTATGACCACCACTTATAGGTTTAAGCCCTTATGCCTAAGATTTAGGCATGGAATAAATATTAAATGTTGTATAATACCATGAATGGGAAATGGTACTATTAGAAAAGGATTCCATTCAATTTTGGATACTATTGAGAAGATATGGCCAAGGTTTGAAGATCAACCCAGGCCTAATCTTTAAAGGGTTTTCCAAAACCATCATATAATTGAACCTAAAAGATGCAAAGAGAGGTCATAGGTTATGAACATGAATATATTAAGTGGAGGTAATTAGATTCAATAAAGTTTAACTAGGTTTCTAACATAGTATATAAGCCCTCCTTTTACTCATGGGCATGTTTAATAACCCCCTTGATAGTGAAAACACCTAGACCACCACCTCTAGGACTATAGGCAGTCTACCTAAAATATTTAATATGATATTATATAGATTCATGAAAGAGATATATCAAGTAGAGAGATATAACATAAATATAATTTTGTTTAAAGGAAAAGTAAACTTGAAAGGATAAGATAAATAAGTTAACTCAGGCATATACAATGATCTAAGTCTACCTAACCAGTTGGGGTGTCTAACTGATGTGAATGACAATGTAAAAAATACATGTAAGGGTAACCATAGCATGATAATGACATATATATTCCTTAATATCTCATATTATTATGGTACAAGTTCAAGGAAGCTTCTTGGTTTGGATTAGACATCTATGACACATAGGCCTACGTGCATGACTGTAAGGGAGTCTTGAGATAAAAATTGAGGGGAAGCACAATTAAAGAATGTGTTTAGAAAATAAATACAAACTATATTATACCCAAAATATATTAATATTAAGTAGAAAAAGTGACACATACCACCCAGGCCTCTAACATTAACTAACTCAAACACTTAGGTTGGCTAATGATGTTCAAGGCAGACCTACAAGAGAAAAAGACAAACATGGAGGTATGATAAATTGAGGATAGATTAAATAGGGTGAAATTATATGTAAAATTATTATAATACGAAATTTAAGTCATAAATGGATCTACAATTGGTTTAAAACCTTAGGGCTTATCTTAGGCCTATAAGCCTAAAACCCTCCTTAGGCCTTAAAACCCCAACTTCCTCCTTGTGACATATCCAAATCCCCCAAGTATACTTAAGGTCATGAAAATTTGTGTGATTATGATAAAATACCTACCTAATGTGTTTTATATAGAGGAAGGAAAGGAAGTGGTCAAATTTGGTATCATTACCCCTTTTAAGCTCAATCACCCTAGTTTACGATTTTGAGCTGCCAACTCAAAAGTGCATATCTTACAAGAAAGTGTGATTGGATAATAGTGATATTAGGGGAATTTAGGTACCAATATTTAATTAATATCCATTGAATTAATAGTTTCATTAAATATCTCAACTCTATGAATGATGCTTAACACTGCCAATCCACCTAGAATGCTTAATAGTAACGTGAAGGCTATCAACTTCCATTCAGAGCTCATTGTATAAGGTGAATTTGACCAAGATATATTTTTGGATTTTAAATGGGTTTATGGGATAAAAATATAAGGAAATAAGTTTTATATCTAAGGCTTTTACTCTATGAACCATCATTAAGATCGTAGGCCACTAAAACCCTTCTTAAACCCTGACAAGGATGCGATGAAGGAATTTTACCCTCAAATGCCTTAAATAAGGTATTTAAGTATATAAATCATCTTTAAAGTATTATTATATCTAATGATAATCCTTATTATCCATTATTTTTCACATTAAAAGTATAAAATATATGGATTAGGCCTAAATAAGATTGCTTTAGGCCTAAAAAGGACTACTACAAGCTAATGTGAAATAAATTAGAGAGATTTTACATGTTTTACATGATTATAAATAGTGAGAGATATCCAAAGGTAAAAAATGTTTCACAATTTCCACCTATATGGGTCCCCACATCTAATGGTCATTTGTAGACATGACTAAGTTCCTAGTTAGCTTATTGTGCATACATGAAGAGGAAGCAAGTGGCTTAACCAAGACAACACAAGTGACCTAAGGGATATAAGGGATAGAATATATGATATATAAATTGGAAAAGTGACCTCATAACTCCATTTTGAAGTCAAAATATAGTAACCATGTCATTAGGCATACTGGCCTAATACCATTCTCAAGACATGACTACTTGAAGACTGAATTCATAGAATAATAAGGGTTGAATGAGACATTAAACTAGAGTGGAAGTATACTTAAAAGGAGTTTTATATGTGAAATAGGTGTTGGTTTATAGAGGAAACCTTAGGATTGGCCATTTTAGACTAAAACTATGAGAGTGCACAAAATGTAAAGCAATCACCTAAAGAACATCTTTTTGTGCTCAAAACTATACAAAGGATCTACATGGGGATCCCAACTAATAGGTAATGTTGGGGAGGGATGTATACTTGACTCTCTTTTCATTAATTTTGAGGTTCAATCCCTTAGGGATATGAATAATCACGAAGAGTTTAAACCTCCATAAACCTCTCTAAAATCCTAATAGAGACTCGATGGAGGAAAAATTGAGATAAATGCACTTAAATGTATTCAATTGGATTTAAAGACACTTGAAACTCATTGTGTACTTTGAGGTCCTACTCATGGCATTGGTTTGTATAGAAAACTATATGGATGTACAAGAAACCTATTTTTACAAGATTTAATGGTAATTTCAAGGGACAAGGCTGGATGAAAAGTTGTAGATAAATGAAGAGGGTAGTGTGAAGTTTATTTAACCTTATAAAATCAAAAACCACTCTCAATTACTCTTGGTAATTCTCCTACAAACCTACACCAAAGAGCCTATCTAGAAGTGCTAGTGAGAGGTCACCTAACCACCTAGATGAGTGAGATTTGTAGGTGTGCACTATTATAAATCCACATTTCATGGTATGAAATACTTGATTAGACCTGAAATGTACTAATTCACCTATTCTTAAGGTTTTATGCAAATCTCATAGTCATCCATGTAACTATCACTAAGTGACTAGACTTAGTTGTCTATTAGGCCTTTTGGTCAATAAAAGAAGATGACTATCAACATAGAAGAATGCGAAGGGAGTAAATTCAAGTCATAAAAACCATTATTACTACCTCATGGAGGTGAGAAATAACTTTTAATATCCATAATGGAAGATTGGGTCATTTTCCAAATCTTATTAATATGCAAGAGAGACGTAGGCTATTTAATGCTTCATGGAGACCTAACTGGACTGCATTTCTACCTTTATAACTATCATGAGAAGAGGTAGTTGACCAGGTTGTAATTTTCTTGTTTTGTATTGGGTTAATTGATATTTAAGAAGCCTCCACTAGGCCATGTCCTACACCATCCTATCATTAAATGCCATTATGAACTCAAGGCAATGCATAAGAGAGTTTAAGGAGCTATTACTAAACCATATGCATGTGGTAACTAATAATTGAGTGAATCAAGGTCATCATGACCTCTTATACATAATTACACACTATAATATCCTCTCTTTCTCTTCTCTTGTTCTATAAATTAAGGCTTAAATTCCATTGTATGCATCTCGCATATTAGTGTGAAGAAACTCTGCCCAAATTGTACCTTGTAACCTTTTGAATAAATAGGACTATTTCAAATACTCTTTCTAGTTTAGTGTGTTATATGCTTATTTACTTGTAGAAGTGGTGAAGTATTATCTCCTTTTCAGGGCCTTGTTCTCACCTAGATACTAGAAAATTATCCTCAATAGGTCATATTATGTGTAAAAATGTTAGTGACTATGTTTGAAGTGCAATATAATTGGTAGAGTCTTAAATTATACCTCTTACCCATCACCTTAAAGTTGAAACCATATACCATAGCCTTAATGTGAAATACTAATGCATAGGAGTCTCTTAGAGAAGATGTTTCGGCCTCTAGTCTTTGTTTGATTCATAAAGTGTCGTTGAAGGGTCAGTTAAAGTGGACAAGACATTATGGTGCATCACCTCCATTAGATTATGTTTTGTTTCATGTATCCATTTATCAATTTTCATTATCAAGTGAGTAGGTTTAGGAATTGAGCTATAATTGATGCATTATGGGATCTAGTCCCAAAACTAGAAGTTCACCTCATCAATTAGGCCACATACACTAGAGGTGATCCCATTGTATCAATTAGATGAAGTAGGATTGAAACATCACTACCTCAAGTGTGTAATATAAATTTATAATAATCATCATACAAATTAATATTGGGTGCCACAAATATGGATGGTAGAGGAGTTGACACTATGTGTTGTGCTAATGGTGTATGTAAAATAACATGAGAATCCAAGGCATGTGATGGCCTAGTAGCACCTTGATGAAGATGTAACACCTTATCCTATATATCATGGATCTCATGAATAAGGGATTATACATTTAGAGAGAAGGAACTAGCCACATGATGTGGTTCCATTGTTGAAGGTTGTTGAGTTAAAATAGGTCATTGTACAAGTTGAGTTTCCTCCAAAGTAAGTGTAACAATATTGTTATTTGGGAGAGTTGAAGATTGGACATTATTGGATTTTTTTATTTATTTCCATTATCAAATAAATAATATGTGCATGATCATGGGGATATTCCTAAACTATATTTTTGAAACTATGTAAAATCTCATCCTTATTGACTATAAGATTTTCATTTTTAAGTGGGGGGAGAGTGTCTCGATTCCCATCTTGTGTATCATTTTGATATTGATTGTATTGTTCATCTTTAGATGAATTATCATTGAATTCAACATAATAAATGTGTGAAGGATCAATGATGGGGTTGTAATTGGTCCTTTGTCCATGGTATAATCTTGAATAGAAGGAATCTAAATATGATCAATAGGATTGCCACCAAGCCTAACACTTATTCTTAAAGGAAGGGATATAACTTTTTTAGATGGCATATATAAAACAAAATGAAATAGTGATTCTAGAATAGAACATATAAAATCTAAAAATCCTAACACAATTAATGAAAATAAAAAAAATAAGGGTACAAACCCTAATAACATCTAGGGATAGGGTTGGGGTAGTATTCAAAGTAAGTTGGGTTCACCAAATGATTTAACTTTTAAGGGGTTATGGAGTGTAAGCCTTAGGTTGCTAAAGGGTCTAAGTATAGTAAATTAGTGTATAAAATATGTAATAAATACAACCACTAATAATGAAAGAACTAAGTTAAGCTAATATTTTTGATAAAAGTAATGAAGGAGATAAATGAATAATTAGTTGGAAACTACTTGAGACAAAGGATCTAAAAGCTAAAAACTAGTATAAGAACTAATTTGTGTGTTAAAAATAGAATCCAAGTGTCAAAAACCATCTTGGATAATAACAACGTATCCTATATATTAGTGTTTTGGTGTTAGTGTCCTCTATGTAATAACTGATCTACACTTCTAAGAGAACCTATGTCTGAGTCTATGAAGCATGTTCTTGCATGGAAAAACCCTGTTTCAGTATCTATGACCAATTATGATTGATTTTGTATGAAAACCCTAGACCTCCATTTGATTAGGACATTTAATTCACACAAGTAGTAAATGTTTAGTGTTATTTGGGTTGGCTAGACATATTCAACACCCCACTATGATGAGAGTTACCTACATATCAATACTTTAATGAGGGATTAATCCTAATGTAGTTCTCCCCACATAAGTACAAGGTAGGTGAAGCTAGTAGAAATAAAATTTTGAGTGCTTTTATTGAGGCTTGAGATTGTAAATCTATGTATTCTAATCTTAGGAGGATTGTAGATGATTATATATAAAATTAGGAAAAAATAGATATTAATAACCTTGATTGTGTGCTTGTTCTGAGATTATTTGTATGTATTTGCATATGATTTAAATCTAGTGGATAAAGGGATACATGTCATGTATATATATTAATCTGGCGCTTGTGTTTGGTTTGAAATACATCAATGTTGACCCTAAGTGTCATAGGAATAAAAAATATATTTGTTGGAGATAAAAAGAGGGAACATGACAATAACACCCAAATAGGACATTAGTGCTATGGCACTAGTGTCTAGTTATGGTACTAGTTTCCAAGTGGTAGAACTTGAAGAACCAAGGGTTGGATGGATTAATAAGGGTTTGGGACTAATTTTGAGATGTATAGGAATGTGTGTGGCTTACACAAAAGTTAGATAAGTATCTAAATAGGAATTAAGATAGGTATAGGTCTAATTTAGGGATGGGTGGCCTCAAGTAACACTCTTGGTAGTCAAGTGACATTTTATATTACTACACATATATATATGGTTCCATGATACATATCATGCACATATTACTTTTATTATTTGATGTTTCATTTTTCAAAAATACTATGTTTAGAACACATATTCAAAACACATGTAAGTTTCTTACATACTTAATTCACTATTTCAATTCTATATTAAAATTACATGATGTAATACAATATAAAATATCTTCACTTTATTAAATGTTACATATCTAAGATTCTAATACAATTCAAATATACAATATTCTATTACTTTATTAAATCTTTCATAAATGCTCTCACATTTATTTTGAGAAAAGTGATTTGCATGTGATTTCCCTCACCTTAATACATGGGAATAATAATGGGTTTATCTTCAATCTTTCAAAAGTAATAAATTTAAGATTTAATAATTTAAAATATCCAAAATCATTTTTTTCATATTTTATGGGTATTCAAAGTGCTTATGCACTCCACTCTTATAACTACTCATACATAATTAAAAGTTTTTAAATAGTTTTTAAAAGATCAAATTATCACTATATATAATACAAGGGTATGATATGCATTCATGTCCAAGATAATACTTAACAAAATTTAGATTTATCTTTTCAAGTATAAAAGTTTTAAGTATTTATAGTTTGAATCTAGATCTATCTACATTAGTGGGATTCATCTTTTGTAAGTGGACCACATTTGAACTTAGTGATGATCCTTGTATTGCTTACATTCTAACAATTCATATAATAGTTCCCACATATTATTTTAATTCAAAAATTAATCCATTTTTGATCTTAGTGATAATGCATGCCTTGATTTCACTTTAATGAACCACTTTTTTTGTTCCTATCTCTTAAAAATAATTAGAAAGTACTTTACGAGGAATGAAACATATAATATTTTCATCTCAAGTATCTTCACTTATTCTCTAAATTGAGACCTTATCACTCTCAATTCACCATAGGTTTAAAAATTATCTACATTCCTCAACAAGGAGGCATGCACATCTCCATGACAAATACAAAGTGTGTTTACACACTTAGGTATCACATTTATTTTTTATATTAATTTTATGCATCACTAGAACAAAGGGTGGGGGGATTTAGAAAATGTGATTTAATTAATAAATGATTTAAAATTCTTGTCCTTGACACCTTTAATTTGATTCCTTAATTCACCATTCCAATAACTGACAATATCTAATAAATCCTTCAAAATTTCTTAATTGTTGTGCATATCTCCAAGAATTCCCTATTATATCACTATTAATCCCTATCTACAATATAATTCACTATCACTTTGATTTCATAATCTTATTTCTATATTGGACAAGATCTCACTATCATACAAAGTCATATTATATCTGTGTCATGTAGTGTGGCCTTGTCCATAGTGAATTGATGGTCATATTTTCAAAAGGACACACTTCAAATGGATATCACCCATATATTAATAGGTTATTTTTCAATAAATATTGAAAATATTCTCATATAAAAATACATGAAGGATCACACTTTAACTTGCCTAGATCTCACTAATGAAATCATCTATTTTATGATTTAAAAATCATTTATCTTCTAAGTAGATACTATTATTTAATTCTATTGTAATACCATAGCCCTTGGCCAAGTTTAACATTGTTTTATTATAGGTTAAGGACATCATTTTTCAAACATTCTAATAAAATATTTATAGTTTTATTCAGATGATATTCCTTAAATGGGGAACTACATCAACCTGAGGCCTTTGGGCTATGTAGGTATCACTTAGTCAATGATGGGTTTTCTAAGGATAGCTTAACCATTCCCACATCCCCTTGCCACTTCCTTTGCATTTGATTTATTTTATGTGCTTTTGTAGGACTAGGGAATATATTTTAAAAGTATATAATACATAAAATAAAGGTCCACATAGATTCAAGTTACCTATGAATAGATGTGAATAAGACCATATTTTTATATCTAATGCATAGTTTATCTTGGCAGAGCCATAGTAGCAGACATTAGCACATAATGACATTTTCTACGTTTTATAGCCTTTTCTCATTATATAATGGCTCTCTATTTTATTATGTATTTATATTTTTTAATTTATTTGAAACATCTACAATGTATATAAATTTAAAATTGTCTAAATTAATCTGCTTTACAAGGATAATTCTCTAACCCTTTCCCTAGTATCTATTTTTACTAAATTACAACCTTTGTAAATTTTATAGATCTTTGTATTTAGTTTATTCCATAATATTTAACTTCCTATATTAGATTTCAATAATTTACATTTTAAATAAGATTTAATAATTTATTCTAATTAATTATATTGTAAGTAGACATTGATATGACATTTATTAGTTGTTACACTTTGCCATTATTTTCAGGTATGTTAATTTTTTTGAAGAAATGAAAAATTTATATGGATGGATCTTATCTCAAGAATAATTTATTAGATTTCAATAATTTACATTTTAAATAAGATTTAATAATTTATTCTAATTAATTATATTGTAAGTAGACATTGATATGACATTTATTAGTTGTTACACTTTGCCATTATTTTCAGGCATGTTAATTTTTTTGAAGAAATGAAAAATTTATATGGATGGATCTTATCTCAAGAATAATTTTATACATTCAATATTATATAGGTAAGTCAATTAATGTGATTCAATTTATTAATTTTATACTTTGAGTACATTCACTCACATATCCATATCAAATAAGGGATACTACATACACAACTATTTTTGGTATAAGACTCTTTTCCATAGAGTATTTTCCCCATTTTGTCACTTTTGACCCAGTTGTGTATATTTATTGTTTTTAGTGAAATTACTAATCCACACTAGACTACTTTTTATCATTGAGCTTTATATATATCTTCAACATCCACTAGATTTATTTTTTCTCATAGGACTGATTTAGTAGTATGTGGAATATGTCTTAGGAAAATAAAATGACCTACCAAATCCATTTTATGTGTTTTTTGGGTCCTTATACTCTTTGATAATTTACAACCATGAATTCATATTATCATAATTTTACATAATTAGCCTCAGTGAGTAATATTCCCTAGATATCCCTATATATAATAAGTTTTCTATAATCATTTATCAATTATCGAAGACTTTCATATTTTTCATGGAGACCTCCTTTATTAAAGTTTTAGTCAACATTTACATATTTATTATTAAACATAAAAATGGATATTCCTACCTTGATATTTTAACATTCTTCAAGTCCTATAACATCATTCATTTTGACCAAAAAATATGGTTTAGGAAAATCTCCATGGAGTTGCATTACACATATATGAACGAGTATCAAAACCCTTATTCGATATTCCATTTTCATGGAAAAAATAACTAAATTTGGTATGATTCAACATTTAATATATGTATTTAAAACTTATTTGAGGTTTTTTACCCAAAAAACATTTTTCATATTATTCCTATGTATATTTTTAGTGAGTTAGGTCAAGAAAACAAAGAAAATATCAAATATGACTTTTTGCACATGAGTTTAAAAAAGAGAAGACGCAATATTATAAGGAATTATACACTACATTTAAAAAATATAATTCATAATATAGAACATATTTAAGTATGAATTTGGTATATGAAAATATAGGGTA